>JAPKLW010000009.1:596440-702976 GCA_026898455.1 Plectranthus barbatus | reverse complement strand
AATCTAGGGCTAAAGATATGAAAAAACTCGAATTCAGCCAATTTCCCACGCCAACAGGTCCTCGTCGATCGTGGCAGTCTGGCGTCGATCGCTGCTCCTGAAACATCTTCTGCGCGGTCTCACGATTTTGGCAATAACTTCCTCCTCCGAACTCCGATTGACCCGATTCCAGTTGCGTCGGAGAGCTAACTCAAAGCATCATCCATTGCCATGCGCCAATAGCCCGAATTTCTCTTGTGAA
Organism: Plectranthus barbatus; assembly: GCA_026898455.1. Lineage (NCBI taxonomy): Eukaryota > Viridiplantae > Streptophyta > Magnoliopsida > Lamiales > Lamiaceae > Plectranthus > Plectranthus barbatus. The sequence goes on along the minus strand of JAPKLW010000009.1, from coordinate 702,735 downwards.
AGAACTCTTTGCTGCTACTCTTACACGTCACTGCTTTCGGAACGGTTTTCTCGTGGGTTTAGGCCTAAAAACCTGCATAAAGATCAAAATACACCTAAAACCACCTAATATTGATTCATGCATAAAATATATATATAAACTCAATAAAACTACATAAAATAGTATAAATATAATATAGATAAGTGAGTGAAATAATAAGCTTATCAGCAACCTCAAGTTGCTAGAGTATATCTCTGAAAAAATCTTAATACCTACCTTGAGCTGAGTATTTTTGAAAGAGACTAAGTGCAAGATACTTTATTCATTCCGCTGCATTTACTGAGTAGCTTTAGGCCGCTTATCACGACTCTGATCAGGGACCAACACACAATGACAATCATGTTTGAATAGAAATTGATTTATCAACCAATCTATGCTTTCCAAAATAGGTAGACAAAGTAACAAGTTCAATCAATGAGATAAGAATGAGTGTTGTGTGAATATCCAATGTGTTCAATTTAGATCGAATCATGATGTAAATTATATTTAATTCCTATGAGATTGAGCAATCCACTCTAAGGTAGTTAACCCCTTACCACGGCTAGTTAACCGTAGATGAACCTAGTAGTCTCTAACAGTCATGTTATCGATTCCTAGTTCACTCCTTCTAGAACATAGATTTTAGCCCTATGACCTATTTTCGCACGTAGATTGGATTTAGAATCACATGAATTCACACTATTCATGACGATTCCACCCGCGTGTTGGCTGTAGTGTTAAGGTCAAATACCAACTACGTTGGCTATTACCTACACCTAGGTGGTTGGGGATGAGATCTAGTGTGATTCAAACTCTCATAGGAAGGTAAACATTCAACATTCAATCTCAGTTTCACACATTATCAATCCAAACAACACTCACAAGAAGTTTAGTTCTCCATACATTTCAATTTGTTCAATACAAGAGAAAATGAAAGACAATCCATTACAAATTTGAAAGATGAATTGAATTCTTCCTCAATTGTTGTCCTTGCACTTGATCTACCCTTGCTTCTCTCTAATCTTCACTAATTTGTCGTAGATCTTGCTCTTGATCCACTTGGATTTGGAAGGAATGAGGATGCTATATGGAATTTGGGAGAATTTCTAACTTGATTTTATGAAAATTTGGCAAAACTTCTCTTAAAAATCGAAATTCCCCTTTATATAGACGAGCAAATAGGGCCTTGGATCGTTCGGGCCAGGATCGGATCGCCCAGAACAGTTTGAAAATTGAAAAACCGCCAGAATTTCCCGCTCCGGCTCGGTCGAGTGAGGGTTGGCTCGACCGAGCCTGCTCTCTGTTCGCGTGGCTCGGTCAAGCAATGCAGGGCCGACCGAGCCTGCCCTTTGTCCGACCTGGCTCGGCCGAGCCTGCTCTCTGAAATCCGGCCTGCTCCTCTTCTCTGCTCCGCTCGGTCGAGCCTGCTTCCCTTTGACTCCTGGCTCGGGCGAAAATCCTCCAAAACTAAGCCAAAAATACTGCTTTATGCTCAAAACCTAACCTACATCATCCGAAACACACAAAACACGAAAACATAACAAAAACAAGCAAAAACATATGATATGAGAGTAAAATAGCCACAAACATGCACACTCACACATCGAAATATAGGTTATTTTAAATTGGAGCTTAATTTTGTGAATAAATAAATATTTATTTTATGATTTGAGATTTTATTACAATTAAAACGGAAAATGATACCCGATGTCGGATACAAGTCCCTTTTTTGCAAGCAATATACCTATGGGTATGTTTTGAGGAACCCTAAGTGGCCATGCATCCACAATTTATGAAAGAAGTTCGAGCACGACAAATTATTTTTCTTAATGAGAATATGTCGCAATTAAATCAACAACTCGCACCCAAGAGCTCCGTTTCTTGTACCGAGCTACGGTATGCTTGAGATGAAATCATGATAAATTTAGAAATGGTCGAATTGAGATTCCGAGGTTAGATGAATATTCTATAATTTTTTGAACTTTTAAGTTCAGGTCCAAAAGGCGATACTTCCAAAAATTATGGAATCGCACTCATGAGTAGATCTCGTGATTCAGATCATTTTCGTGTACGTCTGTTTTTCAATTTGGATAATGGATGCCAAGTTATGAATCTGGAAAGGTTGAAATTTAGAATATATTACATGCAAAAATGGATCTGGTTTTGGTCGAACCATGTGACATTCTTCACCATAAAGTAACTTCACCATTAAGTAAAGTATGAGATAATATAAAATATTGGCTGGGCATGCAAATCGAGGCATAAAAATAGCAGCCCCTCCCCACACCATTTTCAAACCTTCCCATTCCGCTAGCTTCGTATGTCCCTTTTTTATTGCAATTTTCGAGCAATCTAGCTGGAGATTTTCTATGAGGCTAAAACCTTTATAAGGTTTGTGCTTCAAAGTTTATGGTAAGCTTGGAATCACTCGATTCTGTTGAGAAATAAGGGAGATATCGGGCTCTAAAGTAGCCCCGTCAGTAAGATGTTAAATTCGACATTTAATTCCATAACTTTTTTGATTGGTAATGAAATTGAAATTAAATTATATATTCATGTTCCTTGTGATGTAAGGAATATTTTGATACCTAGATTTGGCCATCCCCATTGCCAGAAAGACGATCGCCACTATATTTTCACCATTAATTCTGGTGAGTTTTCCTCTAAGCTTTTTCTAGCAAGCTGTTTTATTTTTGTTCGGTTTGATCATGTTTATAGGCTTCTGGGATGGGGGTGAGCATGTTAGGGTGTGCAGGGAAGGTCCGAATTGGCCGGAGCAATGTCACAGATCACAAGTGACGTGCACGTCGAAGGAGACGACACACGTCGGTCTACAAGCTTAGACGTAGGTTGACGTGGACCACTGTAGGTCGATGGGGACGGCATCGGTCGACGTACGTCGACCAGAGATGCATATTTTTGATTGCTTGTCCATTTTCGATCTAATTTGTTTTATTTTCAATACATGAGCTTATGTATTGATTATTCTTCATTCCATGCATGATATTATGCAAAAAGAATAAAGTTTGGACGTTGGGTTTTGATTATTTGGAATAATGCATAGTTAATTGCATGTTTAGCTGTTTAATTTATGAATGTGCTTCTTTTGAGTTAGTTTTTTAACCGTGGAATGTTTAACATATATAATTAAAATGTTTGAGTCACATGCATGTCTCGAGGTATGCGAATGCATGTCGAACTTTTCAGTTGTGTCACTTCAGTTGTGAGTCATGGATTCTGATCAACGTTAAGTAACGTTATCTAGGATGTATTGTATTTGATTTGGTGATCCATCCTAATTAATAATGTTTTACTGTGTTAATATGTGAAGGAAACACAGGATATTTGCAACATCCGCATCTAACATATCATCTTATTTCTGTAAGCAATAAAATGCGGGGGACTAGTTTTTAGTAAAAATAAAATGTTGTTTTGAGCCTTGTGTTCAACTTTCTACAATGTGTGTGAAATTGTTTTGTCTTAAAGTTGATTGTATATGCCTAAACTATTTTTTGCTATCATATACGTACCTTGTTGATTGCTGTCTTCAGAGAATTCAATTAATGAGAACAGAACCAGGTACATGATGTGCTTGAGCTAAGCCTTATTAATTGTTAAAAGAAGATTAACAACCTTATTCTGTTTGAGTTATAAACTCAATTGGGTTGTTCAACTGACGTGCTGAAACCATGGGGGGATAAGGTTCTTGTTTTTCTGAATCGATCGTAGTCACAATGTAAAATTATGGGACTAGTGCAATATTGATGGCAGTGGGTAGAGTGGTTCGTCCATTCCCAACTGTTCATCGTAACTTGGAAGTGAGTCTCCTTCCAGTTACAAAACGGTAAACAAATATGATATCATTCTGATAGCCGCAGCAAATAAAATATTTTGGATAAACACGATTCTTTTAAATAAAACCCCATGGATAATCTGTGTGTGTGGCATAGCATTCATATTTAAACATGTATGCTTTCGGGCTTGTCTCCACGGGATACGTTTATACTCAGCCCCACACATTAATTTTAAAATGCACAGGTAAGCAGCGAGGATGGATATGTGGCGGTGTAAAGACGAGCAATCACAGAGGAAGAACAAATCCTGAGATATGCATCTTCATATGCATATCTCCACTGCGTAATACTCCGCTACATTGTACATCTGATTCCTTTTCATTCCCTTGTTATGTAATAAGTCTGAGATACCTAATTCCTATTTGTTTTGCTTATGTTTTGTTGCAAAACAAATCTTTCGTTGTTGCATCCTTTCTATGGAAATGGATTTTTGATGAATGTTTTGCAAGTTCTTAGACTTGTTACTTGATAAAAAGTCTTTCGCTGTTTCGAAAATATTTTTAAAAACATATCACACCAGTATAGTGTGCCCCAAAGTTTGGGAAGACTGGTTTGGGGCGTTACAATTCTTTTGAGTTTTATATTTTGCATATTAGTTTAGTTGATCCAACTATTGTTAGAAACTAAGTTTCAGTTTATCCCTTTGTTTGATGTTTTGATGTGTCAAAACTGACTTTAGCTTTAAGTTTCTAGAGTATCTCTTCATGTAATCCTTGTATAGGGTTAATTGAGTTGTAATAGAATCTAGAATCTTAGAAGTTGAAGATCGAGCAGTTAGAAACTTATTTTCTGATGATGTAATTTAGAGAAGCCAAAGCTCGAGAAGATCGGAAATCAAGTTTCAGAACATAAGTCTGAAGATATGAAGAAACTTGAAATGTCCAGAAACTCAGTTTCTGGAAAACTAAATTTTCACCAAAGAAGAGCGGATCTTAAAAGTGACTTTGGAGAATGTCAGTTTTCAGTTTCAAAATTCAAGAGCATGTGAAAAATAAGAAGAGAAAAGGAATCCGAACAGAGTATAAAGTCATATCGAAGATTCCTTAAAGTAACAAGCACTCATTCAGTACGAGGAAACTTAGTTTTAAGTTTCTCGGACTGAAATTGAGTCTGACAGGAGCAGGTAGAAAGTACACTACCAAAAGTGAAAAGCAGATCACAGAGCAGAGTAGTTAGAAGAATGGCTATGATTGGACGACCCAATCTTTACTTCTAACGGCTGGATCGTTTAGTCTAAACAGGCAGAAATTCGAATGGTCATCCAACCCACCTATAAATAGCTCAACACTTTGACAGATAAAGATACCCGACTCTCGCGAAAAAATTATCCAAAACTCTGTCAAACTGAAAATTAAAAAGCTCTCAAAAGCTCACTGATTATTCAATGTCTATCACAAGGTTTAAGTCTTCTGACTTAAGCTATTCTTTCTATGCATCCGTCTACGTGCACGAAGCTCAAGCTTTCTAAGCTTCAACTATCATTTGGTGTTTATTACTTTTCAAGTAATAAACACAGCAGTCAGCTTTCCACTCCAGATTACTGACTATCACGGGCATTTGCCAACAACTTGAGTTTCTTGGAAGAACCGAAAACCTCCAAACATCCATATTGAAGGCTGCGAGGTGCGTCCTCACTTCAAGCTAAGGAAGGAAGCAACCATAAGGAGTTTCTGGGCGAGTGTGCTAGTAGACTGAAGGACGAAATATTCTGAAGGGCTAGCAATAAATTTTGAGAAGACTTGTAAACTGATCCTTAGTGAATTACCAGATTGATTTATGAATAGTAGACGTAGGACTTTAATTCCGAACAACTATAAAATATCCTGTGCATTTTCTGCTTTATTAAGTTTTTGCACTTTAAGTTTGCTTACTTATATGAAACCTTCAATACTTGGATAAGTATTGAAGTGTATACTTGAATTAAACGATCTCTGAACTTAAACTGAATTTTTTAGAAATTGAAAATTGAGTCAGAAGTCAATTTTCAGCAAGTCCAAGATTTGTTTAAAACTTCCGTTGCATACATTCGTACTCTGATTTCAGGACCAACAACAATTCTCTATTTTGGTATTTTACCAAAATTATAATAATAAAATCTTTCTTTTAGTTAAAGATTATAACTTTTTAATCAAGTTTCAAGTTATATAGTGTCAATAGTACACTATCAATCATGATGTTCACACAAGTTAAAATATTAAATATAAACTTTTCATATATCTGCATATTTGATTATTATTTAAGAGTTAAACTCAAGAAAAAAAAAATGTAGGAAAAAATAAAATCATAAAATTATTGATGTAAAGTTAAATTTTAAAAACATTTTAGTTCAACGATCATATAGGATATTAGGAAGTATTCCTACTTTATTATCATGTTTTGATGTGTCAATAAATGTATAGAAACTACTAGTCTAAAAGTGTCTCTAGTCTGTTCAAACTTGTAAAGTCTTGTATAGGATATCTATCGAGTTGTAATAGGACAGATCAAGACAAACTGATTTCCACCAGTTTGTGCTTCGAAAGGTGATAGAAGAAACTGGCTACCTTCCTAAGGGCCAGTTTGGAGAACTTTCATGAAGAAAACTGGCTGACGTCAATGACCAGTTTATTAAAACCTATCACTCTTGCACACGGGACAAAGAGAACAAGTCAATAGGAATCCACTTGAAGGCCAAACTTTAAGAATGAAGATTACTAAAAGTTTGTAGATCCTGGTGTTGGTCCAGTTTCGATTCCTCAGACTGACTAGAAGAGTCGTTCTGACACACAGTACGATGTCGACATCCTATGTCAGTGATACGCAAAAAATTCTATTAATAAAATCAACATACCTCTAGCGAGTCATGAATAAAACTTGTCAATCCAAGTTCTTCTTATTTCGCCCACTTAGAGTACCAGTTACTTTTGCGTTGTGATTGTATCCAAGTAAAAAATTCAATCGTTGAGTAGCTTTTATCTAGGAAAAGAAATTAAATATTAACTAACTAGCAATCACTAAGAAATCAAATGCTTCAATCTCAATTATCAAGCCTCACTTCACTTTGCTTTTGCACAACAATCTCACAAACAATGCAATCGAATCTTACAAATTGATTGAATTCACAAATGAGAGAAATAGGATATTGGTATAAACATTGCAATGAACCCACAAAGAATGATAAAATGCTGTAAACCAACTTTAATTCTCCTAACAATGATTAGTTGATAAGTTAGGATTGGAGCTGTTACCAGTGCCTCCTTCAATTTCTTGAAGGCTTTCACACGATCGTCATCAAACACGAAGAAGACGTCCTTCTCCAGAAGGTTGCATAGAGGCCGGAAGATCTTTGAGAAGTCCTTGATGAACCTCCAATAGAATCTGGCGTGGCCTAGGAAACTTCGGACAGCCTTAACATTTGTTGGTGGTGGCATTTTTTCAATGGCTATGACTTTGGCTCGATCCACTTCTAGTCCCTCGGCTGATACTCTATGTCCCAACACAATCCCCTCTCGCACCATGAAGTGGCATTTCTCCCAATTGAGGCATAGGTTTGTCTTGGTGCATCTCTCAAGTACAGTAGCCAAATTCTGCAGACAAATATCGAATGAGCTACCAAAAACTGAGAAATCATCCATGAATACCTCCATGATATCTTCGATCAGATTGTGGAAGATTTCCATCATGCATCTTTGGAAGGTATCCGGTGCATTGCATAATCCGAACGGCATCCGGCGGTAGGCGAATACTCCATAAGGACAGGTGAATGTTGTCTTGTGTTGATCTTCAGGTGCCACAACTATCTGGTTGTACCCTGAGTAACCATTAAGAAAACAATAGAAAGGGTAACCAGATAATCTATCAAGCATTTGATCGATGAAGGGTAGGGGAAAATGATCCTTGCACGTGGTGGTGTTCAAGGCTCGGTAGTCGATGCAGAACCGCCATCCCGTGACTAGTCTTGTTGCAACTTCCTCTCCATCATCGTTCTTCACAATCTGTATCCCCCCTTTCTTGGCTACTACTTGTGTAGGGCTCACCCATTTACTGTCGGAGATTGGGTAGATCATACTGTGGTCAAGGAGTTTGAGAACCTCCTTCTTTACAACTTCTTGCATGATTGGGTTCAATCGTCGCTGTGCTTGTCTCTTTGGCTTGGCTTCTTCTTCAAGGATGATTTTATGCATGCACAGCAAAGGGCTGATTCCTTTGATATCCCCCAAGGTCCATCCGATGGCGGACATGTATTTCCGCAGGACTCGCAGCAGTTTCTCCAACTCCCCCTGTGTAAGATAAGCAAAAACAATGACAGGGTAAGTATTATCAGAGCTTAGGAATGCGTACCTGAGATGTGCCGATAGTGTCTTGAGTTCCAGAACTGGTGGGTCAGAGCTGGAGCACGACTGTTTCAGGTTGCCATCAATCGATGGAGACCCTCCGTCGATCGTCGTGCTGTTTGCTGCGGCCTCGATCGACGCTGCAGTGCTGTCGATCGACGGGGGCTTGTTTTCCATCTTTTCTGGGTTGTTCTGGCTGTATCGATCAGGCAGTGGCTCTCTTTTGATTTCTTTTTCCCGAGTTATTTCGTCAAACACATCCAGCTCCACGACCAGATCCATGATTTCCTCGGTTGCTTCGTCCAGATTTGTTGACGAGAACAGAGAATGTTGCAAGCAGTTTTCCAGGAAGTCGGGTTCGCTTTTGAGGGAGGAGAATGGAGAAGACATTACCGGGCTAAAGCAGTTGATCATGTGGCATTGTTCTGTGTAGCTTCCATCATTGTGCTTCTGCATTGCCTTGTAGATCGAGAATGTCACCGACTCATTATTCACCCTGAATGTGAGTTTTCCGTCTCGAATATTGATCAATGCTCCTCCAGTCTTCAGGAATGGTCTTCCAAGGATCAAGGGAATGTTGCGATCCTCTTCCATATCGAGCACCACAAAATCGGCTGGAATAATGAAGTCTTTCACCTTCACCAGCACATCTTCCACAATGCCTTTCGGATAAGTGACTGATCAATCGGCCATCTGAAGCGAGATTGTTGTGGGCTTGATACTTCTGATCTTCAACCGCTTGAAGATTGACAATGGCATCAGGTTGATTGAAGCACCGAAATCGCAGAGGACTTTCCCAAAGGTCTCCCCTCCGATGACACGGGAAATTGTGAAGGAGCCTGGGTCTTCCCTTTTGATCGGCATCTTCTTTTGAATGATGGCACTGCATTCTTCGAAGAGGTTGACCGTCTCATGCTCCAAGAAGGGTCGTTTCTGAGAGACTATATCTTTCAGGAACTTGATGTACCCGTGCATCTCTTGCGAGGCTTCGACCAATGGGATGTTGATGTGCACCTTCTTCATTATCTCCAGAAAACGTGCATACCTTTCGTTCATCTTGGTCTTGGCAAAACGCTGCAGAAACGGCAGAGGCGGTTTCTTCGGGGGTGGAGTAGGAGCAGGCGTTGATCAATGAGAATCTGCGTCAATCGATGGGGATTTTGATGCTTCGTCGATCGACGGGGGCCTCTCGTCGGTCGACGGGACTTTGTCTGCGCTGCCCTCTTTATCTTGCTCGATTTCTCCTTCATCTCAGGTATTTGTTCCGGCTTGCGTTGGCCCTTCATAAGACTTACCCCCTCGCAGGGTTATGGCGTTCACCTGGTTCCTCTGATTCTGGTTCTTGAGGTTGACCTGCATGTTGCTCGGGAGTTGTCCCGGCTTGTGTTTCGTCCCAAGGGCATCGGCGATCTGGCTGACTTGATTTTCAATGATCTGCACATGCTTCTGCACCTGGTCAACCTTGGTGTTCACCCCTGATATTTCTTGTTTGAGCTTGGCTACCGTATCGGTGGAGCCTTCCATGAACTTAGCCAAAATTTCCTCGAGATTTGGCTTCTTCTTCTCCACTATCGCCCCATCCAGTACGGCAAATCCTGGTGGTGGTTGCTCTGTGCCATGAGGGTTTGCGTAAGAGAATCCAGGGTGATTCCTCGTATGATTAAAGGTATAGGGCTGATGATGCTGCTGATTGTGTTGCTGGAATCATCCTCGGTAATTGTTTTGATAGCCGCCCCTTTGGATAAAATTTACCTCAGCATTGTCCCCCTCAGTTGGAGCTTGTGTCGCCTCGATAGCAGTGACTGCTTTCTCTTGCTTTAGAGTTGTGAATTCTTCCTTTAGCTTCTTCAGCTCAGTTGCCAGATCAGGTTGTTTGGTGGCTTTCTCCACTACTTTCTCGATTGCTTTCACAGGCCGAGTTCGGCATGAGGACCATCTTTGAGTGTTGTTAGCCATCTTTTGGAAGAATTCCATGGCCTTCTTTCCGCTCTTTGTCATGACGGAGTCACCAAGTGTGGTGTCTACCAACTTGACGGTCTTTTCATTGAGCCCTTCGTAAAAGGCCTCTGCTTGTTCTCCTGGCGGAAAACCATGACCGGGGCATGATCTCAGCAATTCTTTGAATCGATCCCACGTCTCACTGAAGCTTTTATTGGGTCGTTGAGCGAACTTGATGATTTCTTTTCTTCGTTGCCTGATTACATTTGGAGGTAGAAAGTCCTCCAAGAACTTATTCCTCAGTTCAGTCCACGTGCTTATGCTCCCCTTGTCTAGTGCAGTGAACCATGATTGTGCCTTATCCCTCAGAGAGAATGCGAACAGACGCATTCGGATGGCACTCTTGCTGACTCCTCCGATTTTGACAGTGTTGCACAGCATAAGGAACTTATCCAGATGTGCATAAGGATCTTCAGCTGGTCTTCCTCCAAATTGGTTTTGCTGCACCATCTGTACCAACCCGGTCTTCAGTTCAAAATTATTTGCCTTGATGCCAATCCTGAAATCTGTTTCCTTGAACCGAGGTTTATACCGGTTCTGCATGGCCTCCTCTTCTTCCTCATCGTCCGACTCCCCTGGCGGATCCTGGTTGTCATCCTCTCCATTGTCGGGATTGTCATCGAACAGTGGGTTATGGCGCATATCCCTTCCATTTGGATTATTCCTCTCGAGGTCTCTCTCCAGGTTGAACTGTTGGATCTGTGCCCTCATAGCTTGAACTTCCTGGAGAAGCACAACTTGCTCCTCTGCAGTTAGCATTGGTGGTTGTGGTTGAATAATTGGTGGTTGTTCGTCCATTGCTTGATTGCTTGAGCTTTCCTGAGTACGCTTATTATTTCGGATCTTTCTGCAAGTAGCTTCAATATCCGGGTAATAATATAGCGGGTCCTTTCCTCTGGCTCGTGTACTCATGCACTACCTGTACAGCAAAGGAGGAAGTGAAGTAAGACTGAAAATAAACGGAACAAACTGAAATACGAAAAACCAAAAATCTGAAAACAAGTACGACTTCGATCGACGAAAGTGCGCGTCGATCAACGAGAAGGAAAAGATGGCGTCGATCGACGAGATTAAGCGTCGATCGATGTGAATTACGAAAATACGAAAAATTAAAGGAAAATACAGAAATTACAGCCTAAATCAGTACTTTATTCACAGATTTAATAGTAAGATTAATTTTGTTCACTCCCCGGCAACGGCGCCAAAATTTGATCGCTAAATTATTTAACAAGTGACTTAGCATAGCTAATAATATAGCGGAAAAAGAAAATTATCGATCCCTCAGGGAATGAAGCAACGAAAAACCTTAAGTACTAAATCATAAGTTCTCAAAATACTGGTTAGGAAAATCAATTAAAAAGTTTTGGTTGTTTTGAAAATTGCAATACTTGCTAATGAAAATTAAACAGGAAATTAAAATACTTTGATTGAAAATGGTTATGAGAATTATAGATTCCGGGAATATCTCCTTATCAAGTATGACATGGAAGAATAAATTGATTATTTCCCAATTTTAATTCTTCGTAGTGAAACATCAGAAAAGTATTACGAACTTCTTTGTTGGACAATTCGTAAAGTAGATTAATCAATTACCTATCTCCGCTCGGTCTCAAGATAAATTAATTAACTCCAAAGATCTACAGATTTATTCCTACAATCAATCTCCTTCAGTTACGACAAGAAATCAGATTATATTGTGAAAATCTCTTTCGATTGAAAACTATTACAGTTACGTCTCAAGTAATCAACTAGTTAATCCTAAGATGTGGCCAACAAATCAAGATTATGAATAAGCACAGATTTCACAAACTACGAAGGGAAAGGGAAAATAATTCAATTAATCAAACATGTATACATTGATAATTCGAAACCTTACAATCTGAGGAAGAGATTAGTTACACATATTCAAAATAATATTCATCATAGAAGAATAAAACCTGAATTGCATAAAAATCGGAATTCGAAAATAATCCTGAAAAACTCTGTCTTCAAACATAAACTTCAAAAACCTTGAGAAACTCTAATTAATCTTCAATACTAAATTCTGGTAAGTATTCTATATGGCTTTTTATAATAGTGTAGAATGTATCATACAAAATCTAGGTGAAGATATGGCTTTATCTCCAAAGCAGACGCAGACTAGGATTCCCGACTTTGCGTCGATTGTGGGAGATTGGCATCGATCGACGCCGGTGAAATGCCTTTGTTGATCGACGTTCAATGGCGTCGATCGATGTGGATGCTGCCTCCGTCGATCTTCTCTTTTCTTCCTTCGTCGATCGCTCCTCCTTCATTCTCCTCGTCGATCGACGAGACATCCTCGTCGATCGACGTGGACCTAAAACTGGAAATCCAACTCTCTTTTGTTTATGGCCAAAACTCTGCATGATTCATCAAACACAACATTACGAGCACAAAAGCCAATTCATGCACGAAAACTAGTACAAAAACGATCTTTACACCACACATTCAGTCAAAGAACAACCAGATAAGTTGGTGAAAATCCTAACTTATCATTAATCAACCCGAGACTATCTAATCCCCTTAGTGCTGGTGAACTAGAAGTTGATGAGATAAGACTCTCAAGCTGTTACGTTATCGAATCTAATCTTACTCCCAAAGCTTCGGAGATTATGGACCTACAAGCTATCCCCGCACAAGGATTGGGTCAATACTTGTATGCAAACACACTAATCACGACATATAAATCCACAGAATAGCTGCAAACTTGATGCCAATCAATCAAATAGTTGGTTAATGCTTACACTACTTGACTATGAAAAAGCTCTAATGTATTTCAATTGACTAGGTGAAGGTAAATAATCATTCAATCAAATTAATAGATTCAAAGCATCATTCAACCAATATTCTACAAATGTTTAGTCACTCATACCTTTGTTTGATTCCAATTCAATTACAAGAGTAAAGAAATCCATTACAAGAGAAGGTAGTGAAGAGTATTTCTCCCAAATATTGATCTTCATGGTTTGATCTTCAATTTCCTCTTCAATTCGCATCTAATTGGATGGAAATTTCATTGATTCTCCCTTAATTTGATGTTTGGAGATGTTTGAAAGTGATTTGGAGTGAATAACTGCCTTTTTTCCCCTCAACTGTCTTTCAAAAATTCCGAAAGTCCTTCACCGATTCGATTTCCCCCTTTTTATAGCAAGTGAATGCACCAAAATTTTGTCCGGGAGAAGAAAATTTTGATTGTGATGGCCAAAATCTCATAAACTTCCAGAAGATCCTGCATCGATTCACCCCAGATGGATTGGGTTCGGTCAAAATTTTGCCTCTATAGAGCAAATTTCAACCCAGACCAGGATGGGTTGGGTCGAAATTTACCTTACAGAGGCATAATTTCGACCGAACCCAAACAAGGTTGGGTTGATTTTTTGCTATCTGTTTTACCCCTTCAACTCTTCACACTCAATCTGGGTAAAAATCTTTTCAACATGTGCCAAATCTGGGTCGAAATCACTCCAAAAGTTGGCCTAACTAGTGGATTTATGCTGCTCACCTACGCAACTCAAACGCAAACAAACTCGAAAACAGTTGAAATTTAAACAAAAATCTATGATATGTGGGTGAAATAAACATGAACAATCACAATAATGTATCAATAAAGTGGTCATTTCACACACATATCAGCCAGAAAATCAAGAACAGGTACAAACTTTCTACAATAGCAACTTGTCCTTCGCAGAAGAGAGGCGCCTTATTGGACCTTATCCAAGATGTCTCTTAACGGCTACAATTTCAAACATCTCACGCTTCATTTATAAATATACAAGATTTCTTGATAAGTGAGGTTACCAGAATGATTATCGCTCCAACCGAACGACTTCAAAACGATCAAAGTGCTCTCAAGCTTTTAATGCTCGAGGCTAAATTTTAGCTTACTGTGTACCATTTTTGGACACGAGACTTGTTGCTATCCAAGAACAAGTTATATCTTTGATGTTCTTACTCTCCTTGTAAGAACACATCAATTGCAACTTTTCTCCAAGTTTTGAGTCTCACGAGCTTCTAGCCATAGTGTTTGACGGTTCTGGGAAGAACCTTGAAATTCCCAAGTTCCAAAGACGGAGGCTTCGTGGTGTGCCCACACTTCGAATCTACTAGGTGGAGTAAACAACGGTTTGAGCGAGTGAGCAAGTGGACTGGTGGACACTGGCATTCATCAGTTCGCGAAAGATTGTGAAAACCCTTATATTTTGATACCTAGTATTTTCTAGACTTAAGGTCTGAATAGAGGACATAAGGCTTTTGTGTTTGAACCTCTATAAATCTTTGTGCATTTATTGCTTTAGTTATATTTCGTAAGGATTTGAAATTCAACACCATCCAAGTGTTTAAGTATATCTCAAACCTTCGACTAATTGCAAACCTGCTAATAATAATTTTTCGGAGATACAAACTGGTGAGTAGTAGCTAGTTTGTGAGTGCAAGTTTATTATAAAAATCTCCGCTTGTGTGTACAAACTCTAATTTCTTAGAGACACAAACTGATGAGTAACAACCAGTTTATGAGTGCAAGTTCATTGAAAAAATTTCTACAGTGTGCATAAACTCTAATATCGGGACCAACAAGTGGTATAAGAGCGGTTGGTCTTTCCAAACTAGCTCTTTTGAGTCGCTTAGAACCATATCCACATTTTCTTGCACTCTTTTGTCTTAGCGAGTAGGTTACAAGTTCATCAAGATGAACAACACTATCCTTACTCGGCAAAAAGGTTTGTTATATGGAAGAAGAGGTCCACCATCATGCCCAAGAGTATACATCCATAAATGGTTGAAGTACGGTAGTTGTTGGTTCCCGATCAGAGTGTTTTATATGCAGCGGAAGTATTAAATAAATCTTGCACGTATCTTGCTAAGATCTGGACTTAGCAAATGATTATCAAATGTGCTTTAGCTCGATTATTTGTTAAGTTAACTTACAGTTAATACTACAACACTTGATGTGTTGAGTTTTAAATACACGAATGCGCAGTATAACAAAATAAAGCAGAAAGGACACTAGGATTTATAGTGGTTCGAACAACTGTTCTACGTCAGACCTGATCTCTAACATTGAGCAGCTCCTCTGTCTGGTCAGCGCGCACCTTCAAGCACCTCGATCTCCAATCTTTAACCGGTGTCGCCCCGTAGAGTGAGGACAAACCTCACTTCTCCTTGGATGTCGACTGTTGGGAGTTTTATAGTTCTTCCCAGAACCTATCCTTGTGTTGGCAATGTCCGTAAGAATCACGATTCCAGAGTAAACTTGACTGCTAGATTCTTTCCAGATTAGAAAGAATCCCAAAGTAACCTTGGAAGCTTAACTTTGCAGGTCTCGAGCTTCAAATATGATAGCTTGTGGGAAAGCTTCAATCAAGCACTAGCTCGGATTAGTAAGCATAGTGTAGAAAGTGATTTGGATCTCCTCATTGTTATCTCTGTAAGTAGAAATTCGCGAATCTTTGAATCAGGTTAGGATGGCATCTATTTATAGGTGAAAGATTCAAATGGCTGTTTGAATCTTATCCGTTAGACTCAAAGGCATTGCTCACTTATTTGCGTTCTTCCTTTTTCTGTAGTGTTCAGAGACTCTTCAACTCTTCTCGTCTCTGATTGGCATAGCTTCTATCTGTAGCCATCTTTTTCAGAACGAATCCGTTTGTTTAAACTTGAAACTTTCATTGTGTCTCATGCTTGTTCTTCTTCTGATTCGTCAGATTTTCTTGTGATTTGTATCCTTCTGATTTATGACTTCAAAGTCTTTCTTGATTGCTGATGGTTGTTTGCTAGTTATTTGCATACGGCTGGCATCTCAGCAGTTGGTGCTAAGATCTTGTAGCATTTTGCTAGAGTTACTTATTCAACATTCTTGTAGGATTCTTTCGCATTGCTAGCCTTGTTATCTTCAGCACTCTTGAGCAATCATCAAGTATGCTGATTCCTTCAGCATTCTTGATTCTTCTTCTTTTCTAGATCTATTACAACTCGAATATATATTTCCTATGTAGGACTTTTACATTTGGCTCGATACTGAGTTTCTAGAGCTTTGATACACCAAAACATATAAAGATGTAATTTAACATCAAGGAGGGTTTAGTTTATTTAACAATATTCCTAATAATTTCCCCCTTGGTGCGACCAAAGCCTCAATTCTAGACTCGAATTCTAACTGGTCATGGGTAAGCTGATTACTGAGATTACAAAAGTTTCCTATCAAATCTATTTTCAGCAATATAGCACCCGTAGACTTAGTATGATTCCTAAATGTTCCCCCTCAAAATATCAAGGGTATTGCACGATTATTCAAACTTTTCTTAATACGTAAACGGCTTCCAAATCTTTTATCAGATAAGCTCACAACACATTCACATAACTTCATCAAGCAATCACACAGGAACATTTCACACACATCATCATTCCACACAGTTTGCTGATTACACTGAGTGTGTAATTTCAGCTAGTTCAATTAGATCAGCGTTGGACAATAAGATGTTATCTTCAACCTGGGTTAGTTTTAATTAAGAGATTTCATGCTTTATCAAACAGGAAACACATGCCCAAATTGAAAGAAAAAATTTCAACTAGGATACTCATAGGGTTAAAGAGATATTACTTCTTAGTTGTTGAGGAGTCTGAATCAACAACGTTTCTGGCACTTAAAGAGCCGGCGGTGGAATTCTTCACATTCTTGAGTGCTTCCATCGTCATCTTCATGAAGTTGTCCATGACTACTGCCTTCTGATTCTCTCCTCTTCTTCAATCCTTCTTTGCTCTTCTCTCTCTTCCTCTTCGCGTTGTCTCCTTAGATCCTCTTCCAGTTGTCTTCTAGCTTCAAAGCGACGAAATATGTCTTCTTGCTCCTTTCTTCTCTCTTCTTCCTCTGCTAACCTCTTATGTTCCCCCTCTTTGATTGCAGCAAAAATCCCGGTGGAGAAGGTCTCGAAGTTGTATTGTTGAGCAGCATGTATATTGTCTTTTGCTTCGGACATCTGGTTGGTAACTTTGGTGCACACAATCGGTACCAGTTGCTCTCCGATGCTCCTTCCTACCATGGTGTGAATGAATTGCTGGAGATCCCTTTGATAAGTACTGGAGCTCAGAGGCTCAATGGACATGATTTAGGGTTCCTCAGATAGCACTGTTTGATTGTCGGTAGTAGACATGGGGACAGCGGTAGCCAATGCTTGAGAGGAAGTGGATGGTTGGTTAGCATGAGCTATGGTAGCAGGTGCATTCTCCCTTCTTTCTTCTTCTGCATCAGTGATGGGAGATGGAGGCCTAAAGCCTTGCATCCCGAAAGATTTGTTGGCAAGTTGTGTAAGAATCTTTTCTTTAAACTCCAACATCTTCTTCTTGTGCTCTTGTCTCTTTTGTGCGGCTTGTTCTTCTGTTATCTTCCTTTTCAATTCCTCAGCTGCGACCATCTGTCTTGTTTTTGCAGGAGACTTAAAATGATGAGCGAATGGTGGAGAGTCTTCAGTAGAATATTCGGATGCTGGCAGTGAGCAATCTCCATTGATTGCTCTGTGTCCCTTGATCTTCCGCAGTCTAGCAGCAACCTGCTTCTCCGTATACTGTCGTTTGGATGTCTGATCCATCCAATCATCAGCCTATTCTTCTTCAATCCTTTAATAGTTGAGCCCCGTTCTAGCCATCATGATCGTGTGGTCTTCATAATGTAGTTCATGAGTGGCATAATCAAAGAATCACCATCTCTGGAACTTTGTTCTTAGCCATTCAAGATCGGAATACTCGCCAAGTAATTCTGCAGGATATGAGTTTTCAACTTCAGCAGCAACTTGAGTTTCAATAAAGATACAAATATCTTTCGCCCATGAGATGAGATCTTCGTTCTTCTCATCCCGTATGGTGACAGGAGGACACCATTTAGCAATTCTATTGGCTTTGAAGTTCCAGTCGGGTAGTCCTTCCATGGGCACTCGTAGAGTTTCTCCTCTAAACATGGATTCACCATCTACAAGCGGTGTGCTTCCCGTGGTAGCTCCTGTAGTCCCTGCATCCTCATCGTCAGTACTAGAGATGTCACTAAATGATATATCTGACACTTCAGGAGAACTAGGAATTGGGATACGTCTCTACCATAGTAACTCAATGGTCCTTTCAAGCACATTTGTAGTATCTGCTTCTGAATTCCATCCTGGAACTATTGATGGATCCATTCCCAATGCTCGCAGATACTGCTCATTCCTAGCTCGCATGCTTGCAGTGAGGTTAGCTTGTAGTCTTTCTCTGGTTGCAGCATTCAGTGAGGTAGTAGCTTCTATTCTTGTTAGTGTCTCATCAGCAATGATCTCAGTGATCGCCATCGTTCCTGCTGGTGTGATGAGTTGTTGAACATCTACTTCAATATCTACCTCTGGATTTGCTGTATCCTCATCTTCTTTGTTCTTAAGATCAGCATCCTCCTCCTCTGCTACCTTGTTTTCCTGATCAGCAATTGGGATCTGGACTGCCTCATTTACCATATCTACTTCAGCCATGATCGTAACAAATTGGCTTCCTCCTTGCACGGCCAGTTGTTCCTTTTCACTTTCTTTTTCAACACAGAACTGCTTCCTCCTTGCGCAGCAGTCTGTGACACAATTTCTTCAACATCGACTTCAACACTTACGCTTCCCCCTTGAGTGGTGGCGCGCTGAGCAGTCGGGGTAGCAGAACTCCTTTCCCCTTGCGCAGGAGTCTGTAACCTTCTTGATTCCTTCACAGGTTCTTTCAATTGCCTTCTCTCAAATTCAGCATCTGTCACAACATCTGGATTTTCCTTCAGCAAACTTAACCTTTGTTTTCCCTTTTCCAGATTGTGCTTTCTTGACGTCTCTTCGGGTGATGTGACCAGGTCTTTCTCTAGCTTGTATCATGGTATTGCGCTCCGCATAACTGGCCATGACCTTCTCATAATCAGCATCCCTTTGCTCAAGAGTCATTTGGAGCCTGAATTTTTCAAAATCCTTTTTCTCGCGGGCCCTTTCGAGCACTTTCTGTTGTCGCTTCTTCTTTCGCGACTCCTTCTCATCGGAGAATTCAAGTCTTCATTTTGGATCTTTGGAGGCTGTCATAACTGGTTCTGCCTCCATATCCTGAGTGACATCAGGTATCAGTAGAGAATTGTCTACCTCTAGCAAAGTGATTTTCATGGTTGATTCTTGAAATTGGTCATATTTGCCCTTCTTCTTGGCTTGATCTTCATCACCTGTTGGCTTTCTCCTCCTCTGCTGAGGACTTCTTTGAGAATGCCTCTTCTTCATAGCGGTTGTCTTTGGGGGTTGATCGGATTCCAGCGGTGTGATGTCGACCAGATGTTCAAGTTCACTGAACAGAGCATCCTGTTCTGCTCTCCTCCTTTCTTCTTCAACTTCTTCGGCAGTAAGTGGAACAGTAGTAGGCATGATAGCATGTCCTTGGTAGAGATCTTCTTCGTCGGATACTGGATCATCGGGGTTGACATTGCTTTTTCCTTTAGGAATCAATGGTTCCTTGAAACTCTTCGGCGATTGTTGTTTCTTGGTTGGTGGTATGTAATCGGAGTATTACAAATCTTCACCACGACAGCGCTTGCCCTCCGGTATGATTCCTTCGAGAAAGTGACTGATCTTGAGTCTAAAACCCACATCCTAAGTGAACGTATGATCCTTCTTCATGTTCCTGTTCTTGTACACATGTGCAAGCCACTTAGTGTAAATGAACTTTGCCCAATTTCCTCGGACTTGATCTTCAATCGCCATCATAACTGCAAACTTCTTCGTACTGAGTTCTGAGAGTGAACTAACCTCG
Organism: Plectranthus barbatus; assembly: GCA_026898455.1. Classification (NCBI taxonomy): domain Eukaryota; kingdom Viridiplantae; phylum Streptophyta; class Magnoliopsida; order Lamiales; family Lamiaceae; genus Plectranthus; species Plectranthus barbatus. The sequence continues at coordinate 682,754 of JAPKLW010000009.1, read as the reverse complement.
CCTACTAACATCCTAATCACAATCTGGGCTAGACTCTTCATTGGTTCTTCTAGTGATCTCAGGGTACAACCACTTTCCAAGAATCTTTATAGGTGTCTGTTTTCCACCTTAGCCATCTCTTCTGCAGCTCAGCTTCGTCATTCACTTTGTAGTTGGCTACTTCTTCTTCGTCTCCTCTTAGATTATACTTCTTCTTCAGTACTTCTGGGCTTACAACAATCTTTGTGCCCAAAATGCTTGTAGTGAAGAGTTTTTCACTTTCATCCACTACTGCTCGAGCAAAGAACTCTTCAACTATGTGTGGATGAAATTTATTGGGCTCTGCAAAGAGATACTTCAATGGATTCACGCGGTCGATTTTGCCTATGAGATCATCGCAGTAGTGCTTCTTGAACAATGGCTCATAGAGTATTTTGTCCTTCTTGACTTGAGCGGCTCTCTTCTGCTCGTAAGTCAATTTACAAGATTCCTTTCCATGACTAATGGCAACTAGGCGATAGTATGAGATTGACTCATCAATGTCCTCCATCTTGTAGATCCCTATGAACGTTGGTTGGAACTATTCAGGCTCTCCGGGCATGATAGGTTGTCCGGATGATTCAACGGGGGGGCTGGCGTGGTTGGAAGATTCCTCCATCGATGTTTTTTCCGAGAACTAAAAAATAATATTGAGTAGAAGAAATTTCAAAATCAGAAGTAATTGGAGTATTCGGGTTTAGAAATTCAAAACCAAACTTTTTTTTATACGATCCCAGGTAACCGGCTTTGTTGTGAGTGGTTCGATCTGCTACTTCTGATCTGGATGAATCGATGGTTGGGCAGTTGGTGATGGTTTGCCTTACGTCCCTCGATGTCAGAAACTCGTACGTAGATGATGTGTCTCCTTTTTATTTGTCGCCCGCCCTGAGTTAGAGTCACATTTTAGTTAATGCAGACTTTGTAGCTTCTCTGTCAAAATATTATCCCGCCTTTCGAGATATTTGAAATGATTATCTCTTCCTTGTTTGCTGGTCAACATGCGCAGACATGCATTTGCTGAGGGTGGTGTATCCAGCAATGTGAAAGGCTCATGCTGAGAGCTTGGACTCAGCATTTGATTATCAGAAATACCCCTTTATTTCGAACACCATAGATAACATAGATTGCTAAGAGCTTAGACTCAGCATTTAACACCTTGATTCTGCTGTGACCTTAGAATTCCTTGGACCTTCTGTTATTTTCTTGCTGAGAGCTTGGATTCAGCAGTCTTCGGGGTTCTACCGAGAGCTTGGACTCAGTAGACAGCACAGACTCTTACAAGATTTTGTCCTAGTTGGAACAACGAATCTTTTTACTGAGAGCTTAAACTCAGTAAACAATTTTTGGTTTTGTTTGCCATCGTAGAATAGCAATCTACTTCAACCTGCTGAGAGCTTTGACTCAGCATTCATCGAATATCTGCTGAAAGCTTGGATTCAATAGAGCTAGGCTCTTTAGATTTCTTGAATCCTTTTAAGTTCAAGAGTCTTTTACTGAGAGCTCAGACTCAGTAGGTGTCAGAAATCTTGCTGAGAGCTTGGACTCAGCAATCCGCAGAGAAATATTTTGCTTAAGAAAATCTCCATTCTCCGCTTATCAAGTACTCTTCTTCTGACTAACGTTGGGGAGACCTTTAAGAAATTACTATCTTTTGATTTTCCTTTAAAGTTTTCAGCTTTCTTCCAGGAAAATCATAAGAACTGTAGATAGGATTCTAAGTACACAAGGAGTGTATTGATCTAGCATTTTGATTTAGGCGGTTATATTGTTTGAGACAACAGAGTATTGTTCTTAAAACGAGCATTTTATTGATATCATTGATTTACAAGAGTTACGCTTCAGAAAGTATAAATCTACAAGTTTACAATGATCAATTTGTCTTCAGACTGCTCCAAATAACGCCTTTGCTAGATCTGCTCCTTCTTGGTCTTTCCCCGAGCTTATTGCTGCAAGTCATCCCACTTGCGTAGCAATGTCTTGTTGGCTGAGAGATGTCCAACTTCAAGTTCATCGTCTGCCTTCTTGAACTTGCACTCCCTCCTAGACATCTCTTTGGCTTTCAGCCTTCTGATTCTCCAGTGGACAGCACACGGAAGAAAATCCAAATCCAACAGATCTCGCCATTTGCTCGGATCGGTGCTCTTGTCCACTTCTCTTATCAGCACCTGGCACTTCACAAATTTTTCCTATGGGTAGGATGGGTACCATCTGTAGGACATCATCCTTTTGCTGACCTGGATGCCAACTTGATGCATTCGAGTTGCATCAACTCCATCCACAGACACATTCTTCATCTTGCTTCTTCATCTCCATTTTCTCATTTTTGTCCATGAGGAAGAGATTAGGAATTAGTTATTTGAGAACCCCTACCCAAAGGTATTCTCAAATTATGTGACTAAGGAATATTCATCCTCAAACCCACTTGACAAGCTTATATATCTCTGAAGATATAGTTGTCATGACCTGACAGAATGAACCTTCTATCTCCTTCCGGTTCTAATATCAGAAAGCTCATCATCCATGGTGCACCGAGAATTGAGAGAATCTTCTTAGATGTGATCTCTGTGAAGATTACGACTCGTCCTCTCAATTTGGAGATTTCTAAGTCACGTTGCTCGAACCCATTCTAAAGGTATTTTAGTGAAACGGTAGAAAACATTTTTGATTTCTTCGAGCAACAGGGTTTGAATGAAGGGAATGAGGGCATATGGTTGATCTAGGTTTTTGAGGTTTTTGGAATATGGATCTCCTAACCAAAATAGCTTCTTCTTAAATAGACGTAATCCTTCCAAGAGAATTGTTCAACCTATCACTTCGTTTGCCTTGGAAACCAACGGTTTTGGTATGAATTTCCACATGGCCATTCGAGATGCTATTTTCATATCTAAATCATCTCGAGCCTTGAATGAAATCTTTAGTAATGATAGTAGAGTCTGAATATCTAACGAGTGTGAGCTCATCTGCTCTAGGGTACTAAATTCCTATGGATTCCTTTCCTTTTAAGTATCTGATAATCCTTCTTGCGTACTCCATGTGCGACTTCCTTGGATTTGCTTGATATCTCGCGCACACTCCTACAACATATGAAATGTCTGGTCTGCTGGTCGTCATATATAGAAGAGACCCAATAATACCTCTGTATGTTGAGGGATCTACGGATTCACCTTTTTCATCGGTTGATATTTGGCACGCTGTGCTCATTGGAATCCAAAGCGTCTTCGTCTTTTCTAAACAAAATTTTTTGATGAGATCGTTGGTATACTTCTTTTGGTGGATGAAGATTCCATCGCTGGATTGTTGAACTTGCAGACCTAGAATATATGACATCTTTCCCATTATACTCATCTTGAAATTAGTCTGCATATGTCTAGCAAACTTCTCACACAAGGTTAGATTTCTTGATCCAAATATGATGTAATCCACGTAGATTTGGACAAGCAGTATGTCTTCAGCATCCTTGATAAAAAATAACGTCCTGTCGATCTTCCCTTTCCTGAATCCATTCTTCAGCAGAAACTGTGATAGCGTCTCATACTAAGCTCTTGGGGCTTGCTTCAGACCGTAGAGAGCTTTCCTTAATTTGTACACCTTGTTTCTGCGTTTGAATCCTGGATGTTGCTCTACATAGACTTCCTCTTTTAATTTGCCATTCAGGAATGCGCTCTTGATGTCTATTTGAAAGACAGTAAATCTATAATGAGCGGCATATGCTAGGAATAATCTGATTGCTTCCAAACGAGTGACTGGAGCAAATGTTTCATCGAAATCTATTCCTTTGCACTATGCATATCCTTTTGCAATGAGTCTTGCTTTGTTGCGAACGACGAGTCCATTTTTGTCGCGCTTGTTCTTGAATACCCACTTGGTTCCTATCACTGACTGATGTGTTGGGCGATCGACGAGTTCCCATATGTGATTCCTTGTGAATTCTAACAACTCTTCCTACATTGCATTGATCCAATTAGCTGATTTGAGTGCGTCTGCTATTTTGCTAGGCTCCTCTTGAGATATGAAGCAGGCTAACATGGCACTGTGTCTGGTTCGAATTGGATCTGCAAGATCTCCTAATATCGTTTTAGTGGGATGATCTCTGAGTAGCCATTTTGGTCTTTGTAATTCTTCTACTGGAATGACTTGACTGCTAGACGTTCCGATAGGTTCTTCTGAGACTGGTACATCAACAAGCTGTAGATTTTCCAAGCTAATTGCTACACTTGTTAGTGTGTCTTCTGCTAAATGACTGTCTTCTGGTATATCGTTTGTTGGATTCTGATTTGCTGATGTAGTACTCCTATTTTCAGCAGTCTGCTCCTGGTTGACTTCAGCAGAGTTGTCTTCAGTAATTCTCTCGCCATTTTGGGGATTCTCAGCAACCTCTTTATCTTGCTGAAGATCTTCCTCATCTTGAGTTCCCCCTTGACATGTGCATTCTTTGAGAGAATTTATGGTGGCCTCAACATTACCATTTGCATCACCAGCTATCTTGACTGTGGGGTGATCAGTCAAGACCTCCAGTACAGATGATGATTCACTCATTAACCTAGTCGTATCAATTGGTTCAGCTTCGAAAGTATTCGAGCCCGAAAGGGCCATTGACATCATTGGTTTCAAGAGTCTCATCTCCGTGACTTCTCATGGTCCTGCGCACTAAAGTAGCTTCATAAAAAATAACATTGCATGTTATTTCCAGTAGTTTGGTTGTCCTATTAAGCACTATATATCCCTTGTGAGATGGATGTCCGTATCCTAGGAACACTCCTTCGTCAGCTTTGGGAGGAAAAGTACTTAACTTCAACTTCCCATTATTATGGACATAACATGGTGAACCAAAAGCACGGAGATGAGCTAAGGAAGACTTACGACCATGATATATTTCGTAAGGAGTCTTGTTGAAGCGAAGATTCAATCCACTTCGATTCTGCGTGTAGCAAGCATTCATTGCAGCTTCTCCCCAATATCCTTGGCTCAGATCTGTATCAACAGGCATTGTTCGCACAGCCTGTTTGAGGGTTCTGTTTCTTCTTTCTGCTAGACCGTTCTACTGATGTGTTCTTGTAGTGGACCTTTCATGTCCTATCCCAACGTCCATGCAGAAGTCCATCAATGTTCCGTTACAGAATTTTGTACCATTATCAGATCTTATTCTTTTTAAGGTGAGTTCTTTGTCATTTTATACTCGAAGTATTAGCTCTAGTAGAACGATCTGCACTTCGTCTTTGCTTTTGAGTAGTCTCACCCATGTGTACCTAGAGTAATCATCAATAATAACTACGGTATATTGTTTGTTACCTACAGTGAGTGGAGTTACTAGGCCGAATAAATCCATGTGCAACAGCTCAAGGATTCTATTTGATGCGGCCTTTTTTGGATTGGATCTGAAGGATGCATTGGCTTGTTTTCCTTATTGATAAGCTCTGCATATTTCTTCCTTCTTGAAGGTCTCTTTGGGTTGTCCTGCAACAATGTTATTTTTGGCAATATAATTGATAGTCTTAAAGTTTAGATGTGTTAGCCTTTTGTGCCATAGCTAATTTGTTTCTTCCTTGCTGAATGCTATGAAGCATGATGTTTGCTGACCACTTTCCCAACCTACAACATAGAATCCTCCTTTTTTGATTCCTCTAAGCTTTACGTCTCCAGTGGTCCTATTTGCAATTTCACATCATGTATCAAAGAAAGAAACAATATATCTATTTTCAGTTAGCTGACTGATGCTCAGTAGAGTATACTTGAGACTATCGACGAGGGCCACATTGATTATTTGCATTCCGTTCTGCTGGATGAACCTTCTTCCGATTACTCTAGCCTTTAAGTTGTTATCAAATGAGACTAAAGGTCCTCTGATCTTTTGAAGTTCTGTGAAGATCTCTTCATCTCCAATCATGTGACCTGAGCATCCACTGTCTAGGATCCATTCTTTTAATTTTCTTGATGTTTTTCTTCCTGAACTCTGTTCCTGCAAAACAAAGAAGTTATATTTCGGTAACCGTGAAGGGATTTGTGAACTGAATCACTTAATCCATTAGCTGGGATCGTTAACTGGAATATCAAAAATAAATTGCTATGCCTATGATTAATCCTACCATGCTCCTATTGATTATGCATAAAAGGGGTTCTTGCGGAATACCTGGATTGTAGAAATCTGAAGAACCAAGATTTATTCCTAACAGATTAAGGAATCAAATCTTTGAAAATTAAAAGATAATTTTCGAAAACTAAGAGGGGAGAAGAAAGAACACGATCCTCATGATCTGATCTTCTGATCTTTATCCTAACTCCAATCCGAATATCTGGTGAAGATTCCCTTCGAATTCCTTGCCCAGTTGAGAAGAAGAATTTTATCCTCGTTCTAAGATCTTAGTCGATCACCACAGCTCCCAAAATACTGGTATGTTGTGTTGCAACATATGATCTTGTGGTGTATTGTGTATTTTGATCTGAGAACCTGAGGCCTATTTATAGGAAAATGCTGGACTTCTATTGGGCCTGCGTTTTCATGGGCCAGACCAGGGACTATAATGCAAATAGGAAATAAGGTCTATCAATTAATTAATTGCCATATTCAAGCCAAAATATAATTAATTAGTTAATAATGATTCATTCCACGAGAGAATCAATATTGTCCTACCTATTTGCTACCACGTTTTGAGGTACGGGTTGCATGGGATCAGTATATCCCCACATTTAAGGTTACAGACATTCGTTAATTAATATAAGCTCTGACAAGCCATTTTATTAATTAACATCTTGTATTCCTGAGTCAATCCACTCAAATCTTTTCACTTATGCTTGAACTTAATGAGCCTGCAAGACTTTAGCATAACGAACGTTTTGAGCTGCTCAGGGAATGTCACCATCCTATACTGGATATGGTTACCTAGTTTGAGTACCAAAAAGTCATACACCAATTGCTATCACCCAAGATAAAGATACACAAGCTCAACTAGAGTCTTTCACTGCAACTCAAAGTGATATACAATCTGTGTATACTTGTATACCTACATATAGGTTTATGATCTCATCAAGCCATAGAGATCTACATTCTTTAATGTTAGATAAGAGAATCGATCTCGACTTAGGTCCTTATCGATGTATGCCCCACACCAGCATACCAAGCCACCCAAGATAAGATGCTTAGTACTGCATATGTTGCAGCGTATACCGACAGTTTATCCTGGAACTGTCTCAGCTGTGATAATCATTTATATCTTGCCAGGTCAAACGATCCATACGATTATCCGTGATCTACTACACACCGTATGATCTCCCTAATGTTGGGAAATTATTCCTAGATTTATGTTGTAAATCTCCCTTTAGATCAAATTGTAAAGGTTTTGTTGAATCAAAGCCTTAGTTATTTTGGTGGATCATTGCTGAAGTCTAGAATAGTCTAGCAACTCAATTGTAAAGTCCTGTTTAGGATATATTTCGAGTTGTAATAGATTAGAAGTTCTTGTACAAGATTGCTGAAGGATTCAGCAATAGAAACGAAGGAAATCAGATTCCAAGCAACTTCGGAAATTCTGGATTCTAGGAGCATTCTTAGCAGTCAGGAAGATGTTGACTGCTAAGAGACGTCAGCAGATAGAAAAGATTGCTAAGGAGGTAGCAATCAAGTGCTGAGAAGAATGACTGCTAAGGAATTGGTAGTCATATGCTGAAAGAATGACTGCTAGGAACATTTGACCAGCAGTCAGAAGTAAGAAGATAGCAGAATGCTGAAGGAGTCAGCATTCTCTAATACTCGGAAGATTGCTAGAAGTTGTAGCGCTTAGGAATTAAGAATCAATGTGCTAAATACGCAGCTGCTGAGGAGTCAGCAGTTGGGTACAAAGCTAGACTACTAGAAGATCTCAGAAGTCAAAAGGGTCTAAGGACTTAGCAGAATGTTCCCGGCATTCTTCAAAAGAAAGCTAAGCAAGGAAATATCAATCAACGACTGCTAAGACGCCCATTCTGACAAAAGGTACAACCAAGGACACAAAGCTTTCCCGAAGTAGGTGAAAAAGCACTGTACCGAGCCGGAAAGGATGAAAAAGCAAGTAGCTCTTTTAGACAAAGTGAACGTTGTGTCTAACGGGTCTGGAGATTCAAAGTTTGAATCTCTAGATATGAAAGAGAAGTCCAAACAAGAGAAGAACCCCAACGACTACGACTGCTGCTCATACAACTCGCGAAAGACAATTATTGTGAGATAACTTTTTCAAGCAAGAAAAAGCAAAAGAGTAGTCAATTGAGAGCACGTTAAAGAGACAAGAAGAATCTCAAAGCTCTCAACAACAAGTGTCACACATTGAATATCTGACACTGCATTTAAGAGGAGATTCCTTGACTTTATTCAACGATCAATCATTGGGATAACTTCCATCCTAGGAAGCATCCAGCAGTCATTTCTCTGAAAAGAGATTGACTAAAACGGGATGTTGTCAAAAACCCCCAGAAGAGTTCAGGAAGGAACTTTAAAGCTTCCATTGCAGCAAGGATAAGTCTTACGAAGGTGTCGCCATTGCCTTAGCTGCAGCTATTGAATGATAGAAGTGACGGAGGATAGCTTTGTAGTGGCTGGCTCGAAAGCTCACCACCTGCTACAAGTGACCGGCGAATCCTTATACTTACATATATCTTTTTAGTGAAATTATCAGTGTTCGATTGAGGAGTGGACGTAGATCTTAAGGATCGAACCACTATAAATCTTGTGTCTTTCATTACTGTTTTATTATTTCTTCTTACTGATTTAAAACCTAGAAAGCTCAAGTTGCTAGTGTATATCTGAAACAATCTTAACTCCAACCTTAAGCTAAACATTTGAAAAAGAAACTAAGTGCAAAGATAACTTGAACATTCCACTGCATTTGTTAAGTAGTCTTCCGCTGCTTAACATGACTCTGATCAGGGACCAACACCTATCGACGAGATAAGAGGATAATTGCGTTTGCGACACATGTTTGTTAATTCAGACAGGAGATGAACATACAACATTTATGATTCCCAGTATATTAACCAATTGACCTTGTACATAATATACCATTCATAATGCTTTCAGTATATAAATCCATCAACCTGATCAATTACGGGTCCTGTAGGATTAGTTCTCTAGATCACTCCTTTGGGAATCCAGACCTTCGTGATTTTGATATTTCGTTTGTCATCACGTTTTACTACCCTTCCGTTCCTACTGGAGTAATATCTTGAATTAGCATAGGAATGTGTAGTAGTGTGTTGAGCCATCACTGTCTTTTGGAAATGTTTTGATTTAGACTCTGGCCTCAAGTAGTTGTTCCTTCTACTTGGTGTGTATGCTGGCTTCCTTGCAATCTCAGCAGATTGCTTAGCCTTGCTAGAATTTGTATGAACCTTCCTAGCAGATGGAGCGACCTGCTGATTTACATACTAAGACTTTGCTGGTCCTTTCGCAGCAGACTTGTAGTTAAGTCTTTACTGAGCAGTCGGTTGAGGGATGTTAGTTTGCCAGCATATCTGCTGAGCAAGATTAGCTGATTTAGCGTTTTCTCTCTTGTCTTTTCTAGCTGAATGTTGAATCTTCCCACTTGCTGGGACAAAGGTAATCCTTTGAGATTTGCTTGATTCAACATTACATTAATTTCCTTCATCAAAACCTATTCCAGCGAAGTTTTTTTAACTTCTTTGAACACTAAGAATCTCATCCAAATCTCTCGTGCTTTTTGAAAATTTACACTGACAGATAGTTTGCACTGAGTTTTTGCTTTTCAAAGTTTCATTCTCTTGTTTTGAAATATTTAGCTTCTCATTCAAAGAGAAGAATTCTGTTTTAAATTTTAAAAGGTCCTTGTCTGCTGACCTAGATCTTTCAATTTCACTGGTCAAAACGAAAAGCTGATATTTCAGCAAGGAATTTTATTTTATTAGAACATCCTTCAAAACATGAACTTAAGAAAATTCTTTTTACAGAAATTCTACAGTTAACTCATCGAATTTCGAGTAATATTAATCAGCAATATCATGCATATTATCAGAAGTAGAGGCAGTAGACAAAATAGAAGTTGTTACCTGGTTTCTTATAGCAGCTAGAGATGATTCTCATGTCTGCTCTCCATTGATGTTGGTCATGAATACCATGAGAACATCCTCCTCATCTTCTAATAAATAGTTTTTGTCCTCATGATCCGAGATGTCTTGTATTTCAGTTCTTGTCATCAAAACTTTAGTTACAGCTTTTGATGCTCGCCTTTCGAATAACTTCCTCAATCTTTCCCTTTCCTCTGGATCTACTCCAGGACCTTCGAACTTTAGGAGATCTAGGGAATTGCATTCATAGCATGTTCTTGGCACTTTCTTGACATTTCTGTTGTCTGCTGGTTGACTTTGTTGAAGTTCTTCCTTCTTCCCTTTGGTTTTCAGCAACAACTTTTGCAATCTTTTCATCAGTTCTTCCAGCTCGCTGATTGAGCATTCTGCTTCTTTTCCTTGAGATACGCTGATGGATGGAATCTCCTTTGTCGAACTGGATTGGGCTGGTTGATCTGAGTGGAATGGCCTCTTAGTTTTCCACTTTTGTTCGTCTCTTCTCACGAAGAATGCAGCATCCTCAACTAGTTCTTTAATGGTCACTGTAGCACGAACAACTTCATTTTTGTTTATCTTCTTGATGTCCCATTCGTGAGCCTTAAGTTGGTCAAACACTTCTTTAATACTGATTGCTGACAAGTATTTCTCCTTTAGACTAGTCACTTTGACAAACTTGTCCTTCTTTGGCAGTCTTGAGAGAATTTTTGAGTTCATGTCAGGAAGCTCGTATGTTCTTCCCAGATTCTTTAACTCAGCTATGATGGTGTTGAATCTGGCCTCCATATCTTTAATGGTTTCACCTTAAATCAATTGAAAAGATTCATTCGTGTCTACCAAGTTGTAGCTTATTTCTATTCATTTGATCTGTTTTTTTACTAAGAATGCCAAGAAAATCCCACATTTCTTTGGCATTTGCGTACTCCAACACTTATGCCATTAACGTAGGTGACAGAGCACCTAATATTAACTCAATGGCTACGTAGTTCAGTTGATCACAAACTCATATTTCTAGAATCCATTCTTCAAATAGCTTGTCCACCATTACGTTTCGTCCTGCTACGTCTTGTCCAACCCTTGTCTTTACCTTTTGGATCTTAACTGATCCTTTTTCGATCACTTGCTTCATCTCGGGATGCACGTTCATAAGTGTAATCAACGACCTCTTTTTCCAGGTAGAGTAGGATTGTGGACTGAATTTTGCAAGCTTCGCGTTGTTCGCCATTGCTTTGAACCTGAGCTAAACACAGAAACACAAATATGCAAGGAAAATGTGGATCTGGTCCTAAGCGACTCAGAAGCAGCTAGTCTGTAAAGACCAACCGCTCTGATACCACTTGTTGGTCCCCGATCAGAGTGTTTTATATGCAGCGGAAGTATTAAATCAATCTTGCATGTATCTTGCTAAGATCTCGACTTAGAAAGTGTATATCAAATGTGTTTTAGCTCGATTATTCATTAAGTTAACTTACAGTTAATACTACAACACTTGATGCGTTAAGTTTCAAATACACAAATATGCAATATAACGAAATAAAGCAGTAAGCACAAATAGATTTATAGTGGTTCGAACAACTGTTCTACATCCACTCTTTTGTCCTCTGACTGAAAATTCACTAAAAGATTGAGTACAAGGTCAGGCCTGATCTCTAACGTTGAGTAGCTCCTCCGTCTGGTCAGCGCGGACCTTCAAGCCCCTCGATCTCCAATCTTCAATTGGTGTCACTCCGTAGAGTGAGGACAAACCTCCCTTCTCCTTGGATGTCAACTGTTGGGATTTTTATAGTTCTTCCTAGAGCCTATTCTTGTGTTGGCGTTGCCCATATGAATCACGTTGTAGAGCAAACGTGACTGCTAGATTCTTTCCAGAGTAGAAATAATCTCAAAGTAACCTTGGAAGCTTAATTTTGCAGGTCTTGAGCTTCAGATATGATAGCTTGTGGGAAAGATTCAATCAAGCACTAGATCAGATGAGTTCGCATAATGTAGAGAGTGATTTGGATCTCCTCTTTGTTATCTCTATAAGTAGAAATTCGCGAACCTTTGAATCAGGTTAGGACGACACCTATTTATACGTGAAGATTCAAACGGTTGTTTGAATCTTATCCGTTAGACTCAAAGGCATTGCTCGCCTATCTGTGCTCTTCCTTTTTCTGTAGTGGTTAGAGACTCTACAACTCTTCTTGTCTCTGATTGGCGTAGCTTCTATTTGTAGCCGTTTTTGTTAGAACGAATCCATTTGTTTAAACTTGAAACCTCCGTTGTGTCTCATGATTGTTCTTCTTCTGATTCGTCAGATTTCCTTGTGATTTGGATCCTTCTGATTTACGACTTCAATGTCTTTCTTGATTGCTGATGGTCGTTTGCTGGCTGTTTGCATACAGATGACATCTCAGCAGTTTGTGCTTAAATCTTGTAGCATTTTGATGGAGTTAGTTATTCAGCATTCTTGTAGCATTCCTTCACATTGCTAGCCTTGATATCTTCACCTCTCTTCAGCAATCATCAAGTCTGCTGATTCCTTCAACATTCTTGATTCTTCTTCTTTTCTAGATCTTTTACAACTCGAATATATATTCTCTATATAGGACGTTTGCATTTGGCTCGATACTGAGTTGCTAGAGCTTTGATGCACTACATATAAAGATGTAATTTAACAACAAGAAGGGTTTAGTATATCTAACAATATTCCTAACAACAGTGGAAGCAAGAGGAGAAGAGGCGTGTACAGTTAGACTCCGTGGAACACGAGCTAATCGTATTAGCACTTCTGGATGCTTTGGAGCAAGAAGTGGTGCAGTTCAATAATGCAAAGGAGGTCTGAGACTACTTTGGTAGCTTATGCCAAGAGACGGAGCAAATGAAGAGAAATAAGCTTCAAGTTTTTGCTGACAAGTACGAATCCTTCAAGATACTTCCAAGAGAAAGTGTCAAATCCATGAAAGTCATATTCAACACAATTGTGAGTGAGCTTGAGGCATTGGATAGAATATATTCAACAGTAGATCTTAACGCTAAGATTCTGTCCAAGATACTAAAGTAGGACTGGTTCTTCTAGATAACCAGTTTGAAGAAGAAAGATCTTTCAAAGATCTCTACAAAGGAGTCGTTTGATCAACTCCCGACACACAAATGAGATATCGAAATGGTCAACAAAAATGAAGCCATTCGTGTCGCCAGCTCACCAAGCAAGCATGCCGAAGATGTCGCCTATTTCATCAAGAACACCAAATGGAGGCTTAAGAAGTCGTACCATAATGACCGACCCGCAGGTCAGTCAAATTAAATGAATGAGATGCCCACAACTTCAACCTCCTATAGGAAAGAATGAGAGAGCTCTATCGAAGAGCTTGAAGAATATATGAGGAGACTTGCCAAGCTAGTGGAGAAAGCAAAATGCAAGACGAAGACTCCTTAGCTTGAGGACAAAAGCTTTGTCAAAAGAACCCTCAGATCCCGTTTTGAGTGCAACTCTCCCAACTACCTCAAGTTCAAATGTCCATAAGTGGACAAGGAGGAGAGAAAAAGACTCTAGAAGATCCTTGAGCAAAGATCATCAAGAGCCGTAGCAAAGGCGATGATGTCAATGACGTAACTTCCGGACATACCCAACAATGATAATGGATATTTCTCATTGGACAAAGAGTCGATGAAGAAGCACTTCTCGAGCTCATAACAACAATTGAAGAAAGGATTGATGATGCAGCAGAATCTGTACAATGATGATAAGCTTGTAAATGTACTCACTTATCTATGTTTTTCTTTTTTGTTTTATGTTGATTTAATAGTATATTTCTTGCATAAGTAGGTTATTGAGGATATTATGCTCGTCAGGTATTATTTTACAGGTTTTTAGGCTAAAAAAAAGACTAAGTGATAGAAATAGTCAAAGGAGATAAGCCTCTATTTCGACCGACACAATCTGTGTCGGTCGAAATGGAAGATGAAATCAAGAAATTTAGGAATAGCTTCACATCAATCGATGTGGCTTGTGTCGATCAACGTGGAGAGGTCAATATTATCATGGCAAAAGATTGAAGTAGGGCTAGACATGTGAAGTGCATGTCGATCGACACAACCTGCGTGGATCAACATGGAGATAAAAGGCAGCCCAACGTAGATTTGGATAGATTTAATAATTTTAGTCCTAGATCCTTTCAGATACACATTCACCACAATTAATACTTAGTGTTTTTGAGTTTTTATTATCTTTTCATTCAACATTGGAGTTGTGAGAGTCTTTAAGAATTAAAGATTTCAATCAACCTTTATTTTCTTGTAAGCTATTTTATTAACTTCAATAATATATATGTCTTTTGGTCTAGGGTTAAAGCAACGATCATGGATGCACGTTTAATTTGATTAACTCCATTACCTAACAAGGTTTAATTTCCTGGTTTAATTAATTTGATCTAGGTTTAATGAAGGATAGAGAGATGAAATTGAGCCTAGGTTTATAGTTATCAACTGAAAGACTGAGAGGTGAAAATTGGCAATAGGAAAAGAAATCTTAATACAATTGTTTTATGCCTCAATAGTAAGAAATAGTCGTAGGGATTAAATCTGATATTTTGCACAAGATTGATTAATATTGTGTTCTTGATACCGAGAGTAGATAGTCACATATATTAGTAATCCATATTATAATTGCCCGACACAGGAATTGTAATATCTTGATCTAATTTTCCACCTTATACAAGTATATGATTTTAGGTTAATTGATTTGCATGTATTTTGATTGATCGATTGCCTTGGAATTTGTGATCTTTAAATTGCTTTTAGAACCCCTTTAATTTCAGTTTTCTTATCTTTAGAATTCAAAGCCAAAATCCTTATTTTTATTTTCTCAAATAGTGAATCCTGAAATTGTGATTAGTACATAGGATAAATTCACCATTCAATTCCCTGTGGGTTCAACAACCTTAGGGTTATATAAATCTATTTGCCACTGTGTGCGATAATGATTATGTGGCTTTTATAGTAATCAAATTGGCACCGCTATAGAGGAATTGTTATATTTATATCATTATTAGTTTCTTTTTGGATTTAATGGATTGAGTTTTAATTGGTTTTATTTCAATTTTTGTACGTGTGCGTGCATGAGTGTCGATTTTCATTTTCTATTTTGGTCGACGTCGTCCGTATCAATTGACACAGCCTGTGTCGGTCGACGCCATACTGAATTATACTCCGTTTTCTTCTTAGGTTGTGCATGAACATGAGGGCTTAAGAAAAACCACTTGAGGCTCTCAATCCAGAGATAGAGGCATCTTGTAGAAAGAGAAACAACAAGAAAAAAAAAATTAAAAACAAGTAGGTGGTGAGATGGAGCCACCAAATGATCAAAATCCTCAAGAAGATGATACGAACTTGCCTCCTTTGGAGGACCCTGATGCACAACTATCTACTGGGGATGCTTTGATGCTGATCCAAGAGGTACACATGATGAGAGATGAGAGCAGAGAGCTTAGGGCCGAAAGAGAAGCAAATGGAGAAGTTGCATGGAGAGCCAGGAATAAGTGGATGGAGCATGGTCACGATCAGTTGCCTTAGGAAGATTCACATGATAAGGATTAGAATGTTGTTCTTAGGAAGTATAGACCATAGCCCAGAAATGTGGGGTTTAGTATTCGCAACAATGCCAATAATTTTGAACTCAAGACTGGGCTAATTCAGATGGTTCAGCAGAACCAATTTGGTGGCTGAGCTGTGGAGGACCCTTACACACACCTTAGGATGTTTGTGGAGGTGTGTTATACTGTGAAGCAAAATGGCGTAGCACAAGACGTCATTCAGATACGCCTGTTCCCATTCTCATTGAGGGATCAGGCCCAATCGTGGCTTACTAGCTTGGATTGCAGCAAGATCCGGACTTGGGAGCATTTGAGAGCTAATTTCCTCTCAAACTTCTTTCCACCATCTATCATCATACAAAAGAAGATGGATATCTTGCAGTTCCATCAGAGGGTGGGTGAGTCGCTATTCGAGGCTTGGACCAGATTCAATGAGAGGTTGAGAGGGTGCCTTGGACATGGAGTGGATACAGAGGAGCAGATACATATCTTCTATAAGGGAAAGATTAACACACTAACGAATTGGTGGATACCGAGGAGCAGACACATATCTTCTATGTGAATAAGGGTGGCTATGAAAACTAGTATCACCAAGGGGGATACCGGAATTACCCCCTGAGATCTCATCTCAACTTCTCCTATGATCATCAGGATGGTGCAGAACTTGCTCCACAAAGTTTTGAAGTTCAGAATGGAGATATAGTAGAGAGGAAAAAGGACAACCTCGATGATCTGTTGTCCAAGTTCATCAAGGCCTCAGATTATCGAGTTGGAAAATTAGAGCATGAGGTTGTAGGAGTGAACACAAAAGTAGATCGATTGGGGAAACATGTCTAGATGATTGAAACTCAAGTAAGTCAAATTGCTAATTCTCGTGGAACACAACAAAAGCAAAGACAACTTTCAGGCACCACAAAAGTGAATCCGAATAATCAAAATGAGTGCAAAGCAATAACTTTGAGATCCGAAACAAGCTACCGAGGTTCGGAGAGGCATGAGGACGAGTTTGGGGGCGAAATAGAGGAAGAGCTTGCATGGGATGCCTCTGTTTTGACCAACAGACATCACACATCGGTCAACAAAGAGGATCGACATACAGACATGTCAAGCGAATTGGAGCAACCGACATAAAAAAACTCGACCAAGACTTGTATGTCGATCAACACACGTGTCTAGATGCAACGACTGACACTGTCGTAAGTCGGTCAAAACAGAAGGCCCTTTAGGGTGACAATCTCAAGAAAAATGCAAATCCAATCCCTCTTATGCCCTTCCTTGGACAATTTGCCAAGCAAAAGGAGGATTTGATGTTTGCCAGGTTTGTGGAGAACCTGAAGAAAGTCAGCATCAACTTGCCATTGGTCGAAGCCTTGAAAGAGATCCCAAGACACATGAAGTACCTCCGGAAGCTGATGAGTGAGAAAAAGCAGTTCATGGAGAACTCGACCATCAAAATCTATAAGAAGTGCAACCTGCTACTTCAAAAGCATGTGCCCATCAAGAGGAGTGATCCAGGATGCTTCTCAATCCCAATTGTGATCGAGGGATGCACGTTTGAGAGAGTATTGTGCGATACTGGAGCTATTATAAATCTGATGTCGTATTCCATCTACAAGCGCCTAAACATTGGAGAGATAAGGCCCACGACCATTACACTGCAGACGGTGAACCGAACTATGTCATGCCTGCAATGTATACTAGAGGATGTGCTCATTCACATGGGCCATCTTATTTTCCGTGAAGATTTTGTGATGCACGAGATGAAAGAGGATGCAACCATGCCCATGATTTTGAGTCAAGAATTCCTTGACACAAGTGATGTTGTGTGATCACTAATATTTCTACCAGATTAATTGTAAATATAGTGGTCAAATAAGTTTGTAACTCAAATATCGAAACCAAGGGAATGATGCACGAAATAGTCCTATATACTAAATCGCAGTTTAAGATTAATTGTTTGAGTAATTTAGAAATCAGATTCAAATTATTAAACTAGGCAATTAAAATAAAACCGGAATTTAATTCAAGTAAAGCAAAACACAAATCCTATAGCAAAAATCTTATTCTGGATGACATGCAAGAACTAATTAAATTAACAGGTGGAATACTACAATTATGGTATATTTCCTGGGTCGGACAAATAAAACCTAGATTACTAACTAGTGGTTATCTCCTCTTAGTCTCAAGAACACCAAATTAGTCAATCTCATATGCAGATCATTTCAATTCCTACAGTCTAATACTTATCAGTCGGACAATATAGAGTATATCATGCATTCATAATCTCAATATCAATATTCACCTCTCAATCCTTCTATCAATAGCTAGACATCTAAATTAATCATCACCTCTTGGTCCTTAAATTAACCTAGAATTATAAAATAAACGTAGGAATCATAAAACCTAATTAATTAATCCTAAACATGCATCCAAAATAATATTCAAACCCTAGAACCTACTAGTAATTTAGCTAGACATAGTAACATAAGAAGACATAATTTAAAGAAACTTGCATTAAAATAAAAACTATAATTCAAAAGTGCAGGAAAATAAATAATAAAACTCTAAATAAACTAAACTAATTAAGATGAAGAAGGGATAAAAAAGGTACTGAATAGCCTATCCAAGAGGGGTATTTATAGTGTTTGTTTACGCTTTACATGGGCTGAATTCTAATAGGAATAAGATAAGATTTGATGTATATCTAAATCTTAATATCTTTTATTGAATATATCTTCTATCTTGAGTCTTCAATGCTTCCAAATTGATATATATGTTCAATCTTGACCAAAAACATTCGCATTAGTTGACGTGGCTCTACATGGTCGATGTAGAATTCCATGTCACCCGATTTCATCTACGTCGACCGTTTCTGCACCTCCTCATAATTTTGGCCATAGCTTTTGCTCCCGAACTTTGATTGACCCGATTCCAGTTGCATTGGAAAGATAATTGAAAGATATTTATATTTCCATGCTTTATTAGCTGAAATTCCTTATGTGTAAGAATTCGTGACTGTTTCTTTGAACATCCACTTCTTTTGGTATGGATTTTCAGTGAATTTGACTTCATACCTGCATAAATACACCACTACAAGCATAATAACACACTAACTAGACTCATGCAATAAAAAACTAAAATAAATTAAATTGCAATGAAAATCAAAGAGAAATGAAACCAGAAATGAGTGAAAATATGAACTCATCACTATGATAGACTATCGAACTGGTGAGATCACCCTGCAAGCAAACAATGAGAAAATCACCTTTGTGATTGACAAGAGCAAGAGGAAAGAGAAGTACAACTGGATCACTGTGGAAGAAGAAGATGAGTTCGAGGGAGAAGATAAAAGGAAGAAGCAGCAACCACTGAGTGGGAGCACGAAAATGACCACAAGGTTATACTGTGGAAAAAGACCACACGGTTATACATGGTGGATTCGAGAGGTCGGAGAATATGGACCCAACCCCTTTAGTGTGATGTTTGAGGTATCGCCGAGCTACGGTGTTAACTAAAGCACTCGTTGGGAGGTTACCTAACTTTTACTTATTTCATTTTTTATTTTTTCTTTATTTTTCAATTTTGTATTGTTTAACTTTGTTTTGCAGTTAAAAAAATTGAACAATGGAGGTCTCTGTATCGATGACGCACCTGACATAGGTCAATACAGAGAAGCCGACATGGGCGCACTTCCACTCAAGGGAGGGGTCAACAGAAGGCTCTGTGTCGATCGATATGGCACATGTCGATCGATGAAAAGTGCCATCCACTAAAATTCAACTCACGCGAGTATGTTTGCTCCGGAAGATAAAAAGTTGATGTTTGAGATCAACTGCTAGGCAGCGTTCCTACTCATGTCTGATTTTCAAACTTATTCCACTCTTTGAGTTGTAAATAAGTTTGGGGGATGTGGATAATAATTGGTGTTGGGAAAATATTTGTAAATTACCCTTAGGTTCTAGTTGTAAAAGGTTTTGTTGGATCAAACCTTAGTAGACGGTCGATCATTGCTGAACCTTAGCATAGCTTAGCATCCGATGTAATTTCCTGTATAGGTTAAAACATTGTGTTGTAATAGAATAGGCCAATTGAAATATCTCAGCAAACATCGAACAATGCTGAAGGCTGTGCGTATTAAGAATGCTAAGAAGATCAGCATTCGACAAACGCATCCTTGACCGCTGAAGATGCTAGCAGATCAAATCAGAGTAGCAGACAAAGCACTCGATGTGCAAGGAGATCAAAAGCATGCTGAAAGAGACCCAGCATCCCGTACTAGCAGAAGATCAGCAAAGCAAAACAGAAGGACTGCTACACCGCCACTCTGACCAACGCGCGACAATTAGCCATGTCAGAAGTAGGACGGAAAAGCCTGTCAGAAAGAAGGAAAATCAATAATTAGCTACCCGCATTTAAGGAGAAAGATCCGTTGTGTCTAAACTGATCTATCGACCCAAACTTCAAGATCATAACTATAAAGGGAAAGTCAAAAGACAATGCAGGCGCTGCTCACTCTCTAATCAGAAATGCAATATACGAAAGAATTAAAAAGGCAAGAGAGCAGTCTAAGTTGAAAGGCGAATTCGGAAATACTCAAAGGCCTTCAACACTCCGAGTGTCTCACTACGTCTGACATTCGTCTGAGTGATTCTTGAACTGGTTCAAGAATCTTCAATCATTGGGATCACTTTTCAATTAAGGAAAGCATCCAGCAGTCAATTTCGTGTGAAGAAATTGATTAAGGCGGGCATTGAAGCCAAGCACACTCGATAGTTCGGAGAGAACTCTAAACTACTCCAAAGTAAGTTGTGAAAGCGAGTTTTACGAAGGTGCGCCCTTGACTCAGCTGGAGCTACACCAAGAAAGTCCGGAGTATCGGAAGATAGCCGTAAAGCAGACAGATCCTCAGAAGGCTGGCTGCTGAACAGGAAAGGCAATTCTTTGTACACCGTATACTTTCTAGTAAAATTCTTAGCGATTCGGCTAAGGAGTGGACGCAGATCATTTGATCAAACCACTATAAATTGTGTGTTGTTTTGTCGTTACTGCTTCACGATCTACTAAGTTTTAAAACCTAGTAACCACGTTACTAGCGTATAACTGAAAAGGGTAACCTAAGAAAACCTTAATCAAAAACGAAGTTGAGAATAATCTAAATACAAGAAAATGCAATCTATTCCGCTGCACTTCGTGTGTGTACTCTACTGTAACCACGACGACTCTGATCATAAGGGACCAACAATTGGAACTCTCTATCCTTTATTTATTATGTTTTCAATATTTAAATTTATGCCTAGAAAATTTTTTAAATACAAAAGGATATTTTGTGAGTAAAATTTTAAGTTTTGAGCATCCTGAACTGATTGTGAGTTTGAAATTAGATGGTTGAGTTTGGATTTAAATTGATTGTGGTTCATTGCCTAGGAATGTTGAATACCACATGATATGATCGAATTGAAACTTACACATCTATGCTGCTTGAGTGGACTTGAAATTAACTATGAAATAAAATTTGAACCCCTATGTGAGATTTTGAGCCTTGTTTGTTTGATGTAAGATTCTCATGTATGTTTTTATTTCTCTAAAACTTGTTTATTTTCTATGTTGAGACTGCATAGTGTGCACAAGGCTAGTAAATGATCTTAGCTTATTTTTGTTAGCCATTGAATCCCAAACAATGTTCCTTGCATGATTATTATCCCTAGTTAAGCCCTTTTGAGCCTGTTAATTTTTCTTCTCTTGTCTATGAGTGTGAGAAAAGTTGTGGTTAATTCTTGTCTATGAGAAATGCCATAAATGAGGTAAATTAATCTTGTCTATAAGATTTGAGTTTAATAAGGATTTTTTTGTATGTAGATGAGATTAGTTTTAAAAGCGGTGATACAAAAATATGGTTAAGCTCTGAAAAAAGGGTTCGAAAAAAATATATAAAAAGTGTTGTGACGGTTGGGTTAAAAACTTAAGACAATGGGTGAATGAATGTAGATGGTGATTTTTGTTTGTTGAGAGTTATGAACTTAATTGATTTTAGTCACTTTACCAAATTCCCTCACATATTTAGAAAAAGCCTACATTACAACCAGAAAGAAAGTCCTTTTTTTTTTATTTTAGACTTGTGCACACATATTAAGCCGTGGAGATATTAGAAAATTTGCAGGCCTATTGTAGAAATCTCTTCATACTTGAGGTTGAGTGCTTTCATCTAACCTAAAAGAGAAATACTTCCCTATGAGTTCTTCCACTGTTAGTCGATTTCTATCTCTTTTTCAAATTGTGTTGTGTGATACGAATTTTTTATCCTTGAATGTGATAAATCTTGTGAGACATTGATCTTTTAATTACTTGACATTTTGATTCTATATTTTCTATTGATTGAGGGCAATCAAACGCTTAAATTTTGGGGGATTGATAATCTCGTAAATATACTCACCTATCCATGTTTTTTCTTAGTTGTTTTATATGTTTAAGTTGATATTATAGTATATTTCTCGCTAAGTAGGTTATAGAGGATAACATGCTCGTCATGTATGATTTTGCAGATTTTTGGGCTAAAAAGTGACTTAGTGATGAAAAGAGTGGAAGGAGAGAAGCCTCTGACAAAATCTATGTCGGTCAACATGGTAGATGAGCTCAAGAAAATCAAGGAAGAGCTCTGTGTTGATCGACATGGCTTATGTTGATCGATTTGGAGAGGTCGATGTCATCATGGAAAAAGGTCGAAGCAAGGCTCGACATGTGAAGTGCATGTCTATTGATATAGCCTGTGTCGATCTACACGGGGATAAAAAGGCATCACAACGCTGATTTGGATAGATCTAATAATTTTAGTCCCAGATCCTTTAAGATACACATCCACCTCTATAAATACTTAATGTTATCAAGTTTTTATTATCTTTTCATTCAACATTGAAGTTTAGAGAGTCTTTAAGAATAAGAGACTTCAACCAACCTTTATTTTCTTGTAAGTTATTTTATACACTTTAATAATACTCCCTCCGTCCCGCTACAATTGACGTGTTTCATTTTGGCACATTAATTTCGGAGCTAATGTTTAGTAGCTAATCGTGGTTAATAATAAAATTGGCAATCATAATTAACTTATTTAAGTCTTAAATAAGTTAATTATGATTGCCAATTTTATTATTAACCACGATTAGCTACTAAACATTAGCTCCGAAATTAATGTGCCAAAATGAAACACGTCAATTGTAGCGGGACGGAGGGAGTATGTCTTTTGGTTTTCTATCTACGATGAGTGGCTAGAAACCTTAGCAGGTTCTAGGATTTATTCAACGATCATGGATGAATGTTTAATTTACTTAACTCCATTACTAGCAAGGTTTAATTTCCTTGTTTAATTAATTGGATCTAGATTTAATGAAGGATCGAGAGATGACATTGAGTCTAGGTTTACAGTTATCAATTGAAAGACTAAGAGGTGAAAATTTTTAATAGGAAAAGAAATTTTAATACAATTGTTTTAATTGTTAAAAGGAAGAAATAGTTTTAGGGATTAAATCTGATGTTTTGCACAAGATTGATTAATATTGTGTTCTTGAGACCGAGAGGAGATAGTCACATATTAGTAATCCATATTACAATTGCCTGACATATGAATTGTAATAACTTGATCTGATTTCCCCCCTTATGCAAGTATGTGAATTTGAGTTAATTGATTCGCACGTATTCTGATTGATTGATTGCCCTGTAATTTGTGCTTTTTAAATTGTTTTTCAAAACCCTTTAATTTCAGTTTTGTTATCTTTAGAATTCATACCCAAAATCCTTATTTCTCTTTTCTCAAACAGTGAATCCTGAAATTATGATTAGTAAATTGGATAAATTAGTCATTCAGTTCCTTGTGGGTTCGACAACCTTAGGGCTACATAAATTTATTTGCCATTGTGTACTATAATGAATATGTGGATTTCACAGTGATCAAAGGACTTGCCGATACTGGTGATGAGGTAATAAACTATTTACCAGTTTCTATTCATTTTGCTCGTATATTAGAGGACACATTAAATCGTATTGCTACAATTTAGAAGATGTTTCCTTCGATCTTCTTTCTGAAGAATTTTCAAAATTTTATAAGCTCAAAAATGTTTTAGCCTGTTAAAATTCCTTGCTGAAATCCATGTTTCAGTTTTGACAAATGAGATTGAAAAAATTTGGTCTACCAGCGAGGAACTAACAAAACTTAGAATGGAAGACGCTAGCCTTTTAAATGATTTTACATATCTTCGAAAGGAGTGTGATGCCTTGAAAGAGTTAAAAAACTTTGAGCTGGAAAGATGTATATGCTCATTTAGGAAAAACAAGTACTGATGGCTGAAAGAGATCCATCAAATAAAGCGGGTCTAGATTTTGTTTAAATATTTTTAGCAATTCTTCATCTAGCACAGGAAAAAATAAAATTACTTTGTTAAAGGAAATTCCAGTGATCATAGTAGGTTGAAAGGCCTTTAATGTTGGTCAACCAACAACCCCAAACTGGCTAACCAGGAAACTGGGAAAAAACCAGTTCAACCTAAGAAATAGGTGAAGCAGTATGTTCTCTCTACAAGGAAACCAGTTTCATCAACCAGATTGCCTAAGCAACATGTTTTAACTGCAAGTAGGGTGACAATTCGTGCGGATCGGATCCTTATCGTGCCAATCCGTTATCGATCCGATCTGTTAAGGTCAAATCCACATCCGATCCGTTAAGAAAAATCAAAATTCGTATCCGTATCCGATCCGTTAAGCTCAAATTCGTATCCGCATTAATCTGATCTGTATCCATTAAGAATCCAATAAGTATCCAATCCGAATGATCCGTTATGGATACAATCCGATAAAGATCTGATAAGAATCCAAAGCGGATTAATTCAATAAGAAATTGTTTCAATAAACACAATTATAATCCAATAACAATTTGATAAGATAATACAAAATATTCATATTTGATTGTTTAAATCATGTGTTGGATAAATAAATAAAACTGCAACTTCATTTGAAACTAAAATCCTCAATCAAATATTCCAAGATACATAGATAAATCTTAAATTCAAATACTACTGCAAACTTGCTCATTTCTAAATATTGATCAATCTTTCACCTTAGTCGTCAATACTCCACTTACAATTTTGAGGGAGAGAAATATTAATTAAAACTTTAAGATTTATAATAAATAAAATAAAGTATAATAAATATCTTTCATCTATCACGGTGAAATTGCAAGAGTTGAGACAATGAATGAGAATCTACAATACTTTCATCAGCATTAAAATTTAAGATCTCATCAATTAGTTAATCGGCTGATACAACTTAATTGAAAACTTGAAGTTGAGAAAAAAAGAATGTTATTAAATTTTGATAGTTAAATAAAATAAATATTAAAAAAATAGATAAATAGATACATTTTTGGGTGGTGAATTAATAAAATGGGACACAGACAATGAAAAATCAAGAGATTTGAGTTTTTGAAAGAACTCTAAATCTAAACTAATATATCAAAATTAATTAATTAATTAATTATTATATTTAAAAAATAAATATTTTTTATTAATTTATTTACGGATATCCGTATCCAATCCGAATCCGATTCGTTTAATAAATTATTCAATACGATCAGTATCCAATCCAAATCCAATCCGAATTTTTCATGTCCTTATCGTGTCGATCCGATAAGCCTCAATTCGTATCCATTATTATCGTACGGATTCGTGTCGGATTATCGAATTAGATCAAAAATTGCCACCCCTAACTGCGAGGACGACAAACAATCAACCTAGTTATGTCTATAACCAGAGACCCAAATCTCATGCTAAGTATGGAGAGAACATACCAAGTAGGGGAAACACCTACTTGAGGCTTGAGCCCAATCATTTTTCTTTTCAATGGGCTAGAAAGGCTAACCATGTAGGTCAAAGGGTTAGTATTGAAAAACCACATGGTCATCACACACATCCAAAACCTCTGTTCTGACTTCCTACTAGGAAGTCCCTTGCTTCCTGAAGGACTACACACACCCTCACTCATTCTAAACAAAAATTATGCATAGTTTTAGAAGGAAGGGGGAGGTAGCAGTAAAGAGTAATGATAAGCCAAGTTTGGATTCCCAACGAGTTTATCCAACACACTAAACCTACAGGATTCACATTTACCCAGGGACCTAAAGCATAATATGTACTTTGCAGGAACAGGTACATACGTATCAGCTTCATAAGCAGAAGATGTAGGAACTGAGTCTACAATAGGCGATGAGAATCGCCATTTATTTCTTAAACTCCTAGATCGTTTGTGGAATATCAAAATAAATAGTGTGACAAATAGCAAATGCCCTATGCATGCTCCTATTTAATTTAATAGATGGATTCAAGAAATACCTCAAATCCAGCGGTTTGAATAACAACGGTCGATGGTTGATTGGTGTTCCTATAGATGTATCATCTGATATGTTCCCTTGCTCGATCCGGAAATCTAGTGAGGATACGCTATCGGATTGAAACTAGAAAGAACTTGATTTCTCATTTTCTTTCTATTGTAGCCACCACCTCTCTTATTTCTCTCTAGGGTTTCAGTTTTGTGAAAACTGTAATCTTAGGTGGGACTGATAGAAATGATTTATTTATAGACCCAGAGTACAAGCTATTAGGATTTAATAAACCTTAATGGGCTCAGAGCATTTAATGGGCCAAACCAGGGATCAAATGTAAATAATAAAGTGAGCCTCCTATTAATTGATTCAATGTTCAACCCAGAACATAATTAATTAATAAACATTAATTCATGCCACCAGATAATTAATGTTCACCTACCCTTTTATTACCACGTTATTAGAAACGGATTGCATTGGCTCAGTTAATCCCCATATTTAAGGTTTTAGACATTAATTAATTAATTCAACATGTGACAATTAAGTGCAATTAATTAATCTCTTATTATTTCTGAGTCTTACCACTCAACCCTTTCGCTTATGCTTGAATCAATGATTCAACCTACAAGACTTAGCGTAACGAACTTTGTGAGCTTCCCAGGGAATGTCACCATCCTGAAACGGATATGATTATCAAAATCCAGCCTGAGGAAACCCCACACAAACTGCCATCACCCAAGATGCAGACATACGAGTACATGTAAGACTCTCCACCATAGCAAGTCAAAGTGACAGTCAACTTATGTGAGACCTCTAACCTTAAATAGACTTTAGATCCGTCCAAGTTACCAAGATCTCTCAAGTGGAATGGTTTATCTTATTTATGATCCTATCGATACATTGAGATGTATCGGTCACACATAAACCACTTATAGGACTTGTGTGTCGCAGCCTATACCGACAGCCATACCAGGAACTATCTCAGTTGTGATAGTTGTTTATATATTGCTAGGTCAAACGATCTTCTGTGATCTCTTACACACCGTATGATCTCCCTATCGACGAGATAACTGGATGTATTTGTTCGCATCTTATGATTGTTAATTCAGACAGGAGTTGTTTATTGCAAGTCATTAATGATTACTAATATATCAAACACAATGTCTCTCATTATACCAATCATAATGCTTTTACGTATACAATTCCAACAAAAAAATGTGCGGATTCTCGAAAGTGGGTGCTCTGCTCACATGACTGGAGAAAAAGATCTTCTCTTAGATCTTATAATGGTCAGAGGACCACCAGTCGTGTTTGGCAAAAACTCTAGAGGAAGAGTTATTGGGAGAGGATGCGAAGAGCGGAATAGAATCACCATCAAGAACGTATGCTTAGTCACCAACTTGAAGCATAATATTATAAGCATCACTCAGCTTAGTGGAAGTAGTTATGTCATTTCCTTTGCCGAATCAAAATGCAAAATCAGAGACAAAGCTTCAGAGGCATAAGGAAAGAAGGCCTATATGTGGTAGATTGACAAAGTGGTCAAGCTAATTCGTGTTTTGTGGTTACCAGTTCAGGAGAATCAAATTGGTTGTGGCACAAGAGGCTAAGTCACCTAGATCTTAAGACGATCAATCACTTAGCAAACCACAAGTTTGTTGAAGTTCTACCCAAGGGCATCTTCAAGAAAGAAGGCATCTGTAGAGCATGCCAATTGGGAAAGCAAAGAAAAAGCATCCTTCAAGAACAAGTCAATTAGTGCCAGCGTTGAGCATGTTTTGGAACTTCTGCACATGGATTTTTTCGGACCAGTGACTCCACCCACAATAGGAGAGAAAAGGTACACTCTTGTAGTTGTGGATGATTACTCGAGATATACATGGTGAGGCTTCTCAAGATAAATGACGAAGTGAATATGAAACTTCCAGATTCAGTCATGTTCGTCCAAAATGAAAGAGGAGTCACAATCAAAAGAATCAGATTCGATAGCAACACCGAATTCAGAAATGACCAACTTTTGGATTACAGAGCTGAAATTGGGATTGGAGATAAGAGATCTGCCCCCAAGGACTCCACAATAGAATGGCCTAGCAAAGAGAAGAAATAGAATGGTCAAATAAGTTTTACTGACCATGTTGGCAGAGACCAGTTTGAGCAAAAGATATTGGGGAGAAGCTGTAATCACAACATGATATACACAGAACAAAAGTTGACTCAACAGTCAGCTACACAAAACCCTATATGCGGTCTATCATAGTCGTAAACCTTACTTAACTCATTTTCGTGATTTTGATTGTCCATGTTATATTCAAAACAATGGGAAGTCAAAATAGAATACATTCTCTCCCAAAGATGATGAAGGTTTGCTCCTTGAATATGGATATCCTTCTCACAAGGGATATAGGGTACATAACAAGTCCACTAGACTAGTGGAAATGACATGCGAAGTTATTTCTTATGAAGCTACTTTAGTACGCAGGACTATGAAGGAATCGACTGAGGATGCTCATGAGATCATTTGTATCAAGGGACAATCAAGCATAGAAAATTCTCATCCTGAATCGATTGCTCAGACTAGATCTATGAACGAGTCATCCTCTCAAATAGTTTTCTCGGTTGGTAATCAAACAACCTAGAGGGCCGGTGATGATAATGAACTTACTGAGGCCTTGGATCCCATTTTCCTAAATAAAAGCACAAATCTAGGGGGAATTCAACCTGGAGGTTTTAGATTTGAAGAAGAAGACTCCAGAAATGGAACAGGCAGACCACGAAGACCTGCTGGCGAGTTAGGAACTATTGATATTGAAACTGGCAATATAGAAATTGATGTCGCCATCATCCTAGTTTCTGAAAGTTCTCAAGTTGACGAAGGGAAAGTTCAAGAAGAACTAGCCTCAAATCAAGAATTAGTTTCAGGAAATAAGATCGTGCTAGAATATTTCCATCTTTTTGAAGTGCTAGTTGTTGGAATTTTTACTCCAGAACCATTTTTACTACCAATTGAAGTTAGCGAACTTCATCGACCCAAATGGCTTCGACATCACCCAGAAGATGTTGTGTTGGATGATGTTACCAATCCTGTTCCAACGAGGCATAGAAGTGCATTGCTTACATGCTTTATCTCTCAATTAGAGCTAACAAAGATTGGAGAAGCTCTAAAATTGCCGGAATGGATCAACGCGGATCAAGAGGGGCTTTTAGAGTTCACTTGCAACGACATTTGATACTTTGTGGATAGGCCTACACACCAGTCTATGATAGGCATCAAATGGGACTTTAAGAACAACCTGGATGATGTTGGTAACATAGTCAGAAACAAAGATGAGGCTAGTTGCCAAAGGATACGCACAATGTGAAGGCATTGATTTTTATGAGACCTTCGCACCAATTGCTAGATTAGAAGCAATCAGGCTATTCTTGGACTATGCTGTGTTCACAACTTCACAGTCTATCAGATGGATATGGAGAGTGTCTTTTTTAATTGAGAACTCATAGAGAAGGTTTATGTAGAACAACCTCCTAGCTTTGAACAAGTCATTAAAGTTTACAATCTGCGAAAAGCATTATAAGGATTGAAGCATGAACCACGAACTTGGTACAAAACATAGTCCCAATTTCAGTTGAAGAATTAATTTTTGAAAGGAAAGATTGACATGAATCTCTTCCTTGTCAAAGAGGCTGAGGACATTTTACTGGTTTAGATATATGTTGATAACATCATCTTTAGGTCAAGGAACTCATCTCTCTATGATAAGCTCGCCCAGCTCATGCAAAGCAATTTTCAGAAGAGTATGATGGACAAGATGACGTACTTCCTAGGACTTCATGTTTTTCAATCCCCCAAGGGAATTTTCATCCATCAGAGGAAGTATATGAAGGTCCTTATCAACAAGTTTTGTCTGGAGAAGACAATGACCCCTCGAATTCCAATGAGTCCAAGTATTCGAATCACAATGGATGAAGAAGGAGAACCGGTTGATCAACCAATTTTCAGAGGCATTATTGGATCCTTAATATATTTGACAGACAACAGATCATAAATTTCTTATGTTCTTGGAGTATCTACAAGATTTCAAGCCAATCCAAAGAAATCGCACATGAAGGCTGCAAAAAAAGATCGTGAGATATTTGAAGTACACTGAGTCTTTAGGAATCTAGTATCCTGGATGTGATGAGCTTAATACTTGGTTGTTAGAAGTTATTGTACTCAAATCTTATGGATCAAGCGATAGTTGATGGATTATGATGTCGATTCAGGTTTGGTACCGATCTACTACGACAACAACAGTGCAATGTGCATCACAAAGAATGTCATTCATTATTCCATAATTAAGCACATTGACATCCGACATCACTTCATTAGAGACCACGGAGCAAAGAAAGACGTCCCAGTGGAATACATTTGAACAGAAAATCAACTTGAGGATATCTTCACCAAGCCACTTCTAGAAGAAAGATGTAGGGAGTTGTGCATGAAATTCGGTCTTCTGGAATCTGAAGAGATTGTCTTCGAAGAAGAATGAGTCCAAGACAAAGAAGTGGAATAAAATTGAGTCTAGCTCTCAATTTTTGAAGAGAGATCGGTTTTCCGAGTTTGCAAACTCGCCAAGGGCGGGAAGTTTCAAAAAGTGTGAAGTGTCAGTAGCACGTCACATTATATGTGGAATTTAATGTGCATCAGTCGCAGAATGAATGGGAGTGTGCCACGACTGCAACTCCATGGTTTGGTGACATGAGTCAGAAGCGCTAACTGTCGCAAATGTATCTACCATAGATCTTCAGAATAAATCCCAAGGACTTAGTGTCATATCTTCAAAGACACCTCTCTTCTGCGTAACCTCTTCATATTCCTCCTCATACTTTTGGGAAGCAAAAAGTTGCATCTCAGGAATATCCAATGATGATACATTGAATTCCTAAAACGACTCTTCGATGGATGAGCACGGTAGATACTCTACATCTCTCTAAGACAAATCGTTAGATCTCAACTATTTATGGGATATCATTGGCTAACTATGGATATCAATATCCCATATTTGCTCAGAAAAATAATGTCTTCATACTACTGCTGATAAAATCATTGCAATATCTTTCTCCAACAGAAGCACCATCAGGATCAACAAAGGAAAAATCCTAAACTTCTTTAGGGTAAAACATTTCTTTTTTGATGATATTAGATCCTATTTCGATCTTAAGAGGAAACTTCGCCACAGTCGACTGGAAAGCTTTATATACACCTTACCAACCCAGTTCAGACTAGAACTAATTGTTGAGTTCTGTCTGAACACCAAAATTTTAGACAACATACTCACAATTTCTTTTGTGGATAGCACAAGAATCATTCTACTCTCTCCAACGAGACTGTGAGAAGTCTTGAAAGTTCCCGTCACTGGAACAAAGCTGGAAGAGTATCTAAGTGAGGAAAAGAATCCAGAGAAGACTCACTGGGATAGATGGAGTATGTCAAATGCGAACAGATTCCATCTAGGCATTTCAATAGAGACTCTTAAACCTCTCTATGAAATATATCTGGATTTGATTGGTCAAGCTCCGGTAGGTCGTCCAAAGTACAACCAAGATTTCTGCAAAGACTCTTGATGTGCTATGATGGCTAAAGATGATTTTTCCAACATTAACTGGGCAGAGTATCTCTTCTCCAAATTGGTAGAAAGCATTGAGAATGTGTCATCCAGCAGCATACATTTCGGTCTTTAGCTCAACAGCTTCATAGAAAATGAAGTTTCTGTAATAACATGTGGTGAAGATTTGAAGAATGAAGATTTCTTCCCATCCAGATTCATAGGAAGAAAAAGAGCTACTAGTCACACTAAGGAAAGTGAAAGCTCGAGGAGAACGAGAATTTAAGAAATTTGTTATCTATCTCTTATCCATTGTATCTTCTTCTCTTTATATCTAATGAACCCTTTTATTCGAACATATCGTTACATCTCGCCCTAAATATTAATAAAAAATTATCTCTCCTATTGGGGGGAAGATTTTTAGGGCAGACTATGTTAAGGATGTCAGTTTTAGAGTATTAGATTATGACAGAATATTTTTTGTAAACTCAAAAAGTGACACCTTACCTAGCTTTGTGGTGGTATTTTGACAACAAAAGGAGGAAATTATTAGGAGGTATTCCTACCTTATTATTTATTATGTTTAGATGTGTCAAAAGATGTATAGAAACCACCAAACTAGAAGTGACTCTAGTATGTTCAAACTTGTAAAGTCTTGCATAGGATATCTATCGAGTTGTAATAGGACATATCAAGACAAACTGATTCCAACCAGTTTGTGCTTCGCAGGATGATAAAAGAAACTAGTTACCTTCCTAAGGGCCAGTTTGGATTACTTTCATGAAGAAAACTAGCTGACTTCAATGACCAGTTTATTAAAACCTATCACTCTCGCGCACGGGAAAAAAATAACGAGTTTATAGGAATCCACTTGAAGGCCATACTTTAAGAATGAAGATTACTTAAAGTCTAAAGATCCGGGTGTGGGGCCAATTTTGACTCCTCGGACTGACTAGAAGAGTCGTTCTGACACACATTATGATGTCGATATTTTGTGTCAGAAAAGCAGGACCAGGTGCAGACTTTGTGTCATTCACATAAGAGAGGCACTAGATTGGACTTTATCCAAGATGTCCCTCAATGGCTACAATTTCAAACCTCTCACACTTCATCTATAAATAGACGAAGTGTCCTCAGAAGAGAGGTTACCATAATGATTATCACTCCAACCGAATCACTAGAAAATTATCAAAGTGCTCTCAAGCTTTTAATGTTTGAGACTAATTTTGAGCTTATCGTGTATCAATTTTTGGACACCAGACTTGTTGCTATATAAGCACAAATTATTTCTTTTGTATTCTTACTCTTCTTGTAAGAAAAAAACAGTCACAACTTTTCTCCAAGTTGTGACTCTCACAGGCTTCTAGCCAAAGTGTTTGATGGTTTCGAGAAGAACCTTAATGTCCCCAAGTTCCAGAGACGGAGTTTGAGTGGTGTGCCCTCACTTCGAATCTACAAGGCGGAGGAAGCAACAATCTGGGCAACTGAGCAAGTGGATTGGTGGACGCTGGCATTCATCAACTTGCGATAGATCGTGAGAACCCTTGTATTCCGAAACCTAGTGTTTTCCAGGCTTAAGGTGTGAAGTGAGGACGTAGTGTTTTTGTGTTTGAACCTCTATAAATCCTTGTGCATTTACTGTTTTATTTATTTTTCATAAGGATTTAAAACTCAACATCATTCAAATGTTGTCATATCTGGAACTAATTTCAAGCTCGCTAACAATAAGTTTTCAGAGACACAAACCGATGAGTAACAACTAATTTGTGATTGCAAGTTTACTTTAAAAAAACTTGCTACGTATAAACTCTGATTTCGGAGCAACATAGGAAAACCAACAAATTAGTATTAGAGTCAAGATTTTCATCTTTGAACCATCCAAACCGAATAACTTACAACCATCTTGTTCAGAGCTTAATAAAATGACCCGATTGATATCCCAGGTGAGAAAGGTAGATTTATGTAGGAAAAGGGGCACAATTATATTTGTTACAGATAATTCTCATTAATCGCAAATTAATCAAAGTCTATTTAAACAAACAATATAGAATCTTGCCAACATGTGAAGTGGAATTTTGATGCATGTTAGTGGCAAACAAATATGCAAATACGTGAGTTGATATTTTCCATGCTTCTTTTACTTTTAATTTCAATAACCCTCCAATGTTTAAATTATTCTATTCCATTGTAAAACTAAGTTAAACTTTCCAAGAAGTCGAATTTAGAATTTATTCATGTTCTGTTTTAAAACAACGAAGGACGTACGACCATAAACAGATAAAGAAATATAAGTAAAATAAATAAAGAGAAGGTCTTTGTTAGAGACATTTTCTACTAAAAATTGTGTGAAACGAACTTCACAAGATTTATATTATAAATATATTATTCATTGATAAAAATTAAATACTTAAAAATAATTTATTTTTCTAATAAAGATTAAATATATTATCTACAAAAATAAGTCTTTTATTGAATAAAAAGATATATGTCATTTGCTAAAAAGGTCTGGTTAAGTTATATGAATCGATTTAGAGTCATCTAAAAAAAATCATAACTCGTCTCATACAGATTTTTACCAAAAAAAAAAAAAAAAAAGAACACGTATTTTTTATGAGTATAGAACTAGAAGTTTTAAAATATATTATATTTTAAATAAATAATTATGAACTCCAATTAAAAAATTTTAAAAAAAATAAATTATGATCATTTAAAACTAGATAAAATCTAAACGCTGGTAGAGTGAGATCCAAGATTATCTGCATAATATAATAAAATAATAAATTTTAGATATTAGAAAAATTATATGCTGCCCTTTTAAGTTGCAATCCATCACTCACTATAGGAATTGTAACACGTCATTATTCCGTTTCTGAATAAAGAAAAGCTTGATTAAAAGTAAACAACATATTGTCACATGATGTGAGAATTTAATAGAATAAAGTATGTAAGTCAAAATAATTGAGACATGAAATAATAATGATATAAAGAATAATTATCAATTCCAATTTCCAAACATGAAAAATAATTTAAGATAATCTTTGTTTAGCACTCCAAAGATCCTGTAATTCTAGAATTTTATATTGAAATTCTTAATCGAAGATTTTAAGATTTGCTGAATTATGAATTGAGAATTCTAGAATGTTTTAAATCTTACATTAATGATTCAATTATTGAATAAAAGATTAAAATATCTTTCGAATTCTCCATTGATAATTGTCCTAATATAAAGGAGAGAAAACTGCAGTGCTTGAAGTGGTCTTGAGCAAAAAGCTATGGTTCCTAAAAAATGTTTTCCAATATTCCTTAAAGAGGTGTAATAATATGTGAAAACAATGTATGGTTCTTTCTTTGCAATATTCTTTGCATGTGAAACTGTGAATAAAGCTCACCTAGAATATAAATAGAGTGTAAACGGTACATGCGGGAACAAATAGGGGTGGTTTTGCATCAATTTGTTTAGATTTTACAAAAGCTTTAAGAATTCGGATCCAAACAAGAACAATATGTAAATCTATACATATATTTAAATGGGAGTAGATTCGGTGCTAAGAGTGAGTCTATGTTAAATAAAGATTATCGATAACCAAATTTCATTTGCTCTATAAGTCCACTGCAAGCGACTATAAAGTCCAAAAAGGGTCTATCCCGGAGAAGGCTCAATAACCCATCTCAGAGGTCTCATCAACCAACTCTAGAGGCTCCCACCCTCCGACTTGCTTTGGAAGATTTCAGATAGGATTTTTGTTAGAGAGATCCTTCATTACTTTCTTTTTGTTTTGGTGGGTCAAAGATTGTAAAAGTCATCTTAGTCAGTTTTTCAGTTTCTGGCTGAAAATCGAGCGAATGAGATGCTCGAGAACTGAAGAACTGCACGCCTTGAAACTTGGTTTTCACCAAGTATAGCCTTGACCAAAACTGAGTTAGGGAAATCAGTATAGGGTTTTTCATACTGACTAGGAAAAGTCAGTATGAGGGCTTTCTCGTACTGACTAGAAGAAGTCAGTATGAGGGTTTTCCATACTGATCAGGAGAAGTCAGTATGAGGGCATTTTCCATACTGACTGTGGATAGTCAGTATGAGGGTCAACCATACTGACTATGGGAAGTCAGTATGAGGGCTAGCTATACTGACCTTGAGAAGTCAGTATAAGAGCCTCTAACTTTATAGAACGAGCTATTCGAAAGAGATCGAAGCTCGATCAGACTTCGGCATATTCATGCCCAAGTGAAAGTCAGTACAAGGTTATCCAAACTTGGATCCCTCAGACTGAAACTTAGTCTGACACAAAGTTAGTGTATCGTACACTGACACAGCAGAGCAGAGCAGACCTACGGCATGGGCTACGATTGGACAACATCTTCCATGAATCCAACGACTGCATTTATGTGTCTAACAGGCAAAAATTCGAAATGCTGGAGGAACTCCTCTTTAAATAGGACCGCACATCAACCTTAAATGGTTACGAAGTTGAATGATTTTCACTCTAAGAAGAGCAATCTGCTAAGCCGTCTCTCTATTAAAACTCTCTGAGTTTTCGTGTTTTATTACACGAGACTTGAGTCTCGGACTCAAGTTATTACTCTGTACTACTCACTCCAAGCACGAGGCTGAAGCTTTCCTTTGGTGACTATATATTTCCAAGATATATTCATAGTAGTCAGTCTCCTACTCTGGGATACTGATTCTCACGGGCTTACGCTAACAAACTGAGCTCTAGGAAGAACAACAAACATCCAACCACCAGGAAGAAGTTTGCGTGGTGTTGTCCTCACTTCAACGTGAAGACTAAGCCTACAAGGAGTTCCTAGGCGAGTGCCACGCTGACCGAAGGACGGAGGCACTGACGGGCTAGGTGTAGATCATAAGGAGGCTTGTACTTACTTAGTGCATTATCTGGACCTTGGGTCTGAAAAGTGGATGTGGGATATTTAGATCCGATCCACTATATATATCGTGTGTTCCTTACTGCTTTATTTATTTATATTTCTGCCTTGCTTAGTTTCGCAAATTGACTCTTGAAACCTTCAATACTTGTCCAAGTATTGAAGTGTATATTCTGTGAAATAGACCTAACAACGGTAGACCTAAGCTTAAGTCTTTTTACACACTAAATTGAGTAATATCTGTTTATCTGAACATGTGCAAGTGTGTTATTTTTGCTTCTGCTGCACGTATCACGCGCCAAGGTTCTTAGAGACCAAGGTTGTGTTGAATCGCTTAGGACCACATCTCTGTTCTTTGCACTAGGTTTATGTTTGTGTGTATTCAAGCTTAGGTACTTAGAGATGACACGTATTACAAAGCTTCCAAAGTATTCATCTGAAAACTTTGAAATATAGATGAAGCGCTCGTTGATAATGCTGAAGAACGTCCATCCAGAAATGTCTGAGGTTATATCTACTAGCCCACTAAAGATCACCAAAGTGAATATTCAGCTCGTGTAACGCCCCCAACTAACCTTCCCAACTTTGGGGCGCGCTACAGTCGTGGTCGGTAGGTTTTCGATCATTTTCTCAAATAAAACAGCGGAAGACTTAAAATATTTGATAAGATAATAAAGATAAAAACATTCATTCATTCAAAAGATGTAAAATAGCATTTCAGAAACCAACAAAAGTAAAGAGTTTAACATGTTTCTCAAAACATCACAAAAACATGGGAAGGAATATTTTCAGAGGTTCAGTGCAGCGGTGTGTAACATGATGGAGATATGTAAGTGAAGATGCATATCTTAGGATCTTCAAAACACCTTGTTGGGAAATTATTCCTAAATCTCCCTTAGGATCATATTGTAAAAGGTTTTGTTGGATCAAACCTTAGTAGTTTGGTCGATCAATTGCTGAATTCTAGTATAGTCTAGCAACTCTTGTAATGTCCTGTATAGGCTAAGTATCGAGTTGTAATAGATTAGATTGCTAGAATCATTCCTAGCAGATTGTGGCTGCTAGAGATATTAGCAGATGAGGATGACTGCTAGAGATAATAGCGGTCAAGTGCTAAGGGGAGATAACAATCCTATGTCAAAGGAAGAGACTGCTAGAATCAAGTACTCAACAGTCGGAAGAACAGGTAGCAGAATGCTATAAGAAGTTAGCATTTGCTAAAAGCAAAGTATAGCGAAATTCTGAAGGAGTCAGCATTCGCTAGCATGTAGCAGATTGCTAAAGGCGATAGCAATCTGGAGTCAAAGGAACCAAGTGCTAAACATGAGCAACTGCTGAGCAGTCAGCAGTCCGATACATGGTGTTGGTCCCGGTTTTACAGAGTTTAAAACGTTTGCAGCGGAAATAATATAAAGTAAACGTTTTCTTGCACTTGCTGGTTAACCAACTGACTGGGACCTGTCAGCTGGTGATTCAAGACTTAGAATATTTTTAGCCTTGTTTGCACAGTTATATCAGTTTTCAGATATACACCAACACTTGGGTGCTGGGTTTTAAATCAGTATGAAATGCAGAAAGCTGATAAAAGACAAAGGATTTATAGTGGTTCGATCAACTGATCTACGTCCACTCTCCAGTCGTAGCACTGGAAATTCACTATAGAGTAATCAGGTACAAGTTGCCTACGATCTATCTCTAGCTGGTGCGACCCTTGTCCACCACTTCGCTAGATCAACCGCTCCCGGTCTTGATTCCTTCTTCAACTCTGATCAGCTGGTGGAGTGTGAGCACGTCACTTCAACCTCCACAGCTTCACTGGGTGTTTAGTTCTCCCAAGAACGTATCTTCTCAATACGGCAAAAGCCCATAATAACTCAAGTGCTGGCTGGCACAGGAGCTGCTGTGAACTTCCTCGGAAGAGAAAGAGCACCAAAGAGATCAATAACTTACAAGCTGGAAGCTTGAAGTCTCGTGTTTGATAAATCAACACATGGATAGCCTTTAGAAAGGCCTCGAAAGTGTTCTGCTTGCTTGCAATAAAGTTTCAGACTTTCGGTAGTTGAGCGAGAGAGAAGAGTATTGAATGTTGGTGGATCCCAGGTATTTATAGCCGAGGGATCCGATTCAAATCTTCTAGCCGTTTGGACACATCCGGAAAAGGTCTTTGTCCTCGCATGTCCTTCAGACGGCGGCAGGTAGGTTTTTCCGGAAAGTGCCATGCTTTTGTCCACTTTATCTGACATTGATCTCTTTATGTCAGAACGGCACTATTCGTCAGTACGAGGAATCGGAACTGGTGTCTTGAACTGATAGACTTTAAGGTATCCTCCCTTAAAGTCATACTTTGTCAGTTTATTCCTCAGACGAATCTTCTTTTTGTCTCTAAGACTCTGGGAGAGCGAATCTTGAATTCTGCTGGTAACATCCGATTGGCAGAACATACTGGTGATCTTGTGCTGGCAGTCTCTGCTGGTGACTTGCGTTGTCACAATCTAAGTCTACCAATTTGTCTGGATGTTAACTCTTGGAATCTCCCATGACTGGTGGCTTCACCGCTGGTGAATAGTGTCAGTGAGAACACGTATTCTGCTGGTAGGATTTGTCAGCCGCCTGCTGGTGAAATCCTTCCCAACTGGTGAACAGTAGCCAGTCATTAGCTCTTTCTCATGCTGATGAACAGTGTCAGCACGAGTCTTTGTCAGCCGCCTTCGGATGAGACTTTTCCAACTGGTGAACAGTAACCAGTGGTAAGCACTTCTCATGCTGGTGAACAGTGCCAGCATGAGTCTTGATCAGCTGCGACTTACAACTCAAAAGACCTAAACAGGACTTTACATTTGAGACTAGAGCTATTCTAGAGACAAACTGACGCTGGTAGGACTTAGGATTTGATCCACCAAAACACCAAAACTAGAATCTAAACAAGTAGCTACTGGGGAAAGGAAACTTAGCCAAATTTCCCAACACATGGTTTAGCAGATTGCTACGAAGGCTTAGCAGATCGTTCCGAGAAGGCTTAGCATAGCGAGATATCTAACGAATGACTGCTACACTACCGTTCTAATAGAAGTACACACAAAGGAAAACTTTCCTGAAGTAGGTTGAAAAGTACTGTACGACGCCGGAAAGGATGGATAAAGTTGAACCACTCTTGGACGAAGGAGCCATTGTGTCTAACGGGTATAGAGATTCAAAGTTTGAATCTCCAGGTATAAAAAAGACAAGTCCAGAAGTGAGAGACAAGTACTGCTTCAGTTACTGCCTACACTTGCAAACATCCTAAGTTAGAGATTTTCTTTGGCGAAGCGAACAAGTGATAAAGTAGTCTGTTGAGAGCACGAGATAAAAGTGTATTCAAAGCTCTTAACAATCAGGAGTGTCTTCCATTGAATATTTGCACTGCCATTAAGAGATTCCTTGACTTCGGTCGAGAATCCAATCATTGGGATTCCTTCCATCCTAGGAAGCATCTAGCAGTCACATCTCTGAAAAGGGATTGACTCCGACGGACATATTGCCGAAAACAGACAAGTTCAGGAGAGAACTTTAAAAGCTCCCCCTAGCAGCGAAGGACAAGTTTTATGAAGGTTCACCCTTCACTTGGCTGGAGCTGCAGCTGACTGAGAAGAACGAAGTAACGGAGGATAGTTTTGTAGTGGCCGAGTCGAAAGTTCACCTCCTGCTACAAGTGAAAGGCGAATCCTTGTATTTCGTATACTTTCTTAGTGAAATTCTTAGCGTTTCAGCTAAGGAGTGGACATAGATCTATTTGATCGAACCACTATAAATATTGTGTCTCTATATTGTTTTATTGATTTACTGTTTCTCATATTTCTTTTTTAAACCTAGCAACCAAGTTGCTAGAGTATAACTTGAAGAAACCCTAATCCTACCTTGAGCTAAAACTACTTTGACAAAGAGGAAATAAAGTGCAAGTGAACGTTAATATTCCACTGCATTTCGTGTGTGTTTGTTGTCTATATTCACCACGACGACTCTGATCTTGGGACCAACAAGTGGTATCAGAGCAGGAGGTTGAAAGACCGACTGCTTCTGAGTCGCTTTAAGACCAGATCTAGTTTTTCCTTGTGCTGGTATTATGTTCCTTTGTTTTTCTATCTCAGGTTCAAAGTTTGCCAAGATGAACCATACCTTGCCCAAGTATACCAAGGAGAAGTTCAAATCATGGCAGAAGCTCGCCATCATACAACTTCAAAGCATTCATTCGGAGATGGCGGATGTTCTTGAGAAAGGTCCTATTAAAATTATGAAAGCTAACACTTTTTTAGGATAGGTCGCTGATGGACAACCGACACCACCTCAAATTATCCCAAAGCCATTCGAGGAGTATTCGATAGAGGATAAAAAGCAAACTCAGCTGAAGCACTTAGCAAAGAAGCTTATCCTCGATTCTTTGCCTCCGTTGATGGAAGATAAAGCCTTGGACTTTGATACAGCCAAACAAATGTGGGATTATGTCTGTGAATCCTCCCAGGAAACCAACCAAATGAAGCGCAACAAGCTCCAGGTAGTTGTTGATAAATACGAATCCTTCTCTATGCGTGCAGGAGAATCTATTCAAGCTATGGAAGAAAGGTTCTACACTATTGTTGGAGAACTTCACAACCTGGGAAAGACATATGACAATGGGGAGATGAACAACAAGATCATTTCTAAACTCTTCCCAAGAGAAGACTGGTTCGTGAAGACGACAAGCTTGAGCGAGAAGGGCCTCAGCAAGATGTCAACATCCGAGGTATTTGCTCAACTTAAAACTCACGAGTTTATAATCCAGCAGTCGAAGAAGAATGAAGCAGTCATGGCACATGCTTCATCGACACCCGCTGCTAACTCTGAGGACTTAGCATTCTTCGCTAAGAGAGATCCCAACAAATGGAAGCCCAAGAAACCTTTCCGTAGTGAGAGATTTGCTCCAGCGTCGCCAACAAAGGAGGTTGTCTCAACCTCAGGTTCTCAACCTGTTGATTTAAAGATCAACGAGCTGGAAGAGCAGATGAGAAAGCGTCAGAAGCTGATGCTGGAAGCCAAAGCTGAGAAAGAAGCCAAGGAAGCTAAGCTTGCTTCATCATCCAACCGCTCAGTAGAGCGAAAGCCTAGGACATGCTTTGAATGTGATTCGCCAGATCATCTCAAGCACGAATGTCCGAAAGTCAGCAAAGAAGAGAGAGCGCCAAAAGTAAAGATTTGAGAGATGTGCTGTTAAAGCCATTACCAAGGCGTTGCTGGCGAGGACTGAGGTACCTGATATCCCAGATGATGATAAAGAGTACACTTATTCCTCCGAAGAAGATGATGAAGAAGCTATGCTCGTGTTAATGGCAAATATCGTTGAGGATGCTGATGCGGATGTTGAGCAGCCTGCTGAATAAGCTCTTGCAGTCGATGCTCAGGAGGCAATTTCCATGAGTTTTTCTTTTCCAGCTATCACGCATCAATTAGAGGAGTCTACTTCCTTAGATTCCGAGGATGATTACTTTACTAAGCTATCTTTAGGGTTTTCAAAGATGTATGAAATGAAAGATGCTATAGTAGGAGAGAACACTTCGCTACAAGTCACATTTTTGACCGATGAAGTCGAAAGTCTAAGGTCTGTTAGCGAAGAACTCTCGAAACTCAAGGATGATTTCTCCAAACTCTCTGAAATTTTTCAAAACCTTGAAAAGGAGAATCACGCTTTGAAAAACAGGGCTAGTAAGGAATGCATTTGTGCTTATACTACTAGCAAGGCAGTACTAAATGCCATTGTGAGCCAACAAAGATCTCATATTGATAGATCTGGGTTAGGCCTTGGTAGTATTGAAGCTTCTAGCAAACCCCATAAGAAGGTAGTACTTGATAAGGCAGAAACTTCTAAGCAGAGAAAGATTCAATTCGTCTCTGCTGGAAAGTTATATGCTAAAGAGGACACTAAGGGAAATATGACTGTTGAATCCTCAAATGCTAAGCAGAGGGAAAGACGTAAGCAGAGTGGATCTACTGAACCTCAACAAAGGAACCAGAGATCGCATGCTAAGCAGACATCAGCTAGACCTCAGCAGAGGACCCATCAAGCCAATGCTAAGCAGACTGCTAATCAGTCATCCCCAACAGTGTCGAGAAGGAATGCTGAGCATTTTGTTCCCAATGCTAGGAAAACATATCCTTCCTTCCATAATGGCAAGCAGGTTCATTATCATGTTGTAAGACCACAGTATCACTCTTACACACCACATAGGAGGAACACCTATGTGAGGCCTGAGTCCAAACCAATTCCATTTCAAAGGACTAGGAAGGCTAAACACACAACCACACCTAGATCTAATTATGCAAAGCATACCTATCCTAAGGTCGAGAAGGTTGTGAAGGGTGAGATCAAGAAGAAAATCTTGAAGATCACCAAGATGTGGGTTCCAAAAGGAACCATGATCCATGCTAATCCCGCAGGACTCGTTGCTAAGCGGGTACCTAAATCAACTAGTTGATTGTTTTGCAGGATCAGGATCCCTGTGCTAAGACATCAAGTATGTCAAATGAATGGATCCTTGATAGCGGGTGTTCAGCCCACATGACGGGTGATGAAGAGCTGTTCTCTAACATCCAAAGATTTCATGGCCCCACAGTCATGTTCGGTGACAATAGCAAAGGCAGAGTGGTTGGGAGAGGATGCATAGAGCGAAATGGACTAAGGATTATCAATGTTGCACTCGTATCCAATCTCAAGCACAACCTGCTAAGCATTAGCCAGCTATGCAAAAATGGGTACACCGTCACTTTTGTTAATACTGGATGCTCTATTGCTGAAAATGCTACAGGTGAAGTAAAGCTTAGAGGCATCCGCAAGGGTGGCCTATATATTGTTGATTGGCAAAGCGGTCAACAACATTCATGCTTCGTAGCATTGAGCAAGGAAGAGACAACTTGGCTATGGCACAAGAGGTTAAATCATCTGAATTTTAAAACCATTAACCATCTAGCCAAGAATAAGCTTGTTGTAGGTGTGCCTGCTAAGACTTTCTGCAAGGAAGGTGTGTGCAAAGCTTGCCAGCAAGGGAAGCAGACCAAATCATCATTCAGATCCAACCCGAAGAAGGCCACTTCAGAAAGGATCCTAGAGCTCTTGCACATGGATCTATTTGGCCCAGTCACGCAACCCAGTGAAAGGAAAAAGGTTTATACACTTGTGGTTGTTGATGACTACTCCAGGTACACGTGGGTTCATTTGCTAAAGACCAAAGATGAGGTGAAACTCATTTTACATAAGTTGATCCTCAAGGAGCAGAATAGCAAAGAGGTTACCGTTAAGAGGATTTGTTCGGATAATGGAACCGAGTTCTGTAATGGTGTTCTCATGGATTTTTGTGTCGAAGCTGGTATCGTGCATGAGAAATCCACTGCTATGACTCCCCAGCAGAATGGTCTAGCAGAGAGAAGGAATAGAACGTTGAAGGAAGCAGTGCGGTCTATGCTAGCCAATTCCGAGTTGTCTGCTAAGTATTGGGGCTAAGCAGTCATGACAGTCTGCTATACTCAGAATAGGAGTGCAGTCACTGCCAGATTCATTAAGACTCCTTATGAAGTGTACAACGGTCGTAAGCCTTCTATTACTCATCTCCGAGCTTTTGGTTCGACATGTTCTATCCATAACAATTTGAAGTCAAAGCTTAATACTTTTTCGCCTAAGTCTAATGAAGGTGTGTTCTTTGGATATGGTCACCCTTCTCACAAAGGCTATAAAGTTTTAAACAAGATGATCGGAGTAGTGGAAATAACATTCAATGTTATTTTTTATGAATCTATCTTAGTGCGCAGAGTTATAAGAGAGAAAGTGGTTAGTAATCATGAGACTAATGATGTCCATGGTCAATCGATCTTGAATTCTTTCGAAAATATGCGTATCAACCCGACTAAGTCTATGAGTGATTACAATCCAACCCAGATGCACTCAGCAGGTGATCAGACTGCTGATCGGGCCGATGATGCTAACGGTCATGCTGAGGCCACCAATCCGATTTATCTCAATGATAATTTTGATATCTTGGGATCGCTTAATGAAGATGATGAGGAGATCCCAGATCCAGCAAGAGGTGTTAAAGATGGTATAGGTGCTGCTGATGATGTTGTTAAAGTCATTGCTGAGCATTTGGAGAATGTTGAGGATCAAGCTGCTGAAGTTCCAGATGTTGAGTTGTCAGTTGCTGAGATTCCTGATGCTGAGAATCAGGATGTTGAGATCCAGAATGTTGAACCCCCGGAGATTGCTGAGGAAATTGTTAGAGCAGACAACAACCCAGCAGGCGAGGCCGATGCTGCAATTCCAGAACCTAGCAATCCGAAGCCAAGATGGCTATTCGATCATCCTTTGGATGATGTCCTTGGTGTTGGGAA
The DNA here is from genome assembly GCA_026898455.1 of Plectranthus barbatus. NCBI lineage: Eukaryota > Viridiplantae > Streptophyta > Magnoliopsida > Lamiales > Lamiaceae > Plectranthus > Plectranthus barbatus. The sequence continues at coordinate 637,908 of JAPKLW010000009.1, read as the reverse complement.
TTATGTTGTAATTCTCCCTTTAGGATTAAACTTGAAATAGGTTTTGTTGAATCAAAGCCTTAGCATTTGGTCGATCATTGCTGAATTCTAGCATAGTCTAGCAACTCATGTATTGTCTTGTATAGGTTAAATATTGAGTTGTAATAGACTAGAGTGCTAGAAGACTTCCTAGCAAATGGAAGAAACTGCCAAGGGAGCTAGCAAACAAGTGCGAAGAAGAAGATTACTAAGGCATTAACAATCAAATGAAGAGACTGCTAAAGATCTTTCTCAGAAGTCGAAGGTAAGAAAATCAACAGAATGCTAGATGGTACTAGCAGACTGCTAAGAAGATAGAGTTTGCTAGAACATAGCAGATTGATAAGGAATCAAAGACAACGTGAGTAATTGCTGAGAATTCAGCAATTCGATATTCAAATCGCAGATTGCAAAAGAAGGTTGCAAACTGTTTGGTAGAAGCTAAGCAAAAGCGAGACAACCAACAAGACCGCTACACTACCGTTCTGACACAAGTACACACAAAGGACAAAAGCCTTCCTGAAGTAGTTCAGAAAGCACTGTACGATGCCAGAAAAAACAGAAAAGGTCGAACCACTCTTGGACAAAGGAACCGTTGTGTCTAACGGATATGGAGATTCAAAGTTTGAATCTCCATGTATAAAAGTCAAGTCCACAAGTGAGAGACAACTACTGCTTCATTCACTCTCTACTCACGAACTCATACACAAGAGATTCCTCAGACAATCAAAGTGAAAAGTAGTCACGAGAGCATTAACGAGACAAGAAGAATCTTAAAAGCTCACAACCACCGAGTGTCCCCCACATTCAAGATCTAACACTCAAGTGTTTTTATTGTATCCTTTTTAAGGTTCACTCATTGGGATTCCTTCCGACCTTGGAAGCATCCAACAGTCATTTCTAAGAAGATCTGACTCCGACGGGCATCTTGCCAAAAACAGATAAGTTCAGGAGAGAACTCTAAAATCTCCCACCAGTATCAGTGAAAGTCAAGGTTTACGAAGGTGCCGCCCTCTACTTGACAGTAACTGGTTCAGACTAAGGACTACGAAGTAACGGAGGATAGTTGTGGAGTAGCCAGCTCGAATGTTCACTGTCCTACTACACGGGAAAGACGATTCCTTGTACTTTGTATACTTTCTTAGTGAATTCTTAGCGATACGGATAAGGAGTGGACGTAGATCTATTGATCAAAACACTATAAATATTGGGTCTTGACTGTGTTATTATTGTTTTATTACTTGTTGATTGAGACTGTTTTAAAACCTAGCAATCATATTGCTAGTCTATATCTGCAAGCAAATATTAAGTAACGATTGAGATAAAATACTCTTGAAACATAAGACATAACGCAAGTGAACTATTGATTCCGCTGCATTTTGTGTTTAGAGTTAACTATCACGACGACTCTGATCTTAGGGACCAACAAGTGGTATCAGAGTAGGAGGTTGAAAAACTTCTGAGTCGCTTAAGACCTAGATCTTAGCTTTCCTTGCGTTGTCACTATCTTGTTTGCTGTCTGTCTAGCTCAGGTGAAGTTTACCAAGATGGCTAACCATGATCTTCCCAAGTACAACAAGGAGAAGTTTGAGACCTGGAAGACTAAGGCCATGATTCAACTCCAAAGTATCCATCCATAAATGAGGGATGTGCTGGAAAAAGGACCTATTGAAATCTTGAAGGTCAATACCGCAGTAGGTCCACCCGCTGAAGGCCAACCATGTCCGGAGATGGTACCAAAACCCTATGAGGAATGGACGCTGGAGGACAAGAAAAGAGGTCAACTAGAATATGTGGCCATGAAGCTCATCATTGACTGTCTACCTCCCTTAATGGCTGACAAAATCCTGGATCACAAGACAGCCAAAGGCATGTGGGATTATGTGTGCGAATGCTCTCAGGAAACTGAGCAGATGAAATGCAATAAACTTCAAATGGTTGTGGATAAATATGAGTCTTTCTCAATGTCCCTGGAGAAACCATCCAATCTATGGAGGAAAGATTTAATACCATTATAGGCGAGCTCAATAATGTGGGCAAAACGTATGACAATGGGGAGATGAACAATAAAATAATATCCAAACTCTTCCCAAGGAGTGATTGGTTTGTGAAGATGACAAGCCCGAGTGACAAAGATCTCAGTAACATGTCAACTGCTGAAGTGTTTTCTCAGCTAAAAGCTCATGAGTTCATCATCCAGCAATCTAAGAAAAATGAGGCTGCTATGGTGCATCCTACCTCATCAAATGTTGGAAACCATGAGGATTTGGCATACTTTGTTAAGAAAGATGGGCACAAGTGGAAATCGCCCAGAAAGCCCTTCCATAACCAGGAGAGATTTACACCAGCGTCACCAGCTAAGGAGACTACCTCAACATCAGGTTCCCAGCCTGTTGACTTAAAGATCTGTGAGCTAGAAGAGCAAATGAAGAAGCTCCAGAAGTTGATGTTGGAAGCCAAAGCCGAGAAGGAGGCTAAGGAAGCTAAACATACATCAATCTCTCTTTCGCTCAGCAGAGCAAAAGCCCAGGACCTACTTCGAATGTGGATTGCCAGATCACCTTAAGCATGAGTGTCCAAAGGTCAGCAAAGAGGAGAGAGAACGCCTGAAGCAGCGTTTTGAGAAGCGTGATGTCAAAGCCGTAACCAGAGCCTTGCTGACAAGGATAGAGGTACCTGACATTCCAAATGACGATGAGGAGTACTACTATTCCTCAGAAGAAGATGATGAGGAAGCTTTGCTAGTCCTGATGGCAAATGTCATCGAAGACCAATTTGCTGATGCTGACACCGATACTGATGCTGAGTAGAGTGGTAAATCTGCTCTTGCCGTCGACGAAAATGAGGTACAAATTACCAGCATTCCTTGCATAGTGATTATGGATGAATTAGAGGAATCTTTCCCAGATTCTCAGGAAGATTATCTAACGAAGCTTTCCATTGAATTCTCTAAGATGTATGAGATAAAAAAGGCTATTGTTGGTGAAAATGCCTCACTCAAATTAAATGTTCAAACCTTAACCGAAGAAGTCAAAAGACTAAGGTCAGAAAGTGAGGAACTTTTAAAACTGAAAGCAGATTTCTCTCAACTTTCAGAAAATTTTCAAAAATTAGAGAAAGAAAATCTTTCTTTGAAAAGTAAACCTAGAGAGGATTGCATTTGTACTTATACATCCTGCAGGGCAGTTCTCAATGCCATTGTTAGCCAGCAAAGACATCATAAAGATAAGTCTGGTCTTGGATGTGAGTCGTCTAGAAAATCTCTGAGTACTTGTGCTGAATCTTCTAAGCAGAAACCTATCTTATTTGTTTCTGCTGGAAATATCGTTGCTGACAAAGGAAAAGGGAAAGTTACTGCTGAATCTTCAAATGCTAAGCAGGATGCTAAGCAGAAGAATGGATATAAGCAGAATGCATCTGTTAAGCCTCAGTAGAGGTTCCAGCCAGAGTCTACTAAGCATTCGTCAGCTAGATCTAAGCAGAGGTTCCAATCAGGATATGCTAAGCACACATCTGTCGGACCTCAACAGAGAAACCAAAAGATGAAAGCTAAGCACGTATCTACTGAATCTCAGCAGATGACCCAAAGGACGAATGCTAGGTATGTACCTGCTGGACCACAGCAGAGAAATCAGAGAGCTTATGATAAATAATATTCAGCTACAGCAAGGAATGTTGAGCGTTATGTTTCTAATGCAAGGATAGCAAACCCTACCTTTACCAAGGGCAAGCAAGTTCATTATACTACTGTAAGACCGTCGTATCAGCAGAACACTCTACATAGGAGAAACACCTATGTAAGGCCTGAGCCCAAATCATTTTCATTTCAAAGGGCAAGGAAGGCTAAGCACACCACATCACCTAGATCTAGCTATGTTAAGCATATTAAACCTAAGGTTGAGAAGGTGGTGAAGGGTGAAATCAAGAAGAAAATATTGAAAGTCACCAAGATGTGGATTCCGAAAGGGATCACGATCCATGCTAATCCCGAAGGACCTGCAGCTATACGGGTACCTGATAAGTTAGTATTTTTACCAACTTATCTAGTTTTTTTTTGGCTAATTGAGTGATGTTTAGATTGTTTTATGCGTATTTTTGTGCATGAATTGGATTTTGTGCTCGTAATATTGTGATTGATGAATTATGCAGGTTGTAGTCGAAAAAACGGGAAGAAGCAGGAATTGCTCGAGGTTCTAGGGCCACGTCGATTGATGCCAAGGGCACGTCGATCAATGAGGGCAATTTAATGGACGATGATCGACGAACAGGTTGAAGATGATCGATGAAGTGTTTTTCAAGGCCGTCGATCAATGCCCAATTTCCATCGATCGACGCGGGTTCCTCCAGGCTGTCAATCGACGGGATTTCTCCATCGATCGACGCGGCGATGGGTTTTCCTAATCTGATCCAGATTTGAAGATAGATACATATCTAATCCTAGATATTGTTTGATACATCTTTCACTAGTATAAAAGGCCATGTAAAATTCGAAATTAAGGGTGGAAATCTGTATAGCAATTAAGAGATTTTAGAGTTGAAGGTTTTAGAAGATTTCAAAGAGCTTTTTAGGTTTATGTTTGAAGATAGGTTTTTGTGGGAAGACATCTACACCAAAATCTTTATGCAATTCATGTTTTTCTTCATCTCTATAATTTTATTCATGAATATGTGTAGCTAAATTTCTCTTCAGATTATAGGGTTTCGAATTATCAATGTATGCATGTTTGATTAATTGAATTATTTTCCCTTTCCCGTCGTAGTTTGTGAAATTTGTGCTTATTCATAATCTTGAGTTTGCTGGCCACATCTTAGGATTAATTAGTTGAGAACTTGAGACGTAACTGTAATTGTTTTCAATGGAAAGAGTTTTTCACAATATAATTTGATTTCTTGTCGTAACTGAAGGAGATAAATTGTAGGAATAGATCCATAGAATTATGGAGTTAATTAATTCATCTTGAGACCGAGCGGAGATAGGTAATTAATTAATCTACTTTATGAATTGTCCAACAAAGAAATTCATAATACTTTTTCTGATGTTTCACTATGAAGAGGAATTAAATTGGGAATTAATCAATTTATTCATACATGTCATACTTGATAGGTAGATATCCCTGGAATCTGTACTTCTCATAATCGTTTCATCACAAGCCTTTTATTTTTCTGTTTGATTTTAATCTGCAAGCATTAAGATTTTCGAAACTGCCAAAACCAAAATTTCATTTTTCCTAACCAGTATTTTGAGAACTTATGATTTAGTAATTAAGGTTTTTCGTTACTTCTTTTCCCTGGGATTTGATAATTTTATTTGCCACTATATTATTAGCTTGCTAAGTCACTAGTTAAATAATTTGGTGACCAAATTTTGGCGTCGTTGCAGGGGAAAGAATAGAAATAATCTTACTATTAACTCTGTGATTGAAATACTGATTTAGGCTGTAATTTTCGTACCCGTATTTGAATTTTCGTGAAGTTTCGTTGTTTACGTCGATTGATGCCCAATCGCCATCGATTGACGCAGTTGTCGTGTCAGCATCGATCAACATCCATTCGCTGTCGATCGACGCAGTAAAGTTTTCAGAATTCCAGTTTTTTTACTATTCAGTTGTTTCAGTTTATTTTCCGTTTACCTCACTACCTCCTTTGATGTACAGGTAGTGCATGAGTACGAGAGCTAAAGGAAAAGACCCGCTCTATTATCATTCGGACATCGAAGCTACGTGTAGAAAGATCCGAAGAGATAAGCGTGCCCAAGAAAGTTCGACCGATCAACGTACCACCGTCGGATCATGTGTCATAGCCGAACATACCACAACCAATTGATCAACCACCTCCACCAATTCTGACTGCAGAGGAACAAGTTGTGCTTTTCCTTGAAGTCCAAAAGATGAGAGCCCAACTCCTACAGCTGAACCTCGATAGAGATAATCGACGACCCGCCGCCGTCCACTGTTCGAAGACAACCCTGATGATGGATAAGAAGATGACCAGGATCAGCAGGATGAATCCGACGATGAGGAAGAAGAAGAGGCTATGCAGAACCGATACAAACCTCGATTCAAGGAGACAGACTTCAGAGTTGGCATAAATGCCAACAACTTTGAGTTGGAAACCGAATTGGTGCAGATGGTGCAGGAGAATCAATTCGGAGGAAGAGCTACTGAAGATCCCTATGCACATCTCGATAAGTTTCTTATGCTCTGCAACACTGTTAAGATCAGAGGAGTCAGTAAAAGTGCCACCCAAATGCGTCTGTTCGTATTCTCTCTGAGGGATAAGGCACAATCCAGGTTTACTGCCCACGATAAGGGAAGCATCAGTACATGGACGGAGCTAAGGAATGAATTCCTGGAAAATTTCTTCCCTCCAAACATCATCAGACAAAGAAGGAAGAAAATCATCAGATTCGCTCAAAGACCTGATGAGAGCTTCAACGAGGCATGGGAGTGATTCAATGAGCTACTGAGATCTTGCCCAGGACATGGCTTTCCGCCAGGAGAATAGGCTGAAGCATTCTACGAGGGACTCAATGCGAAAACCGTTGAGTTGGTGGACATTGGGGGATACCATCATGATGAAAAGCAGAAAGAGAGCCATGGAATTTTTCCCAAAGATGGCTAACAACACTCAACGGTGGTCCTCAAATCGAAATCGGCCTTTGAAAGCGATCGAGAAAGTGGCGGAGAAAGTTGCCGAACAGCCTGATTTGGCAACCAAGCTGAAAAAGCTAAAGGAAGAGTTCGCTGCACTGAAGCAGGAGAAAATAGTTGTTGTAGTTGAGCCAGTACAAGCTCCGCCTGAGGGTATTAACAACACAATCAACAGCACAACCAGCCCTACACCTATAATCACGCGAGGAACCACCCTGGATTTTCCTACGCAAACCCTCAAGCCGCGGAATAGCCACCACCTGGATTTGCAGTGCAAGATGGAGCAGTGGTGGAGAAGAAGAAACCAAATCTCGAGGAGATTTTGGCTAAATTCATGCAACGGTCCACTGATAAGGTAGCCAAACTGGAGCAGGAAATCTCAGGCGTGAACACTAAAGTGGATCAGGTGCAGAAGCATGTGCAAATTATAGAAAACTAGGTCAGCCAGATTGCCGATGCCCTCGGAACTCAACACAAGTCGGGACAACTCCCGAGGAGCACTCAGGTCAACCCCAAGAATCACAATCAGAGGAACCAAGTGAATGCCATAACTCTGAGAGGGGGAAAATCGTACGAAGGGCCAAAGCAGGCAGGGGAAGACACTCGGGAGGATGAAGAAGTCGAGCAGGATGAAGGAGCCGTTGCAGACGCAACCCTGTCAATCGATGCGGGATCCATGTCGATTGACGCAACTCAAAAGGGTTCATCGATCGATGCTAATCCACATCGATCGACGCCAGCGCCCTGTTTGCCTCAAAAAAGACCCCCTCTGCTATTTCCGCAATGGTTTGCCAAGACAAAGATGAACGAGAGATATGCACTCTTCTTGGAGAACATGAAGAAGGTGCACATCAACATTCCATTGGTTGAAGCACTGCGAGAGATGCCCAGATACATTAAATTCCTGAAAGTCATGGTAGCCCAGAAAAGACCCTTCATGGAGCATGAGATAGTCATTCTCTTCGAGGAATGCAGCGCCATAATTCAAAAGAAGATGCCAATCAATAGAGAGGATCCGGGCACCTTTACGATTTCTTGCGTAATTGGAGGGGAGACTTTCGGAAAAGTCCTCTGTGATTTTGGAGCATCAATCAATTTGATGCCGCTATCTATCTTCAAGCGGTTGGAGATTGGGAATATCAAGCCAACAACCATATCACTCCAGATGGCTGATCGTTCGGTGTCCTATCCGAAAGGCATTGTGGAAGATGTGCTGGTGAAGGTAAAGGATTTCATCATTCTAGTTGATTTCGTGATGCTCGACATGGAAGAAGATCAGAATATTCCTCTGATCCCTGGAAGACCATTCTTGAAGACCGGAGGGGCATTGATCGACATTTGAGACGACAAACTGGCATTCCGGGTGAACAATGAGTCAGTCACATTCTCAATCTATAAGGCCATGCAGAAGCACAACGAAGAGAGCTACCAGGAAGAATGCCACATGATCAACTGCTTCAACCCGGTGATTTCTTCTCCCTTCTATTCTCTCAAAAGTGAGCCGGACTTTCTGGAAAACTGCCTACAACACTCGTTGTTCTCATCGACAAATCTAGAAGAAGCAGGCGAGGAGGTTTTGGATCTGATCATGGAACTGGATGTGCTTGAGGGGATAACACGGGAACAGGAAAACAAGAGGGAGCGACTACCATGTCGGTACAGCCAGAACACACCAGGAAAGCGTGGAAAAAAGACCACGTCGATCGACGCCACCTCAAAATCTACGTTGATCGACACCCGAAGGAATTTAGATGTGGAGTTTTCATCGACAGAGAAAGCGTGACGTAGAAAAGGGATTGCCGCAGTTTCAACCACGTCAATCGACGCTCCAAGCACGTCGATCGATGCCCAAGATCAGGGACCACAACTATCTAACTCTGATCCGCCGACTCTGGAACTCAAGATGCTTTCGGCACACCTCAGGTATGTTTTTCTGGGTTCTAATGATACTTACCCTGTTATTGTCTCTGCCTAACTTACAAAGGGGGAGTTGGATAAATTACTTCGAGTTCTACGGAAATACAAGTCCGCAATTGGATGGACTTTGTGGGATATCAAGGGAATCAGTCCTTCACTTTGCATGCATAAAATCATCCTTGAAGAGGACGCCACACCAAAGAGACAAGCACAACGACGACTGAACCCCATCATATAAGAAGCCGTAAAGAAGGAGGTTCTCAAACTCTTACACCATGGCATGATATATTCGATTTCCGACAGCAAATGGGTGAGCCCTACACAAGTATTAGCCAAGAAAGGGGGATGCAGATAGTAAAGAATGATGATGGAGAGGAAGTGGCAACAAGACCAGTCACGGGATGGCGATTCTGCATTGACTATCGAGCCTTGAACACCGCCACGTGCAAGGATCACTTTCCTCTTCCTTTCATTGATCAAATGTTTGATAGATTATTCAGTTACCCTTTCTATTGTTTTCTTGATGGTTACTCAGGGTATAACCAGATAGCTATGGCGCCAGAAGATCAGCACAAGACATCATTCACCTGTCCTTACGGAGTGTTTACCTACCAACGGATGCCGTTTAGATTGTGCAACGCATCGACGACTTTTCAAAGATGCATGACGGCAATCTTCCACAACTTGATCGAAAAAGTCATGGAGGTATTCATGGATGATTTCTCAGGTTTTGGTAGCTCATTTGATGTTTGTTTGCAGAATCTGGCTACCGTACTTGAGAGATGCACCGAGACAAATTTATGCCTCAATTGGGAGAAATGCCACTTCATGGTGCGAGAAGGAATCATGCTGGGACATCGATTATCAGCTTAAGGACTAGAAGTGGACCGAGCCAAAGTAACAGCTATCGAAAAGATGCCGCCACCAACAAGTGTCAAAGCAGTCAAAAGTTTTCTTGGTCATGTCGGATTTTACAGAAGATTCATCAAAGACTTCTCAAAGATATCACGGCCTATGTGCAACTTGTTGGAGAAAGATGTTTCATTTGTCTTTGACGATGACTGCCTGCAGGCCTTTGAAAAGCTGAAGGAGGCGTTAGTGAGAGCTCCGGTGTTGACTTCTCCGGATTGGAGCGAGCCGTTTATTCTGATGTGCGACGCCAGCGACTATGCAGTTGAGGCAGCTTTGGGGCACCTAAAAGGAAGGCTCATTCATTTGATTCACTACGCCAGCAAAAGCATGAACCCGACCCAGTGCAACTATACCACCATAGAAAAGGAAATGCTTGCAGTCGTGTATGCATTTGATAAGTTTCGGTCCTATCTGATAGGTTCGAAGACGATTGTCTAACCCAACCATGCAGCCATCAGATACCTGTTCGCGAAGCAAGATGCCAAGCCCAGATTGATCCGGTGGATACTCTTGCTACAAGAATTTGATTTTGGAGATCAAAGACAGAAAATGGAGAGAAAATGTGATTGCAGACCATTTGTCACGATTAGAGCCACCAGTCGAAGGGGATGATCAGCTGATGAGGATCCGAGAGACATTCCCCGATGAACAGATCTATGCTATTAAGGATTTGAGGGTGACGTACGAGTCAAAAACACCATGGTATGCAGATTTTGTCAATTATTTGGTGGCCGGCATTCTTCCACCGGATTCTTCCCCATATGCAAAGAAGAAGTTTCTGCATGACGTCAGATTCTACTATTGGGTGGATCCCTACCTGTGGCGTAGATGCGCTGACGGCGTCATTTGTCGTTGTGTGCCTCAATCCGAGTGGCAACAAATCTTTGAGGCCTGTCATTCATCTCCTAGCGGCGGTCATCAATCAGCCAACCGGACAGCATTCAAAACCCTTACGAGCGGATTCTATTGGCCTTCCATCCACGAGATCCGCCGTGGGTGGATTACGAGCAGTGATCGTTGCCAAAGGACCAACAACATTTCACGGAGGGATGAGATGCCACAGATCTCGGTGATTGAAGTTGAAATCTTTGATGTATGGAGGATCAACTTCATGGGTCCTTTTCCGCCATCCCAAGGGTTCTCATACATTCTACTAGCGGTGGACTACGTGTCGCGATGGATTGAAGTCGTTCCAACAGTCACCAAAGACTCCAAAGTCGTCATCAAGTTCCCTCAGAAGCTCATGATAAGATTTGGAATGCCAAGAGCCTTGGTAAGCGATGGGGGATCACACTTCTGTAACAAATGAATTGCCTCCCTTCTTGCTAGATACGGAGTGAAGCACCGCGTTACCACCACATATCATCCTCAAGGGAACGGGCTGAAGGAGCTATCCAACCAAGAAATTAAGCAAATCTAGGAAAAGACGGTGAAGCAGCGAAAAGATTGGGCAGCAATACTTGACAATGCACTTTGGGCATACCGTACCGCCTACAAAATGCCCATCGGAACATCTCCATATCAACTCATCTTTGGAAAGTCATGTCACCTCCGTGTCGAGTTGGAGCACAAGGCTTGGAGAGCAGTGAAAGAGCTGAATCTGGATTGGAAGATGGCTGCAGAAGAGCGCGCCATGGCATTGAATGAATTGGAAGACTTTCGGGATAAAGCTTAAGAGAACAATGTCATATACAAGAAGCAAGCAAAGAGATTCCACGACAAAGGGATTCGCTCTCATGTTTTTCATTCAGGTGGCAAAGTCCTCCTCTTCAAATCCCGTCTTCGCTTCATGCCCGGTAAGTTGCAGTCAAAGTGGGTTGGACCATACACCGTGATCTGTCAATTTCTGAACGATGTAGTCGAGCTGGCTGGCCAAGATGGGAAGAACTTCAAGGTGAACGGGCAGAACCTTAAATTGTACTACACCCCACTCCAAGTCGGAGCGGTGGAGAAGTACTATTTAAATTGCCTATGAAAGTCCAGGTATTGTCAAGCTAGTGACATTAAACCAAGCACTGGTTGGGAGGTAACCCAACAATTTACTGCTTTTCTTACTTTTGTTATTTCAATTTAGTCAAGTTGAGTCAAATGGTTGTAGAATTAATTTTTGTAATTCTTTTTTAGTCTGTGCTCTGTTCAGGTATGCGTCAATCGATGCCAGACTCACGGAGATCGACGCGTAGTTTTGGCCCACATCGTTCGATGTAGAATCAGCGTCGATCAACGCGAGCTTCTGGGTTTTGTTGATCGACATAGAACCAGCGTCGATCGACGTAGGGTATCAGAGGTACGTCAGACGGGTTTTCTAAACCCAGTCTCCTCATTTTTTTCCTCACAAAACATACGCACGCGACACTCTTTCTTCCCCAAACACCCATCCTCGAATTTTTCTCTCCAAACTCGCCGCTCCAACCAATGCTATGTATCCTAGACCCTTCCACTTTGATTATTTCATGTGTTTTGAATGATTTGAGCATGATTTTGATGAAAATTGAACCTTGGAGCCCTAGTTTCAATTTTTGCTTTTTTGTCAATTTCGTTGCAACTCTTAATGATTATTTGATATGGGTAGTTGCTCTAGTCGATATACTTGCCTGTTGGTGAATTTGTAGCATTGGAACTGTTGAATTTGACTCTTTCTAGTTTGGGGATAATTCCAATTGGGGGGGTGATTTTCTTGTCCTGCTATTTTGGGTAAAATTCTTTCAAACTTAGTATGGAATATGCTAGGTTTGGGGATGAATTGCATGAATGTTGAATCAATTTTTCTTGGGTATATTCATTTTGAGGCTACTTGCATATTCTTGTTTTTGGTGAATTTGGAAATTTTTGTGAAGTACTTTAAATATTTGTTGACAATTTTTCCCTCTATACTTGCAGACAAAAATGGCATTCCGCCCTACTTTTGCCAACAATGCAGCCGAAAGGAGGTTCCAGAAATTCTCTGGTGAAGAGTTCACGGTCCGCCAGACTCTATACCCGTTTATGGAAACGATGTACATGTTGGGTATCAGACGAGATGTGCGACCCTATTGGAGAGAGTCAAATGGGACTCATGGATGACCAAGCAGTGGCCGACCTACCCATCGCTCGTGTTGGAGTTTTTGGCGTCGCTCCAAATCTTCGATGTTCAGCCGGAGTCAGAGCCAACCACCATTTCCTTCCAACTTCTGAACAAACCCTATCAGCTGCCGAGAGACACGCTTGAGGAAATTTGGGGTGTCCCCAAAACTGGCATCGGGTTTCTTCCCCCAGATTTCGACATGGTCAGGTTTTGGAGCCAAATCGCAGCCGAGGCAAAGGGGGATGTGAGAGATTTCGACTCAGGAAACATGAAGGCATCTTCCATCGACAACCCCGTGTTCCGATATCTTCAGCGGTGCATGGGGGTGTCTATCACCGGCCGGCATGAGAGCGCCAAAGTGAGAGTGGGGGAGCTCTACGCCATCTACTGCATGCTGACAGGAGAGGAGTTCAGCTTTGCAGCACTAATCATGGACCACTGGAGGCACCAGATCAAGGCCTCCAAGGGCGACATTTGGAGCGGGGGATTGATTACCCCGATTGCGGAGCATATGGGGATCGTCTTGGCCGACATTGAGGTACTCGAGGACATCCAAGGCCTCAGCACTGTGCACCTGAGTTGGATGCTGATGCTTTCACCCCGAGAGGGTGGCTGGTCTTTGAGGATGTCGAACGGGGACAAGTTTCCACTACCGCAGAGGGCACTCACGCGTGTCACCGATTATCACTTCCATGATAATTGGTTGATGAGCACACCCGCCCACATGAGACTGATGGTTGGATCCCGTGGAGGACCCGACACCTCCAGACTCCTTCACAGACCACAGACACGGCCGGACCAGTGACCCCCAGTAGAGGATGCCGAGGATGAGGAGCATGAAGGGGAGCAGAGGCGATTCCAGGCAGGACCAGTGGAGCCTCGTCCAACCACTTTGTGAGAGAATCTTTTTCCTCCGAGATGGATCTGACGACTATCTACCAGTTCATGCAGCAGCAGGCTGCTTTGCATGCGGCGGAGCACACCCGGCAGGCCAAGTTCTGCTAGCATGTGACCTCAAGGCTCAACACCTTCGACAGTCAGATGCAGCGTCTCCTTCTGAACACCCAACCCGACTCCGTCTACCTTTGCCGCCAGCAAGAGTGCCAGGACTGCCGTCGGAGATTTCATGTCTGACCATCCCCTGGTGTGGTTATGGAGGATCCTCCGGAGGAAGAATGAGGTACCGTTTCTCTTTTCCCATCTAACTTGCAAACTTGTCCACTCCTTCGAGTGAAACAAGTTTGGGGGATGAGGATCGGAAAAGGGAAACGTTTGCATTTTTTATTTTATTTTTTTTTTTTTCTTTATGATTTTTGCTTTTTGCTTTTCGTTTTAGTTTTGTTTTCATTTTTGTTTTTTCTGAACCATCACCATCCTTGTTCTTTTGCTTCAATGTGAACAATTGCTCTCTGCAAGACTTTTCACTCAAATTAGTATTTTGAACTCTTGATTTCTGGTACTAGTTCTGAATTGGATAGTCTTGAGAATTGTTTTGGAGCTTTTGAACATAGGGCAGTCGGAACTACTTTTGATTATGTTGGTATTGAAAATATGATTTGTTTTTCCCTGAATGAAAATTGTTGGTTGATAATTGTGATATTTGCATATTGAGAATGAAAATCTGTGTGATAGAGTAGCCGATGATAGAAGCTGTTTTTCTTGATAAGTTGATCTTTGAAATATAAATCCTTGCATGATAACTGTTGAAATTTGGGTAATTATTGAGTAACAAAATTTTAACCATGTGTAAAAATTTGAGCCTTTCTTTCCGTTGATGAGTGTCAAGGTTTTTAGACTTACTTCCTAGAATTTGACAAATTTCTCTCTTGAGGTTGCATTAAGTGTGGTAATAGGGTGAAAATAATTTTAGGCATGTTCTTTCGTAGCCCATCTCCCATACACTAACCTTTAATTTCCGCTTGTAGCCCCTTTGAGCCTTGAAAAAGTTTTCTTTTGTCTAGAAGGGTTGATGAAAAAAAAAGGAGTCTGATTTATTGGATGGTGTTAATTGTGGGATTGTGATATGAGGCCGTGTGCAAAAATAGGGGTTCCCATGGGTAAATTAAGAAAAGTGAACATTAGTGAAAAAAAAACAGAAGAGAAAAAAAGTTGAAAAAAAAATTAATTTTCATTTGTGTAGTTCACGAAAGTTTGAAACAAGTTCTAAGGGACCCTGAAAATTATAAAAGAGAAGGAACAAGATTGTGCATGAAAAAAAAAATTATGTGGTTATGATATGCTTGGTTTTTTGGGTTTGATTGCAATATTTTGAGTCACTTAGCCAAATATATCCCACCTTTTAGGTAAGCCACATTATAACCAAACAATGACCTTTCTGATTCCCTAAAAAGCCACACTAACAAGCAGTGGAGAGATGAGAAATTTGGCAAACTTATGGTGAGGTGAACTAAAACCTTGAGTGAGTGAAACACAAACCCTTTACTTGTTGAGTGATGAGTGCAAACACTGCCCGGTGAGGTTCCTCCTCAATAATTTAACAATGAGAATTTGTTTGGATTGCATGATTTATATGAATGAGGGATACTTGGATTGCAAAAGAAGCTTGTGAGGCATTGCACACTTGTATCTGCATTTGATTCGATTTCTTTTCTGCGAATTGATCGAGGACGATCAATGGTTTAAGTTTGGGGGATTTGATAAGTTAGTATTTTTACCAACTTATATAGTTGTTCTTTGGCTAATTGAGTGATGTTTAGATTGTTTTATGCGTATTTTTGTGCATGAATTGGCTTGTGTGCTCGTAATGTTGTGATTGATGAATTATGCAGGTTTTAGTTGGACAAACGGGAAGAAGTAGGAATTGCTCGAGGTTCCAGGGCCACGTCGATCGATGCCAAGGGCACGTCGAACGACGAGGGCAATTCAATGGACGACGATCGACGAAGTGTTTTTCAAGGCCGTCGATCGATGCTCAATTTTTGTCGATCAATGCGGGTTCCTCCAGGCTGTCGATCGACGGGATTTCTCCATCGAGCGACGCGGCGATGGGTTTTCCTAATCTGATCCTGATTTGAAGATAGACACATATCTAATCCTAGATACTGTTTGATACATCTTTCACTAGTATAAAAGGCCATGTAAAATTCAAAATTAAGGGTGGAAATCAATATAGCAATTAAGAGATTTTAGAGTTGAAGCTTTTAGATGATTTCCAAGAGCTTTTTAGGTTTATGTTTGAAGACAAGTTTTTGTGGGAAGACATCCACACCCAAATCTTTATGCAATTCATGTTTTTCTTCATCTCTATGATTTTATTCATGAATTTGTGTAGCTAAATTTCTCTTCAGATTCTAGGGTTTCGAATTATCAATGTGTGCATGTTTGATTAATTGAATTATTTTCCCTTTCCCATCGTAGTTTGTGAAATCTGTGCTTATTCATAATCTTGAGTTTGCTGGCCACATCTTAGGATTAATTACTTGAGAACTTGAGACTTAACTCTAATGGTTTTCAATGGAAAGAATTTTTCACAATATAATTTGATTTCTTGTCGTAACTGAAGGAGATAAATTGTAGGAATAG
The DNA here is from genome assembly GCA_026898455.1 of Plectranthus barbatus. NCBI lineage: Eukaryota > Viridiplantae > Streptophyta > Magnoliopsida > Lamiales > Lamiaceae > Plectranthus > Plectranthus barbatus. The sequence continues at coordinate 621,804 of JAPKLW010000009.1, read as the reverse complement.
ATCCGTAGAATTATGGAGTTAATTAATTCATCTTGAGACCGAGCGGAGATAGGTAATTAATTAATCTATTTGTCCAACAAAGAAATTCATAATAATTTTTCTGATGTTTCACTACGAAGAAGAATTAAATTGGGAATTAATCAGTTTATTCATACATGTCATACTTGATAGGTAGATATCCCTGGAATCTGTATTTTTCATAATCGTTTCATCAAAAGCCTTTTATTTTTCTGTTTGATTTTAATCTGCAAGCATTAAGATTTTCGAAACAGCCAAAACAAAAATTTGATTTTTCCTAACCAGTTTTTTGAGAACTTATGATTTAGTAATTAAGGTTTTTCGTTACTTCTTTCCCCTAGGATTCGATAATTTTATTTGCCACTATATTATTAGCTTTGCTAAGTCATTAGTTAAATAATTTTGTGATCAGTACCTAAATCTACTTGATTGACTGTTTTGCGGGGACAGGATGCAAGAACTAAAGCGTCATGCATAGAAAATGAATGTATCCTTGACAGCGAATGTTCCGCACATATGACTGGGAATGAGGGATTACTTTCAGACATTCAAAGATTCCATTATGGTCCCAAAGTCAAATTCGGAGACAACAAAAAAGGCAAAGTTGTTGGAAGAGGGTGCATTGAGATAAATGGATTGAGAATCATCAATGTAGCACTTGTTTCCAACCTCAAACATAATCTACTAAGCATAAGTCAACTATGCGATAACGGGTACACTGTATCCTTTGTTAATACTGGTTGTTCTATTGCTGACACTGTTACAGGTGAAGTTAAGCTCCGAGGCATCCGCAAGGGTGGCCTATACATCGTTGATTGGCAGAATGGTCAACAACATTCATGCTTCTTAGCCTTGAACAAGGAATAAACAACATGGTTGTGGCACAAGAGGTTAAATCATTTAAATTTCAAAACTATTAATCACCTTGCCAAGAACAAGCTTGTTGTAGGTCTACCCACTGAAACTTTTCGAAAAGAAGCGGTGTGCAAAGCATGTCAACAAGGAAAGCAGACCAGAGCGTCATTTAAGTCTAACCCGGAGAAGGCCACTTCACAAAGGATCCTAGAGTTACTGCGTATGGATCTCTTTGGCCCTGTCACTCCACCCACTGTAAGTAAAAGGATATATACTCTTGTGGTGGTTGATGACTTTTCCAGGTATACGTGGGTTCGCTTATTAAAGACCAAAGACGAAGTTAAACTCATTCTACCTAAGTTAATCCTCAAAGAGCAAAATAGCAAAGAAGTCACAGTGAAGAGGATTCGCTCCGATAATGGAACAGAGTTCTGCAATAGAGTGCTCATGGATATCTGTGCTGAAGCTTGCATTGCGCATGAGAAGTCCACCGCCAGGACTCCTCAGCAGAATGGGCTAGCAGAGAGAAGAAACCGGACGTTGAAGGAAGTCGTTCGATCAATGCTAGCAGACTCTGAGCTATCTTCTAAGTATTGGGGTGAAGTAGTTATGACTGCTTGTTATACACATAATAGGAGTGCCATTACTAGCAGATTCAACACGACTCCCTATGAAGTGTACTACGGTCGTAAGCCTTCTATAGCTCATCTTCGTGCATTTGGTTCGACATGTTATATCCATAACAACGGGAAATCGAAACTTAATACTTTTTTGCCTAAGTCAGATGAGGGTGTATTCCTTGGATACGGTCACCCTACTCACAAAGGCTATAGAGTATTAAATAAGACTACTGGAATTGTGGAGATAACATGCAATGTTATTTTTTATGAGTCTACTTTAGTGCGCAGAACCATAAGAGAGAAAGAGGATAGCAATCATGAGACTAATGATGTCCATGGTCAATAGTTCTTAAATTCTTTCGAAAATATGAGTATTGATCCGACTAAGTCTATGAATGACTGCAATCCAAACCAGACGCACACGGCAGGAGACCAGAATGCTAACCAGGCTAGTGATGCTAATGATCATGGTGAGGCCACACCTATTCACTTCAATGATAATCTAGATATCTTAGAGTTATTCAATAACGAAGAGGAGGAGACATCAAGGTCAACTCCTAATGCTGAAGAAAGAATAGATGCTGCTGAAGGTCTTGGCAGAGGTACTGCTGAGATTCCAGCTACTGAGGTACTTGACGAAGAAGTACATGTTCCTGAAGATCCTATAGCAGAGGAGCCAGCTGTTGAGGCTCCAGCCGCTGAGATACAGGTTGCTGATGTTCCTGTTGCTGAAGTCCATATTGCTAAAAATCATGATGCTGAGCACCAGGCGGGTGCTGAAGAGAATATTGTAGCAGACAACGATCTAGCAAGAGAAGGAAATGTTGAAGTTCCAGTTCCCATCAGACCAGTATGGTTGCGCGCTCATTCTCTTGATGATGTTCTTGGAGATATCAATGATCCTATCCTAACGAGACAAGGCAATGCAATACTCGCTTGCTATATATCACATGAGGAGCCAACCAAGGTAGAGGATGCTCTACGATGTCCCGATTGGGTGAACGCTATGCAAGAGGAGCTTGCTGAATTCACTCGCAATCATGTGTGGGACTTAGTGGACAGACCAGAACATCAGAGTGTTATTGGCACTAAGTGGGTGTTCAAAAACAAAAAGGACGAGGCCAGCATGGTTGTCAGAAATAAAGTGCGCCTCATAGCCAAAGGATATAGACACTGCGAAGGCATTGACTATGATGAGACATTTGCCCCGGTGGCTCGACTAGAAGCAATAAGGTTGTTCCTTGCATACGCTGCACACCATGAATTCTCAGTTATGCAGATGGACGTAAAGAGCGCATTTCTAAATGGTGAGCTCAAGGAGGAAGTCTATGTCGAACAACCACCTGGATTCGAACAAGGAAATCAAGTATACAGGCTAAGGAAAGCCCTATATGGATTGAAGCAAGCACCAAGAGCTTGGTATGGAACTCTATCCAAGTTCCTGCTCTCTAATGGTTTCAAGAAAGGGAGAATTGATCAAACTCTCTTTCGGATCAAAGATGAAGGAAGTATTCTACTGGTTCAGATATATGTAGATGACATCATATTTGGATCAAAGAATCAAGATCTATGTGATAAATTCTCCAAGCTCATGATGAGTAATTTTCAAATGAGTATGATGGGGAAGATGTCATACGTCCTTGGACTTCAAGTCCAGCAGTCTAATGAAGGGATTTTTATCCATCAAAGGAAGTACACTCGCGATATAATTGCAAAACATTGTCCTGAGAAGACCAAAAGTTGAGAATTTCGATCAGCACTACGTGTATAGCAGCTCTTGTAAAGGAGGGAGATGATGTGAATCCCACTCTTTATCGTGGAATTAGTGGATCTCTGCTATATCTCACGGCCAGCAGACTGGATATTTCATATGTTGTGGGACTATGTGCAAGATACCAAGCCAATCCTAAGAAGACGCATCTTGATACTGCCAAGCGTATTGTAAGATATCTCAAGTGCACAGAGGGTCTTGGGATTTGGTATCCAATGTCGGATAGTCTAGCATTGAGTGGTTATTCAGACTCAGACTTTGGAGGGTGCAAGATCGACAGGAAGAGCACTAGTGCGACTAGTCAATTTCTTGGACACAAGCTGATTAGTTGGTTCAGCAAAAAGCAGCATTCTGTAGCTACGTCGACCACCGAAGCAGAGTACGTAGCAAATGCTAGTTGTTGTTCAGAAATCTTATGGATTCGACAACAATTACAGGATTATGGTATCCTTCCTGAATGTGTGTGAATCTACTGCGACAATAATAGTGCTATGAGCATTACGAAGAATCATGTGCATCATTCGAGGACAAAACATATTGATATCCGACATCATTTTATTTGTGATCATCAAGAGAAGAAGGATATTGATGTTCGACATATATGCACGGAGGATCAGATCGCTGATATATTTACTAAGCCTCTAGCAGAGACAAGATTCAAGGAGTTATGTATCAAGTTGGGCCTTATGGAGTTAGATGATGCTGTGGATGAATGATATTCTATTCTCATTCTTTCTGGACTTCTTCGACTTCTGGAGGGAGTGTGAAAAACCGATCCCAGCTTATATTTACTCGTCGCTGAGTATATCTGCTGAAGAAAAGTCTGCTAGGTTGACAGCTGAAATGGAGAGTCTTTGTTAGATGATCAACAGAGATGATGGATCTGCTCAGCAAATGGTCCAAGCCGAAGATTAGTGATTCTTGAGTCTTAACATTTTAAGATGTTATTATTGCTTGGAGGAAAATATTGATCTGCTGAAGTTTATGAAGTTATTTGGTTACTTGAGAGATGCAGAAGATAGTAACACCGCAATTGAAGAAAATATACTTTCATTAAAAAAAACATATTTACATATAAAAAAAGGAGAAAAATTACAGCGACTTCAATAGGGGGAGCGAGGCCTGAAGGGAAAGAAGTCAGTTTCCCTTAGGTTGGAGCGACCTGCAGGTATTTCTGGAAAACTTTGTTCCAATAACCAGCTTAGCTGCATGCCGCATGGGAGGGGCGCCGCCGGATAGAACGAGATGCAGTCCCAGACGCCTTCAAAGATGAAGGCTGCCCAGTCCACCTCTTCCCTATCATCCATGACCATCATGGCCCTCCAGACCTCGCGGGAGAAGTTGGAGTCATCCTCATCGTAGCCAATGACCATGTTATGGATGATGCGGAATATCACCCAGTACGGAGTCCAGAGCTCGGATGCGAAGACCATCGGGCTGAACTCGAACAAGGGAGAATGCCTCCACATCTCCCATGACGACCACTCGGGTGCCGTCTCCCCCCTGCGGTAGTCCAAGAATGATAAAAGACCCCGGCGAATGCCGAAGTCCCGAGAGAAGGAAGCGGGTGCCCAGTGGACAAGTTTTCCTTGGAAGACGGCATAGATAGCACCTTCCTCCTGCACACATGTGTGGAGGAACTCCTGGAGGTGAGCCTCTTGGAATTGGCGAGGGGTGGAGCGGACGAACTGCTCAAGCTCGCTCTGCCGGACGGCGGCCATAACCTCCTCGGCCACCATATAGTCCGACTCGTACTCTGTGTACAAGCTTGACTCGTTGAGTATCTGGTTCCTCCGGATGTCTATTTCCTGTGGTGAATACATGTTTGCAGACGAAAGTGTTTATGGATTGGACGATGGCAAAGAAAGAGAGAGTTGAAAGGCAGAAGTGTGAAGATGAGAGTCATCACAAAGGGTGGTATTTGTAAGGATAATAATGATCACGTTCCTTCACAATGACTGGCCGTAAAATCTTTCAGATGATCACAAAAATTTATTTCATCTCTCGGAATTCGAAGCGCCTCGAGGAGAGGAATCGACAAGTGTGCATGGAAGGTCTAATCAAGTCAGCAGTGATGAAAGGTGGTCAAGTCAGCGAAAGGCTCGAGACACTCTTCAATATATTGACTGCTGAATTTCAGCAGATACTTCGAAGTATGCTAATGGATCAAGAGGGTAAAATAGCATATCTTCTGCTAAGCTTTAGCTGTTGAGCTACAGTTTTCTTTGTTGTTCTCGATGGCACTCTGCTGAGTCTATAATCTCAGAAATCACACAACTCGAGGCGGGAAATTTGAAATTTAAATTGATGGGACATGACACATTGCATTTAATGCGCGCAGACAGCTGCGCTGAATAGGGAAACACCACGGCAAAAGTACTCAAGTTTTTCTCAGAGCATGGGAGACCTTACGAAAAGACGTGGTGTATCTGAACCGTCGATTTAACTCATTGCAAAAAATCCCTCAACCATCGGATCTTACATCAGAAGGTATAAATTTGAATCTCCATCCTCGTCTTATTTTTTTCGGAATTCAAATTTCAAATCCCTAACTTCTCCAAACCCTCGAGCCTCCATCCCTCTCAAAATCCCTCTCTGAAATTCAAAGCCCATATTCATGGCAACCGACCCCGAATCTTCTTCTACCCAAAATCCCAAAACAAATACTTCTTCTACCTCCATATTTCAACCTCCTACATTCATATTTCCACCGATTACGGGTTCGCCGTTGCATGAGCGACATGCGCCGGGATTCACAGGAATTGTGAAGAAAGAAGACATTGATGACACCATCCCTTACAGTCAACTAGTTGTCTTGGCTCGGAAGAAGGAGCAGACCGGCCATACGAAGGAGCAGAGGCGTCTAGCCCAAATCATGAAGGACATAATTCTTTACATGCCTCTTGCTTCTACTCACATCCCAGAATGGATCATGCAGATTCTTGACACCGAACTGTTGGTAAAATATCTCTCTGCTGAGCCTGAACATTTTCATCCACATATGGTGTCAGAATTCTATGCTATGGCTATATTGGATGAATCTAAGAAATCATTTAAGACTTTTGTCTACGGCAACATCATTGATGTCAGTGTCGACATTCATGCGAAAACATTTGGTCTTCAAAATTATGGGGAGAAGATATCCCAATACAAGGTGAATGATATAGCGGAGATGGAAAGACGATGGAATCTGTGGAAGAAGCCAGGAGAGCTGAAAGATAGAAAGGGGCAGGTTATTGCATTCAAGGTAGCCACTCCAATCAACACGCTGAAGGAGGATTTAAAAATTCTTGCCGAGTTGGTGATTAAGATGTTCTAGTGTGATGCTGGTTCATACTCTGAGTTATCAGCGAAAAAGTACGTCGTTATGATGGCCTTGACCGACAATGTGAAAGGAAATTGGGCATAATTCTTCTTCGAGCGATGGGCAGAGCATGCTCGCAAGAATGATCATATGTCAATAGATGGGACATTCTTCTCGAATGTCAATTTTGGTCTGAAGATCCGCAAATATATGGAGATGTTGTTCACCAACAAGAAGGTTGATCAAGGTGTGAAATTTCTTCATACGGATTTCATTCCCGTGACAAAGAAGGAAGCCAAGCCGCTAGATTTCAAGCGACCTCGTCAATTGAAAGGGAAATCCAATGTGGATAAGGATAAACCCACGTCTGATGAAGAGATAGATGAACGAAGTTTGGGACACAAGGTGTTGGAGACAGCCATTCCTCTATCTGCTGAAGAGATTACCACATTGACCAAGAATGCTGAAACAGAGCAATATTTCCAGCAGCTCGATGAGATTGTGAAATTGGGGAATCTGGCAGAGGAGAAAATCAATGAGATAATGGCTATAAAGGAAGCAGAACAACCCTCACTTACTCTGGAAGAAATTGCAATCGAAATACCGAAGAGAAAAAATCAGACATTATTTGTCCTGAGAAGAAAGCGAAGAGGACAAGGAGGAAGTTTGTCATAATCTCGGAGAAAGAGGAAGCAGAGAAAGTTGCAGCAGAGAAGAAGGCTGCTGAAGAAAAGATGGACAATACACCTCTATCTGCCAGACGTCTCGAGGAGCGTCTAAGAGGAATACGAAAAACAAAAAGGAAGAGAGCTGAGAAGCAAAAGGAAATCGAGAAGAAACAATTTCAGAAGACAATGTAGCAGATAAGATTTGATGCTAGAGACAAAAATTTTGAATAAGTTAAACAGGCCAATCTTGAGAGAGAAGCCAAGAAAACTGCAGACCAGCGAGCATCAGAGGCACCGGCACAGACATCAGCTGAGATAACATAGGAGGCCGCTGCTGTCTCTAAAGGGAAGGAGAAAGTTATTCTTGTTGAGATCACATCTCAACCAGATGCTACTGAGCAGATAGTGCCTACAGAGGAAGCACTATCTGATGAAACCTTCTCTCAATTGCTTCAAGATGGAGCCTTCGATGAACACTCTGCACCTAAAGGCAAAGGACACATTATTATCGGAGATCCTTCTGATGAGCCATGTTCCAGCTCTGACACTGATGCTGTGCCACGACGTCCTGAAGGTGTCGGCCCCTCAGGCTCTCACCAACATGCTAAGCAAGCTACTGATGCTGAGATTAGCACACCCCCTACCAATTTGGAGGAAGAGATTCAGGATACTGTGAAGAATGTTGAGAATCCAATTGCTGAGTCAGCAGAGACTCAACCGGATCTAGGCTTCCTTGACACTTGCTTATCCGAATCTGATTCAGAAGGAGAGTCTACGGATATCTACGATGCCAAAACCTTAAAGAAGAAAACCACTGGTACAAATGAAGAATATCGAGTTCCATTCGTAGGACTTTCTGGTCCAAGATTCAAGTTACAGAAAGTGGCACAAATGTGTGCAGCTACTGATCCGACGGATGAGGTAAATTATGATCTCTTCCCCATGGCTTTTGAAATCGAAGAATTTGTGATGCATGTAGTTGAGAAAGACATTGCGAATGTCTATCACACTGAGATTGATGAGAGTACACCCGAAGGAAAACACTTAGCAGATGAATTCAGACGATGGAGGAAATATGATTACATCATGTACCAGCTGTCCTTCGAGGAAAAGCTACTGATGTTTGCCAGCAAAGGAGCCAACTTCTGGAGAACAGAAGAGTTCTGGGTGAACAATTGGATTTATCAGGTTGCTGGTGACAAGCAATTCACCGATAAACAAGTATTCCACCGACTCTGTGCTATCAAGGCACACTGACTGGTTTCTCATTCATCCTTGCCTTCCTCCTCTTTTGGTCCTGTTGGGATCTTAGATGCTAGAATTGAGCTTTTGAAGTGTCAAGCACGCACCGCTGCTGAATATAAGCGACGCCAAGCTGAATATGAGAAGGTTAAGAGAGAAAGCCTGAAGTTAAGGTTGGAAGCTAAAAAGGAAGCTGAAGAAGAGGATGATCTTGAGGATGGCGATCGCTAGATTGTTCGATGGATAACAATTGATATTGATGTGTTAACTCGAGAAGAAATGGAGTGCACTGCTGTGAATGCTCAAATCATGGATGGAGCACAACGAATAATGAACGAGGAAGTCAGATACTCGTCTGCTCAACAGAAATGGGAAGAAGAACGAATAGCGACAAAAACTGCTGAACGAATCTAAGGCATGGAATCTGATCAACGTTTAGTTGCTGATGCAGCAGTCTGTCAAGCAACTCATGGGGAGTCAAGTGCTCAAGGACTTGAGACTGTTGTCTCGGAGTCTGCTGTGATGACAATTGATGGTGGATTTGTCTCACATCCTGAGAATGTAGCAGAGCATGAACTTGCTATCCATGATACTCCCATTTCTGCAGAATCTGTGCAAGTAAACCTCCAATCCTATGTTGTGTCCTTGATCAACACAGCCCTGCACCAACATGACATCCAGCAAGCCAATGTGGTTAAAGAAGTCAGGAAGGAGATTGCTGAAGTTAGGGAAGTGGTTTCTGAAGTCAAGTCCTCAGTCACCGATGTTCAGCAAGAGGTTGTTCAGGTTAAGGAGAATCAATCATGTGGAAGAAACCGTCTCTACGGTACAGACCGATGTGGTGACAATCAGAAAGGACGTTGATGAACACAAATCCTTCTCCGACACTTACTTTGATGCGATCAAAGAGGGGGAAGAACCAAGGATTGCTGAGCAGGCCAGGTTGAAAGAAGAAGAAGCTGAATTGGCAAGGAAGGAGTTGGAAATCCTACAGGTTAAGCTGGAGAAAAGGATGGAAAGAGAGGCAAGGGATAGAGCGGCCCATCAAACATGTATGGAGAAGTTCATAATGCTGACTATGAAAAGATTGGACTCTATTGACAAAATGAAGCCTCCACCTGATGCATCGAGCTAAGGTTATCTCTTTCTAGCTCATTTTCTCTTTTGCTTCTGGTTGATTTCATTGTACTTGTATTTTCAAAATCATATATGAAATCATCAGATTCATGACAAAAATCTTATTGTCCACTTCTAATTTTTGTGTGCGTGCTCTAGTTGATATACACTTTTTGTGTATTCAACAAACTTGAATGTGGACACCATGTTTTGCTGGTTGGTGATTGGTTGGTAAATGTCTGTTGTTCCTAAAAATGCTAGGCTTTCTAGCATACTTTCCTTACAGCATTTACTTATGTTTTATTGAGCGAGAATATTTCCCAACATATTTTGAGGGGGAATTTTATCTAAAAAAAATCATCTTGCTGGGGACTTAAAGCTAGTAAGATTCTGAGATAGTATGTATAGCAAATTTTCTTGTAACTCAGAATTTTTCTCTGCTAAGTCTCAGCAATCGATAGTAGGCTTTGATCGCACCAAATAGGGGGAAATTGTTGGGAATTATGTTGTAATTCTCCCTTTAGGATCAAACTTGTAATAGGTTTTGTTGAATCAAAGCCTTAGCATTTGGTCGATCATTGTTAAATTCTAGTATAATCTAGCAACTCCTGTATTGTCTTGTATAGGTTAAATATTGAGTTGTAATAGACTAGAGTGCTAGAAGACTTCCTAGCAAATGGAAGAAACTGCCAAGGGAGCTAGCAAACAAGTGCGAAGAAGAAGATTGCTAAGGCATTAACAATCAAATGAAGAGACTGCTAAAGATCTTTCTCAGCAGTCGAAGGTAAGAAAATCAACAGAACGCTAGATGATACTAGCAGACTGCTAAGAAGATAGAGTTTGCTAGAACATAGCTGATTGATAAGGAATCGGATACAACATGAGTAATTGTTGAGAATTCAGCAATCCGATATTCAACTCGCAGATTGCTTAGGAAGGTTGCAAACCGTTCAGTAGATGCTTAGCAAAAGCGAGACAAACAACAAGACCGCTACACTACTATTCTAACGCAAGTACACACAAAGGACAAAAGCCTTCCCGAAGTAGTTTGGAAAGCACTGTACGATGCCAGAAAGAACAGAAAAGGTCGAACCACTCTTGGACAAAGGAACCGTTGTGTCTAACAGATATGGAGATTCAAAGTTTGAATCTCCATGTATAAAAGTCAAGTCCACAAGTGAGAGACAACTACTGCTTCATTCACTCTCTACACAAGAGATTCCTCAGACAATCAAAGTGAAAAGTAGTCACGAGAGCATTAACGTGACAAGAAGATTCTTAAAAGCTCTCAACCACCGAGTATCCCCCACATTCAAGATCTGACACGCAAGTGTTTTTATTGAATCCTTTTGAAGGTTCAATCATTGGGATTCCTTCTGACCTTGGAAGCATCCAACAGTCATTTCTAAGAAGATCTGACTCCGACGGGCATCTTGCCAAAAACAGATAAGTTCAGGAGAGAACTCTAAAATCTCCCACCACTATCAGCGAAAGTCAAGTTTTATGAAGGTGACGCCCTTGACTTGACAGTAGCTGGTTCAGACTAAGGACTACGAAGTAACGGAGGATAGTTGTGGAGTAGCCAGCTCGAAAGTTCACTGTCCTACTACACGGGAAAGACGATTCCTTGTACTTTGTATACTTTCTTAGTGAATTCTTAGCAATACGGCTAAGGAGTGGACATAGATCTATTGATCGAACCACTATCAATATTGGGTCTTGACTGTGTTATTACTATTTTATTACTTGTTGATTGAGACTGTTTTAAAACCTAGCAATCATATTGCTAGTGTATATCTGCATGCAAATCTTAAGTAATAATTGAGATAAAATACTCTTGAAACATAATATATAACGCAAGTGGACTATTCATTCTGCTGCATTTTGTGTTTAGAGTTAACTATCATGACGACTCTGATCTTAGGGACCAACACTTGGTGACATCAATGATCCTATTCTGACGAGACAAGGCAATGTGATGCTAGCGTGCTATATTTCGCACGAGGAGCCTACGATGGTTGAAGATGCTCTACGATGTCCAGATTGGGTGATTGCTATACAGGAGGAGCTAGCAGAGTTCACGCGCAATCATGTTTGGGATCTAGTAGATAGACTAGAGCATCAGAGTGTTATTGGAACCAAGTGGGTGTTCAAGAACAAGAAAGATGAGTCAGGAATGGTCATCCGCAACAAAGCTTGTCTAGTAGCAAAGGCTACAGACAATGCGAAGGAATAGGCTATGACGAGACGTTTGCTCCAGTAGCCCGACTGGAAGCTATTCGTTTATTCCTAGCATATGCTGCACATCATGAGTTTTCTGTGATGCAAATGAATGTGAAGAGTGCATTTCTTAATGGTGAGCTCAAAGAGGAAGTTTACGTTGAGCAACCACCAGGCTTTGAGCTGGGAAACCAAGTTTATAGGCTAATGAAAGCCTTATATGGCTTGAAGCAGGCACCAAGAGTGTGGTATGGAACTTTGTCTAAGTTCTTGCTAGCTAATGGATTCAAGAAAGGAAAGATAGACCAGACTCTCTTTCGTATTAAGGACAAAGGAAGTATCTTACTTGTGTAGATATATGTCGATGATATTATCTTCGGCTCTAAGAATCAAAGCTTGTGTGACAAGTTTTCAGAGCTGATGCAAAGTAATTTCGAGATGATTATGATGGGAAAGATGTGATACTTTCTCGGATTACAAGTTCAGCAGTCAAGCGAGGGGATATTTATTCACCAAAGGAAATATACTCGCGACCTGATTGTTAAGTATTGTCCGGAGAAGACGAAGAGTCTAAGGATTTAAATAAGCACGATCTGTATTACTGCACTTGATAAAGAAGGAGATGATGTGAATCCTACTTTCTATCGAGGTATTATCTGTTCACTGCTTTATCTCACGGCAAGCAGACCAGATATATCGTATGTTGTTGGTCTATGTGCGAGATATCAAGAAAACCCCAAAAAGTTGCACCTGGACACTGATAAGAGGTTTGTACGAAATCTTAAATGCACCGAGGGTCCAGGAATTTGGTATCCAAGGTCAGATGGTCTAGCATTGAGTGGTTACTTAGATTCAGACTTTGGAGGGTGAAAGATTGATAGGAAGAGCACCAGCTGGACATGCCAATTCCTTGGGTACAAGCTCATTATCTGGTTTAGCAAGAAGCAGCACTCAGTGGCTACATCTACTACTGAAGCAGAGTATGTAACAACCGCTAGCTGTTGTGCGCAAATCTTGTGGATTCGGAAGCAATTGCAAGATTATGACATTCCTCCTGAATGTGTGCAGGTCTACTACGACAACAATAGTGCAATGTGCATAACGAAGAACCCAGTTCATCATTCGAGGACGAAGCATATTGATATCCGACATCACTTCATAGGAGATCATCAAGAGAAGAAGGATATCGACGTCCAATATATATGCACAGAAGAGCAGATTGCGGATATCTTCACTAAACTGCTAGATGAGGCCAGATTTAAAGAATTATGCATCAAGTTAGGCCTTATGGAGATAGACGATGCTATGGATGAATGAGTTCTTATTCTCATTCTTTTTGGATTTCTTGAAGCTCTGAAGGAGATCAAGAGACGTATGCAAGCTTTCGTCTGTAGACAGCTAGATCTTAATGCTAAGTCAAGACTACTGAGCAAATAGTAGAAGAGTGCTAAGGCCAAGCTCTTAGCATTCCCGAAGGTGTTTGATATTGGGGAATATTCTTTGAAGGTTGTTAGAGGATTTGGCTGCTGAGTTCGAACCCTCAGCAGACAATACCTGTATGAATTGAGTGCTGAGTCCAAGCTCTCAGCAGACTTATATGCATGCTAAGGATTTCCTACAATAGCAGACTGCCAAGTCCCAACCCGTAGCAGTCTCCACCATGCAAAGGAAGTCAAACACGGGATGAATTTGAATTTCAAATGGGACGTGCATTTATTGCGTGTAGACGGCAGCGACGAACCAGGGATTGACACATCATCGGTACTCGAGTTTGTAGGGGCGTGGGTCACCATACGAAATGTCCTCGCGAAGCCCAACCATCGATTACATCTGAAGAGGTGTACCCCAACCGTCAAATCTTTACCCGTAAGGTATATACGCTTCACTTACTCGAATTTCTTCAGTTTATAGAAATTCAAATCCCTAAGACTTTAAACCTTCAAGCTCTCTGTAAATTCCCAATCTCTTCTCAAAATTTCCTAAGTTCCTTTACAATGGCTGCTAACCCTGAATCCCCCACCCGATCTCAGCACTCTGGTTCCGAACCATCTATTCATACCGCCTCATCAGACTCATCTACTGAGTCCGTTATCCCTATCCAATCCCTTACCTACACTTTGATTCTCCATGAGAGGTGGGCACCTCAATACACTGGTGTCGTCAAGAAAGAGGACGTGGAAGATGGCGTTCCATATGATCAATTGTTGACGCTTGCCAAGACCAAGGCGCAGTCCAATCTTTCCAACAAACAGAGATGCACGACACAGATTATGAAGGACCAGATTCTTTACACCCCTCTCGCTGCCTCGCAATTTTCCAGAGTAGCTCATGGAAGTTCTTAACAAATCTGGAGTTCTTGGGTATTTGTCAGCAGAGCAATCGTGGTTCCACCGACATATGGTGTCTGAGTCTTATGCTAGGACAGTAGTGGAAGAGCCCTCTGAAAAGTCTTTTAAGACTTCGGTATTTGGTACGATATTGGAGGTGAATGCAGATATTCTTGCTGCAAAGTTTGGACTTCCCAAAGACGGTGCTCGTATTGCTACGTATAAGCTGAACGATCAGGCTGAGATGAAGAGGCGATGGAAGTTGTGGAAGAAGCCGAAGTTAGTGAAAGACAACAAAGGGCAGCCGATCACTTTCAGAGTCGCACACCTTATCAACCAATTTAAGAGGGAATACAAGCTCTTGGCTGAGCTAGTGATCAAAATGTTCTAGTGTGATGCTGGTTCATACTCTCAAATATCTGCTCACAAGTATTCCGTGATGATGGCCCTGGTGGACAGGGTTAAGGGAAATTGGGCAGAATTCTTTTATGGGAGGTGGCTGGAGCATGTAAAAAAGAATGTGACTATAAAGAGGTACGGCACATTCTCATCGAATGTGAACTTTGGCCTAAAAATCAGTAAGTTCATCGAGATGTTTTTTCATAAGAAAAGGTTGGATGCAGGGGAGAGGTTGCTTCCGACGGACTTTATTCCGCAGACAAGGAAGACAATTGCTCATCCCGACGCTAGCCGTCCGAGGATTTTGAAGGGCACGACGAATGTGGACAAGGATATTCCCACATCCCCTGAGCATCCTCATCCTGGTGACCTAGCATTTCCGATATTAGAGCATGCCATTGCTATGATGCCTGAGGAAATAGCGGCTACTCGAAAAGATGCTGAGACAGAGAAGTGCTTTGAGGAGCTCGAAGAGATTGAGAAGCTCGAGCTCGGAGATGTCCCTGTATCTACCGCTCAATTGGATCCTCTCGCTGCTACCATTCCTAAAAGGCCCCGAACAGGGATCATTACGCTTGAGAAAAGGAGGACTAGGAGGCGGGTTCAGAAGCCACTGGATACGCTCTCTAAGGACGTCCCCACTCCTGCTGAGCCTGAGAAGGAAGAGAAGAAGAGGCCCAGGAGAAGATTGAAGAAGCTCTGGCTGCTGCTGAGGAGGAAAGGAGGCTAGAAATTGAAGAAATTAAGAAGATGGAGAAAGAGCCTAAAAAGAAAGAACTCGAGCTAAAGATAAAGAAGTTGGAGATGGACAACAAAAAGCTCGCTAAGAAGATGGAGCAGGATGCTGCAGAGCGAGATGCGAGCAAGGCTTATGTGGAAAAATTCATGCAAATGACGATGGGCAAGTTCGATAATCTTGATAAGAAGAAGCCTGCTCCCGACTCTTAACCTTACACTTCTCATCTTAGCATCTTTTCTTAGCATTTCCATTTTTCATCTGTAATTGTAATGCTCAAATCCAATGAATGAAAATGGAATCAGACTTAGACAATTCCTTATTGTCGATTTCTGAGTTTTTACTGCGTGCTAAAGTTGACATACACTTTAGTGTATTCAACGAATTTACATAAGTTTGCTTTGGATTGGTTGTGAATGCCTACTAATTTATTTGGGTGCTAGAATTTCTAGCAGACTCCTTGCAGCATTTATGTATATCTTAATCGAGAAATATTCCCTGCACATATTGAGGGGGAATTATCTAAAACCAATCCCTGCTACAATTAAGATGGATTAACTCTGAGTTAGACTGCTAGCTTAGCATAGCTTTGTACTTAGAGAATTTTTTGTAAAGCTCAGATATTTTTTCCTCTCTATCACTTGCTGAATTAAGAGGTATACTATAGCACACAACAAGTTTTTGGCGCCGTTGCCGGGGAGTGGCTAAAATTAAATCTGAATGCTTTTACATTGCTTGAGTATTATAGTATGTAACCTTACCTGAATGCTTTTGGAAACTAATCATTTTCTTTATGCAGGGGGGTCAGTAGTTTATGAGTGACAAGATTGTACAACAACTGTTTCCATTTGATCCAGAAATTGAGAGGACTTTTAGGAGAAACAAAAGAAAATAGAAAATTAAGAAAGTGGCTGAAGAAAATCCTGGAAGGAATGTTGATGATAAGGATAGAATAATCAGGACATATATGGCACCAAGATTCACTGACTTCGATCCAGGGGTGGTAAGACCTGAAGTGCAGGCACAACATTTTGAGCTAAAGCCTGTTATGTTTCAAATGTTGCAAAGTCTGGGGCAGTTTGGTGGACAAGCTACAGAAGATCCCCACATACATCTGAGATCTTTCTTGGAGATCTGTGATAACTTCAAACTGCAAGGAGTGACACATGAAGCCTTGAGTATGCGATTATTTCCTTTCTCTTTAAGGGACAGTGCAAAGACTTGGCTCACAAATCTGACACTTGTATCTGTGACAACTTGGAATGAGTTGGCAGAGACTTTCTTAATGAAGTACTTTCCTCCTACCAGGAATGCTAGGTGTAGGAATGCAATCATGTCTTTTAGGCAAGAGGATGAATCAGTCAGTGAGGCATGGGAAATGTATAAAGAACTGCTGAGAAGATGTCCAAATCATGGGATACCCTACTGTATTAAGATAGAGATTTTTTACAATGGGCTAACTGGAAACTTAAGAATGATGATTGATGCTACAGCAGCAGGAGCCTTATTGGATAAAACATATAATGAAGCATGCAAAATCATAGATAAAGTGGCTACAAACAACTATCTCCGGGCTAATTCCAGGGCAGCAACTATTTCTACTCCAAAAGTTGCAGGGGTTCTGGAAGTTGAACCCATGAAGGCCCTCACTGCACAAATGGAAGCCTTAAGAGCAACCATGAAGAATATTGAGAAAAACACCACTCATGCCATGGTCCCTTCGATGCCAACAGAGTCTGAAATGGTTTTAAGTTGCATTTACTGTGGGGAAGGCCATCAATTTGAGGAATGCCCTTCAAACCCAACATATGTTTGTTAAATGGGAAACAGACCTCAACAATATCAGGGAAACAGTAATCCTTACTCTAACACTTACAATATAGGGTGGAGGAATCACCCAATTTTTCATGGTCTGGGCAAGGACACAAGAATGCTGCAGCACGGGAACATCACAACAATTTTAGCAAAGGTGATTATAACCAACAACAGAATAACCAACGACAAAGTTTGGAGGCACCACCTCAGAAACCTGAGAAAACCATGGAAGAAATGATGAAATAGTTCATGGCTAAGAATGAAGTAAGGCTGAAAAGTCAGGATGCCCTGATACAGAGCCAAGCATCTTCTTTGAGAAATCTGGAAATTCAAATGGGTCAATTAGCCAATGATATTAGGAACAGACCACAAGGAAGCTTACCTAGCAACACCGAGAACCCTAGAGGGGGAAATGAGCAGTGCAAGGTGGTGACCCTAAGGAGTGGAAAATAGTTTGACGAAAGACCAACTGAGGCACAACAAAAAGAGGTGGAATCACCTACAAAAGAGGATCAGACTGGGATCAAAACACACAGAGAAGGGAAAGCTCCTATTAAGGAAGTTTATCCCTCAGTTAATGAAGAGTTGGTAAATCAGGAAAAGCAAATTGAAGCTCCTGAGGGAAATGTACTCAATAGTAAGAGAAAATTTGTGGAAGATGACTACAATCCACCCCTGCCACCATTCCCTGTTAGATTCAAGAAAAAGAAGGAAGAAGAGCAGTTCAAAAAGTTTTTGGATATGCTCAAGCAAATTCACATCAATGTACCTTTGGTGGAAGCATCGGAGCAAATGCCTACTTATGTTAAATTCCTGAAGGACATTCTGACTAAAAAGAAAACACTGAAGGAGTTTGAAACTGTAACCTTGTTTGAGGAGGTTAGTGGGCCTTTGAGAAGGCAGGTTCCAGCAAAGCTGAAAGATCCAGGGAGTTTTACCATCCCCTGTTCAATTGGAGGAAGGATGTAGGAAGAGCACTCTGTGATCTGGGAGCCAGTGTGAATTTAATGCCATTATCAATTTTCAAGAAACTAGGCATAGGAGGAGCAAGACCAACAACTATTACCTTGCAGTTTGCAGACAGATCAACTATCCACCCAGAAGGAAAGATTGAAGATGTGCTGGTTAGGGTAGATAAGTTTATTTTCCCTGCAGACTTTATTATTTTGTACTATGAAGTTGATAGAGAAGTACCCATCATTTTGGGAAGACCTTTCCTAGCCACAGGCAGAACCTTAATTGATGTGGAGAAAGGAGAGTTAATCATGAGGGTCCATGAAGAACAAACTACTTTTAACCGGTATAACACTATGAAGTTACCAGATGAATTAGAGAATGGTTTCACAGTTGAAATTTCTGAGTCAGTAGTGGAGGAGTACACTGCAGACCTGCAAAAAGAAGAATTTGAGAATGAGGAAGTATCTGAAGAAAATGTTGTAGCATGGGTAGAGCATGGTGCAAAGTTTGGGGGGTAAAAACCCAAATTTGAGTCATTGGACCTTATGAGTAGGGAACAGAAGGAACCCAAATCTTCTCTTGAAGAACCTTCTGAACTGGTGCTAAAGCCTCTACCAGATCACTTAAAATATGTGTACTTAGGAGAAACAGAAACTCTACCTGTGATAATTGCTTCAAACTTGAAAGAGGAGGATGAACAGAGACTGATGCATATGCTTAAGAAGCACAAACAGGCAATTGGATGGACCATATAAGATATTAAGGGAATCAGACCCACCATCTGCATGCATAAGATACTGTTAGAAGATGGGAGTAAGAATTCAGTACAACCACAGAGGAGGCTCAATCCTAACATGAAAGAAGTTGTGAAGAAAGAGATAATCAAATGGTTGGATGTAGGAATCATATTCCCTATTTCAGACAGCTCATGGATGAGTCCAGTGCAGTGTGTGCCTAAGAAAGTGGGAGTAACTGTTGTGCAGAATGAGAAGAAAGAGATGATAGCTACAAGGACAGTCTCTGGATGGAGGATTTGTATAGATTACAGGAAGTTAAATGATGCCACCAGGAAGGATCATTTTCCACTGCCATTTGTAGATCAAATGTTGGACAGACTTGCTGGTCAAGATTACTACTGCTTCTTAGATGGGTATTCTGGCTACCATCAGATAGCAATAGCCCCAGAGCATCAAGGGTTGACTCCATTCACATGCCCTTATGGAACCTTTGCATTTATAAGGATGCCCTTTGGCCTTTGTAATGCTCTAGCAACTTTCCAGTGTTTCATGATTGCAATATTTTCTGAGATGATTGAGAATGGGCTGGAAGTGTTTATGGATTACTTCTCAGTGTTTGGAAAGGATTTTAATACTTGTTTAGGAAACCTAGAAAAGGTTTTGCAACTTTGTGAGAAGTCACAACTGGTTTTGAACTGGGAGAAATGTTGTTTCATGGTACAACAGGGGGTAGTTCTAGGGCACACAATTTCCAACAAAGGCATTGAGGTGGATCCTGCAAAAATCGAAGTTATTGACAAGATTCCAGTTCGAAATTCAGTGAAAGCAGTAAGAAGTTTTCTGGGCCATGCTGGTTTTTATAGAAGATTTATCAAAGATTTTTCCAAGATAGCCAAGCCACTTTCAGAACTGCTGGAACAAGATAGGAAGTTTGACTTCAGCAGTGAGTGTATGAAGGCATTTACTAAGATGAAAGTTACACTTGTCACAGCCTCTGTAATGCAACCACCAAGATGGGATGAACCTTTTGAGCTGATGTGTGATGCAAGTAACTATGCAGTGGGAGCAGTGTCAGGACAGAGAAAGGATAAAATCTTCAAATCTATTTATTATGCAAACAAGACAATGGATGGAGCACAGAGGAATTACACTACTACAGAAAAGGAACTGTTAGCAGTAGTGTTTGCCTTTGATAAGTTTAGGTCCTATCTGGTTGGATCTAAGGTGATTGTTTTTACAGATCACTCTGCAATCAAGTATTTAATGGCTAAGAAAGATGCAAAGCCAAGGCTCATCAGATGTATACTTCTTTTGCAAAAGTTTGATTTCGAAATTAAAAACAGAAAAGGAACAGAAAATCAAGTTGATGATCATCTATCAAGGTTGGAAAATCCATTTGGAGTGGATGACACAGTCCAGATCAATGATAATTTTCATGGCATGCAAGGAGGATGCACCTTGGTTTGCAGATTTTGCAAATTTTCTTGCAACAGGTAGAAAACCATATGGTCTGCATGGACAGCAATTGAAGAAGTTTTTACATGATGAAAAGTTATATTATTGGGATGATCCAACTCTGTATAGGTTGGGACCTGATCAGATATTCAGAAGGTGTGTTCCAGAATACAAGATTCCATACATTTTGAGTGAATGCCATGCTTCAGCATATGGAGGGCATTTTGGTGGACAAAGGACAGCAGCTAAAGTGTTGCAATCAGGATTTTATTGGCCAGGAATTTTCAAGGATGCATTTGAGTTTGTAAAGAATTGTGTCATATGCCAAAGAGTGGGAAATTTACAAACCAAGAATGCTATGCCTCTGAATAATATTGTGGAAGTAGAATTATTTGATGTGTGGGGAATGGACTTCATGGGACCGTTCCCATCTTCTTTTGGGAATGAGTTTATTTTATGAGCTGTTGACTGTGTCTAGATGGGTGGAGGCTAGTGCTTGTGCTCACAATGATGCTGCCACAGTTATAAGATTTTTGCATAAGAATATCTTCACAAGGTTTGGAACTCCAAGGGCAATAATAAGTGATGAGGGTACACATTTTATCAATAAGAGTTTGGCTGCTATGCTGGCTAAGTACAACATTAATCACAAGGTTTCAACTGTATATCATCCACAAACCAATGGGTTGGCTGAGCTGTCAAACACAGAAGTGAAAAGTGTGCTGGAAAAAGTGTTGAACACTACAAGGAAAGATTGGTCCAAACATTTGGATGATTCATTGTGGGCTTACAGAACAGCCTACAAAACACCATTGGGGATGTCTCCCAACAAGCTTGTCTTTGGAAAAGCCTGCCACCTGCCTTTAGAAATGGAGCACAAAGCATATTGGGCCACTAGGAAACTTAATTTTGATCCTAAGGCAAGTGGAGAGAAGAGGATATTGCAGCTTAATGAACTTGAAGAACTGAGATTGCAAAGTTATGAAAATGCCAAGATCTACAAGGACAAAGTGAAAAGATGGCATGATAGTAAGATTACAGATAGAACTTTGGAAGAGGGACAGCATGTCCTACTTTTTAATGCCAGATTGAGGTTGTTTCCTAGAAAGCTTAAATCCCGATGGTCAGGACCTTTCACTTTGGTCAAAGTGTACCCTTATGGAGATGTGGAGCTGAAGGATGAAAGCACAAGGAGTATCTTCACGGTTAATGGACAAAGGGTGAAATAATACCATGGAGGAAGCTGGGAGAAGGTGAAGGCTTCCACTCAAGTTCAGGAGCCTTGAAAATCGAGGTAACCTAAGCTATCATGAGGTTAGATGAAGCATGTGGTGATAGCTTAGGATGTTATTTTAATTTTGCATTTTATTTCATGTCTAGTTAAATTTAAATTTGTTTTGATTAAGTCTTAGGAGATCGAATGCTACAGCCTGTGAGTAACATAGGTATTAGGTAGAATAGACTTTTACTTAAGTTAAACTGGGAATTTATTCAGTGTGTTAGTTCTTTTTAAGTATATTATTTAAGAAAAAAAGGAAGGATGTGAGAAAGAGAGAACAGTCAGAATGGTAAGTGGGGTTAAAACTGTGCATGAGTCGGCGTGGCTTGAAAATAGCCGTTGAGAGGAGAGAGAATGGTGACATCAGTTAACCCCTACCCCTAGGAATGACGGTTTGGCAACTTCCCTTTTAAATTTGAAAGGAAAGATTGTGTCTAATCAAGGGAAGTCAAAAGGTTTCCTTATTTTTTTTTTGTCGGTTGATGCTTAAGTGGGTGTGTATATAAATTGTACGTATTGTGAAAATCAAACAAAACCATTTCCTTCTTTAGCATTCGGGTAGAAAAGTTTGGAAAATCTTGTGGTAGAAATCAAAGTTTTTGTCGTGGAACGGGTACGAATTCTTTCCTTACTCTTCTCTCTTGTTTTGGGTTGCTTTTCTCTCTTTAAATACTGTAAGAATTTTGTATGAAAAATAAAAAGGAGGAGAGAAAATTCTTAGCAAGACAGAATGTCGGGTATGTTTGTTAAGTTACATTGTTTTGCATTGTTGAACTACTTCTGTTTGTGTAGTTAAAATTTATGTGAGTATGATTCTTAGACCCGTAAATTCAATTTTTTGGGTGAAAATTTTATTTCGGGTTATATTAATCATTGCTAGTCATATGCAGTAGTTCTGACATGAGGTTCTGACAATTTTTGTGCTAGGGATTAGACTATATCCTAACTCCAAGATTTCTGGTTTATTTTTCTGTGATAAACTATGAGTGAACTCAAAGTTTAGGAGTAGATATCTGTTGTGTTGGAAATTTAAAAAAAATAATCGAATGCCAAAATAATTTCAAAAGCATGCATCTGCAGTAATCTGGGTTATTTTGGGTTTCTGAAATCAAAATTCTTGCAGAATCAAATATGAGGACGAAACAGAGTGGTAAGAAGTGACCGGGCATGGAGATCGAACCTTTTGAAGCCAGTCCAGAAAAAGAAAGCCCAGTCTCACCAAAACCCAAGGGCAAACCGAAGGCGCAAAAGAAGAAACATGTTCAGGGGTTAAGGAGGTCTAGAAGGGCTGCTGTATCTATCATGGCCCGGAGGAATGCTAAGTTACCCCTTACAAGTGCAGAGAACCCTGTGGTGATCCCGGATGCACCCAAGAAGAAGTCTAAATCTGAGAGCACAAAGCCCAAGAAGGGAAATTTAATGGATTTGGTTAAAGCAGCTACTTCCAAGGCTGAACTTGAGATTCCAAAGGAGACTGAGGAAGAGAAAGATACCGCCGGCAGTGAACCTAAAAAATCTGAGGAAGCCAATCTGAGTGCTGAAGAAACCACACAAGGCTAGTCTCAGGAGCCTGAGACAGAACAAGAACCTGAAAAATCTGAGGAGCCTGAGACAGAACAAGAACCAGAAGACCAGGAGAACGAAGGTGATGATCAAGAAGGTTCCGACGAGCAGCACCAATCTGATACCAAGGGAGATGAAGCAACAATTGAAAATGACAATGTACTTGGGGAACAGAATTCTGAAAACAAAGAGGAGTCTGAGAAAGCTGATGCTACAGCATCTGACAAGCCTGAGGTTGAAATTGATGAGCAGCCCACTATTGAGAAAGGGAAGGTAGTTGTGCCAAATAAAGATACCAAAACCAAAAAGAGGAAGCAAGATGTAGCGGTGGAAGATCGAGAGGGAATTCATAGAAATCCAAAAACTGGAAAGCGAGTGAAGGTGGTGGCAGTAAAGGAGACATGAGAAAGTTCGAAGGGGACAACAACCAAGTCAAAGAAAAGTGAAATCAACCGCGGAAAGGCAAAACTGGTGGAACTATCAGCCGAAGAGATTGAGAGGATTCCCAAATTCTCGTCTTATTTGCACAAAGAAAGGATGCAAGCTCAGGCCAGCCGCAAGTTCATGCTAGAGCGAGGGTTTAAAGACTTGTCTAAACTACCAGAGGGAGTGATTAAAAGTGTTGAGAATCAGGGGTGGAAGCCCTTTGTGGTGATGCAGTCGACACCTGTCATTGCTCTTATTCAGGAGTTTTATGCAAATTACGAGCAGTCCACATGCGTTGATTATGAACTCCGAGTAATTGTGAGAGGAAAGAAGGTTATTCTAAACCCAAGGACTGTACATGCGGTCTATGGCACGCATCCACCTCAACCAGACAACTACATGGATCTGCTTACTTCAGCAACAAAGAACAACTTGATGAGGCTTTGCGTGTAGTAACTGTGCCCGGTGCACAATGGGTTAACGAGACAAAGGACAACCTTTCTGCCCTAGCCAGCTTTCTGACCACTTAAGCCAATATTTGGATCCATATTCAGAGGAATAGGATAAGCTCCACCACTCACAACACTTTGGTGGGTCAAGACCGAATCCTGATGGCATCTGCAATTGTCAAGGGGGACCCAATTGACATCGCACCCTTCATCATCGACTCCATAGCTTTCCAAGCTTCGAAGAGGGCTGGGCCACTGTTCTGCCCTTCATTGATTTCAGAATTGTGCAAAAGAGTTGGAGTCCCTTTCCATCCTGAGGAGTCAGGGTGAAAAGCCTGTCAAAGATGGAGCACTTAAAAATCTGCAGAACGAGCTGCTGAAAGTCAAGGAGAAGCAGGCAAAGTTGTTGAGAGGATTCAAGCTTATGCACAAGGTGCTGCTGAAGGTCAAAGGCCAAACAACAAAGCTGCTGAGGAAGAAGGGTCGTCGTCTGAAAAACAACAAAGCTGCTGGGAGTTCTATGTGATGAACATGGTCAATTCTGAACCCATCTAACTTCTGCAAAAACAATTTCTGATTTGGTTATGTTTATGTTTATCTCTCGCTTTTGTGGTTTGTTTTTGTTGGTCAAGTGTCTGAGCCTCATGCTGGTATCATGTTAAATCATGAAGCTCATCTGGTCATTTTACTAAAAAGTTTTAAGTCTAGTAGTTATATCTCCTCCTGCCCAATGATGTCTTGATTCTTGTCTTTCTTTTTCTTGCATGATTGGTGATGGTCATGATTGTTGAGGGTCAATCCTCATTTACTTTTTGATGTTTAGCTTTGTACATGAAAATTTGGTTTGCAAGATAAAGTTCTCATTTGTCTCTGTTTTTGAAAAACCTGATATGCTCGATCTATGCTTGAGCTTAGCCGGTACTGCATCATGAACTTTTGAATGTGAAGTGCCACCTACCCTGAGTTTGACCTTAGTTGAAATAAAATAGGAATGAGCCTTACACTTGGAGATGATTAAGGCCATCGCTTGATCTTTGTGCCTTCAGATATTTCTGTGTTTCAAATGAATATTCCCTTGCACCTAGATTTTGAGCTTAAGCCTCTTCTTGATTACACCTGCTTAATGTTAGCCAATTTCCATATGCGCCCTAGTCTAGAGGATTGATCTGACTTAGTTTTCTTTTAAAATTGAGGACAATGTTATGTTCAAAGTTTGGGGGTACCACTTCTACTTGAAGTGTTATTTTTGCAATATCCCTGCCTTAAAAATGATGAAAAGTTAGGCAAATTTGTCGGCCTGAAAAAAAAAAAGAGAGAGAGAGAGAGAGAGAAGAAAACATCTAGAAGAGAGATGTATGCAAATAAGGCTGGTGCAGCCATATGTATAGTGATATATATATATATATA
>JAPKLW010000009.1:519645-596340 GCA_026898455.1 Plectranthus barbatus | reverse complement strand
AGAAAACGAATGGGTAGAAGAAAAAAAGTGGCATTTATGAGCATGAAGGCTTTAATAAGTAGTTAAAGTTAAGCTCTATCATATTCTGGCTATCTTGAAAATTGATTGTTCTTTTGAGCTTTGATTGTTGAACTCGATGAATGTATATTGTTAAACTTTGAAAAAAAAAAGAGGACTGAAACATGACAATTTTGAGAGTTGCCTTTCATGCTTTCTTTTTAACTTTTGCTGAGGGATTCATAGGAGGAGATTGACTAGTTTGACTTATTGTTGATAAATTTGAGGAGTCTTTTAGTTTTATTTAGTTGTTTGGGGACAAGCAACATCTTAAGTTTGGGGGGGGGGGTTGATAACTCTCATAAAGAGTTATCTTTTGATCTCTTCTTATAAACTTTAGGTGTTGTTTTGAATAAGGTTGTTCTTAATCAGAGTTCTTTTTGGTTGTTTTTACATCTTTGTGATTATGGCACGTTATTTTAGCTATTGCAAATTTTTAATAAGTTTTTGCAAGCTTTTTGTGAAGTTTTGATCAGGTTCAGAATGCTAGAGCTTTCCTAACACATTATGGTCAGTGGCTATGCTTGAGCATAGGAAACGCAAAGGAGCAGAATGATGAAGACCTTCTCTCTCCGGGAAAACTTGAAGACAAAGATAAAGTCCCTTTTTGATCATGTCTGCTGGAAGGACAGGTGTCGCAATGGAAGCTGAACTTTTGACTGGGAGGAACAATGACACTTCTACACGTGGAAGAATCCTAAGAAAGGGAGAAGGATCAACGGTGTTGGAAGAAGATGCAAAAATATCAAGGAGAAGAGAGAGTACATTTTGAAGGGATACACAACATAGAACACACACGCGGAGATAGCGCACGAACAGAGAGAGATTGTAACAAGTTGGGAGAAGAAGCCATTGAAGATAGAGAGATCATCGCCGATAGTTTGAATTTATCTTTTGAGTTGTAGTGATGGTGAATGATTCCTATTTTATTTTATTTTCTTCGCAAGTATGAGCTAATTCCATTTTACACTTGGGTTGTGGAACAATTACTTACGCTTGATTATATGTTAAGATGATGCTTCGTACGTTTGAGCTTGTCTTTGATCTTGTTTAATCTCATTTCTTGAGCACGGAAGTGGAAAGAAATATATCACCTATGGAGACCGAAAGGAGAAATAGGCCGAGAAGATCATAGATAATTGTGTTAATCTCATAGGCATATGATATAATACAACTTAAGAGAACTAGGGTGAGGTTTTGAAAGAGATGGAAATGGGAATCGTAGAGAGAATTTAGGTAATTTCCCGTTAGATATGACAAAAAATTTCAAAATAACTGAATTTCCCCCTTTTATAACGAGTTGGAAGAGCCTTGGCTCTCCCAAGCCTCAATCGGCTCGCCCGAGATGGCTAGAAATTGAGAAACTGCCAAATCAGCCTGATCAGGATCGGCCGAGCCAAATCAGGATCGGTCAAGCCTACTCTTTGTTCTGCCAGGATGGGTCGAGCCAAATCTGGCTCGGTCGAGCCAAACCTCTGTCTGGCTCAGAATGGGTCAAGCCATTTTTGGCCCGGCCGAGCCGTTCTGGATCCTCACAGCTTTTTCCTCCAAAACTTAGCCAAAAATGTTGTTTTATGCTCAAAACTCAACCTACACCATTCCAAACACAAAAACACAAAAACACAACCAAAGAACAACAAAAACATATGATATGGGAGTAAAATGGACACAAACATGCAAGTTCAGACATCGAAAAATAGGTCATTTTACGCACATATCATAATCCCCCAAACTTGAACCTTTGATTGTCCTCAATCAAAACAAAGTAAAGTCACCAATCCACCTCATGCAACATCTCATAGCTCATCAAGATAATCTTAGCATGTCCAAGTAAAACGAGATAATCACCTAATTTTGTGACAAAGTTAATGCTAAAGACATGAACCACTCATCGAAAATGGATACAAGAAACGAAAGCACTCCCTCACGTGTTAAGGGGGGACGATGAGATGCACTCAATCACAAGATATCGAGCTTGATTTCCATAGGCTTGCATCCATTCTCACCACTATACTACAACGAGTTAGTTTCTAGAATCAAAAAGGTCTTTTCATAGGTTGTAATGTGGCTAACTAAAAGGTGGGTGGTTTTGGGCCAAAGTGACTAAACTTCTCAATTTCCCAAAACCCCCAAACTTGTTCTTTTCGAACAACTACAAACCTCGAGCCTTTTTCATTTCACAACATACTTTTTTTTATTTTCTCTTTTCTTTTCCTTTTTTCATAATTTTTCAATAGCACCATCATTCATTCACTTTGTGGGTGCCTCTCTTTTCAAACGCTTGCACCAAAATTTTGTAGGTGCTCATTTTTCTAGGATCAACAACAATCCCTTATTTCATTCTATCATGACTCAACATTTCCCATCAATACAAATCCAATCAATTCCCAACCCAACTCTCATCACCGTATTCACTCTCATACACTCTTTCTCCCCAAACTTGGTCTTAATCATATCAAAGAAAATTCACCAATAAAGCTCAATCACGGGGGTCAAAGATATGAAAGGCAAATTAATGATAACAACCACCTTATACTCCCGGTGTGAAAGGTAGGACTAAGAATCGATGGCCTAAGATCATTTTCTAATTACACACTCATGCCAATAGATAGAGAACGTATGCAAGTTCTAGATCTCGTACTCTCAATCTTGCCACTCACAAACAATATAGATATGACAACATCATGGCTCAAACCTCACAGCTTTTTATCAAGTCTTATGCATTAACTAAACACAAAACTCGGCAATTCAAAAGTTAAACTTAAAACATTCTTCAAAAACTAGATTCCGCCCTATCATTGGTTGAGGTAAACATCCAACTTCACCAAGTAAATCATGATTCAAACCTAAAGTCTAGTTCGGGTTCATCACACACACACAAGCACACAACAACCTAAAAGCAATCTACATGCATACAACAATCTAACAACAATCTCAATGCAATGCAACTAATTGGCAAGAGAAACGATAGAATGCGTTACCCATCGGTAGCCACGATCGCACCGCTTCTCCAAGACCTTATTGGTATCTACTCACATCAACAAAAACACCACCAAACTATTGAGCATAAAACAAACCAATAAAGCTCTCATATCCCCCAAACTTTCCACAAACCAAATATCAACAATGATAAGACAATATCCAGTAGCTCAACCATACAAACCAAACCAATAATCCAAACCACAAACCATGCATAATAGGAAGTAGTAAATCATGTCAACTCATTAATAATTCCATCCATCATCAAATATCAAACAATAGCAAGCATAAGCTACATTCACTTCCAAAACCTCTTTCCACCATCATTCCACTATCCAAAAATCTATACAATTAAATCATTTTTCCACTAGCTCCACCAAACGTACCATCAAAACCAATGCTCAGCAAACTCAAACCCATGAAAATATCCATACATATCATCAAGATGAGCATAGTCCAAAACATTCATCCAAGGTAGAATATCAATATAGGTACAACCAAATCGAATCGAATCCAATAAAGGGACAATATCCAACAACTAAACTAAACTAAAGCAAACTAGGATAGAGGAAGAGAGGAAGGGAATAAACCAAGGCACCGGCTACCGGCACATCCCCCCAAACTTAGTCAAGTGAGACTAAGTTTGCAAAAGCGGTGGACGGTGCATCGTCACTCCTCTTGATCTTGTAGTTCCTCCCTACAAACACAAAACCAAACAAACTAGACATTTATTCAAAATCAAAGCAACTAAAAGCAATTAAACAAAAGAAAGAAAATTGATTGGGTTGCCTCCCAACAAGCGCTTCCTTAACGTCGGTAGCTAGATGACCTTACCACATCATCCATTATCAAAAATCTTGTGGGTTTTTAATACACCTTTCTCCCTTAATCTGCATTTACTACGGAGCAATTTGTCCAAGGCAATTTTTCTTTCACCCCTATCATCTCTCCAAGGAGGATCGATCATCTTGTTGAACTCGAATTGCATGAATGAGTGCTCCTTCTTTGAAGTGATCCTTAAGACATTCTCCAATCTAATCCCCACTTCAAGAAATTCATTAATCCATTCATTCAATGCACTCACCCTTCTCTCCTCAACCTTGCCTACTTCCCAAGTTGACATTCCCCGCTTCAACCTATCCTCATTCTCCTTGCTTATTGTCGGCTTTTCCTCTTCTATGAAATGTTTCAATGCTGGTATTGTTGGAATCTCTTCAAGTGAAGGCTCCTCCATTCTACCTCCTTCAATGTTCTTCACCGTCTCCTCGGTGCCTTCCTTCACGAGCTCTTCTTGATGAACACCCATTATCTCTTCACTAATGATTTCTTTGGTTTCCTCCTCCTCTTTGCCATCTTCTAATATTTTCTCGGGTCTCATCACAATACTCGCACTATCATCATTCTCCATATATTCAAAGATTTGTACCGGCTCCTTGATATCCTCATTTACCTCATCAACTTGAAGTATTGTTTCTCTTTCCTTTGCCGATTCATCTTCTTTCTTCACCTCCATCTCTTTCTATTCTTCATGCTCTTTTCTTGATCTTTTCAACAAATTAAGTTTTTCTTGCATGAGCTCTATTTGACTCCTCCACAAATCATTCTCTTGAGATTCCTTTAACAACATCTACCGTTTGATAAACTCTTTCCTCTTCCGGCCATTGGTTATTACATTCAAACATTTCCTCATACACGTCTCGGATAGGCCTCAGCGGTCGTTGTCTTTGCATCATTAGGGCTCTCATCTCCTCCATTTGCCTTTGCACATCCTCAAGTCTTTCCTTGTCAACTCCTCTTCTATTCTCCATGTAAGACACCTACAAGAATCCAACAAACTCAAAGTACCAACAAATACAAAAACTAACAATAATTTATTCACACAAACAAAAACACAAACATCTAGCTTACAAGCTTCACTTTTCCCCCAATATCTAGCAACCTACTAATTGAAGTCCCCGGTAACGGTGCCAAAAACTTGATGCGCAATAAAAACTCATACAAATTCTCACCGCACACTCAAGGTTTAATTATCAATCCAGGTCCTTCTTCGCTTCGCCCGCTAGAATACTGGGATACTATAGCAAAGTCCAATAGCTAGGCAAGATAAAATCGTTGAGTGATTTCTATCAAACTAGGCAATCAATTTGAACCTATGCTAACAACATATAACAAGGCAATGAATTAAACCTACAATCAGTATCAAGTCTCAAAACAATCATTAAATTCTCTCCACACATTGTTAAACCAAGAAAAGCAAATACTCATATGAGGTAGATAGGATGTTGAAATAAACGTAGATTTAATCCAATTAGGTTAATCATTGATGTAAACACATTTTAATCTCTAAGAGGTTGAGCAATCGACCCTACATTTGCTAGCCACTTGCTACGGAGAACTAACGGTAGATGACACTAGGAATCGCAAACAGCTAAGTTATTAACCCCTAGATCACTCCCAATCGACCGTCAATTATCGCCCTACGACCTAGCCCTGCACAGTGATTGAAACTAAAATCGTAAGAATATACACTTTTCACGAAGATTCCGCCCGCGTGTTGGCTGCAACGTTCACATCAACTATCTCAAAAGCTGGCTATTACCTACACCTAAGAGATAAGGAACAAGCTCAAGTTCAATTTAATCCCTCAAAGGAAAGTAAACAAACAATTATCAAACCTAATCTTCATGCATCCTTGTTCAAATCAACATCCACATTGAAATAGAGAAACATACCTCTCAATTGTAACAATACAAAGTTGAAATCAAATACATCCATTACAATTGATAAGTAGAAAGTGAAATCTTCCCCAATTCAATTTGCTAGGTCTTGATCTACCCCCTTGGATCTTCAATTCTCCTCCAACGATTGATGATTTAGCGCTCCTTAATACCTTGGGTGAGGTTTTGGAAGAGATGGAAATGGGAATCGTAGAGAGACTTTAGGTAATTTCCCATTAGATATGATAAAAGTTTTCAAAATAACTTAATTTCCCCCTTTAATAATGAGTTGGTAGAGCCTTGGCTCGCCCGAGCCTCAAACGGCTCGCCTGAGATGGCTAGAAATTGAGAAACTGCCAAATCAGCCAAATTAGGATCGACCAAGCCAAATCAGGATCGGTCGAGCCTACTCTCTGTTCTGTCAGGATGGGTCGAGCCAAATCTGGCTCGGCCGAGCCGAACCTCTGTCTGGCTCAGGATGGGTCGATCCATTTTTGGCCCGGCCGAGCCGTTCTGGATCCTCACAGCTTTTTCCTCCAAAACTTAGCCAAAAATGTTGTTTTATGCTCAAAACTCAACCTACACCATTCCAAACACGAAAACACAACCAAAGAACAACAAAAACATATGATATGGGAGTAAAATGGACAAAAACATGCAAGTTCACACATCGAAAAATAGGTCATTTTACGCACATATCAAGACTCAATGTGAAGGGAACGACTTTGACGAGACTTTTGCTCCGGTGGACAGACATGAAGCTATTCGACTATTCCTTGCCTATGCCGCTCACAATAACTTCACAGTTTTCCAGATGGATGTGAAGAGTGTCTTTCTGAATGGGGAGCTCAAAGAAGAAGTGTATGTGGAATAGTCCCCTGGTTTTGAAGAAGGAAATCATGTTTACAAACTGAGGAAGGCTTTTATGGGTTAAAGCAAGAACCCAGAGCTTGGTATAGGACCTAGTCTCAGTTTCTCTTCATGAATGGTTTCCAAAAAGAGAAGATCGACACAACACTGTTCAGGATCAAGGATAGATCAGGCATCCTTCTGGTGCAGATCTATGTCGATGATATTATATTCGGATGCAGAAACTTGAAGATGTGCGAAAAGTTTCCCCAACTTATTCAAAGCAACTTCCGGATGAGCATGATGGGTAAACTGACTTATTTTTTGGGTGTTCAAGTCATTCAGACCGAAGGAGGAATCTTCATCAACCAGAAGAAGTACACTAAGGACTTGATCAGAAAGTTTTGCCCAGAGAAGACCAAGCCCTTGAGGATTTTGATGAGCTCAAGTGCTTAAATTAATCTTGATGATGAAGGCGAAGCAGTCAACCCAACTATGTACTGAGGCATTATTGGGCCACTCTTATACTAAATTGCAAGTAGACAAAATATTTTTTACTCAGTTAGAGTATGTCCGAGGTTTCAAGCCAATCCTAAGAAGTCGCACATGGAGGCTGCCAGAAGAATAGTCAAATACCTCAAAGGGACAGAATCACTAGGTATTTGGTATCCAAAAACTCATGATCTTACTCTAAATGCTTATTCAAGTTCAGAATTTGGAGGATGCAGAATCGATAGAAAGAGTACAAGTGGAATGTGTCAGTTCATGGGTCACAAGCTTGTAAGTTGGTTCAGCAAGAAGCAGTCAGTCGCCACGTCTACAACTGAAGTTGTGTATGTTGTTGCCGCAAGATGTTGTGTTCAAGTGCTTTGGATCAAGCAACAATTGCTCGACTATGATGTCAAAACTGGGTGTGTGCCTATCTAAGTACCGAGCACATCGACATAAGGTATCACTTCATCAAAGATCATGTCAAAAAGAAGGATGTGTCCATAGAGTACATCCGAACTAAAGATCAACTAGCGGATATCTTCACCAAACCACTCCCAGAGACCAACCACTCCAAGAGACCAGATCCAAGGAGCTTAGTATCAAGCTTGGTCTATTGGAGATCGACGAGATCCTGATTGAAGAGGAGTGAATGCAGAATAAACCTGAGTCCAAGCTCTCAGTTTTTAGTTTGGCTACTGATTAAAATTGAATTCAAACTCTCAGTTTTATAGATTTGGTGTGTCAATCAACATGAAGACTTCATGCTTACTCAATCTTTGAATCATACTCCTTCAACTGATGTTTATGCAACATAGTATGAAGATCTTAACATGGCCAAGAGCAGAAGAGATTGTTACCATAGGCATCCGAAGAAGTCAAAACTTACTTCAACTAAGTTTCCAACTGACTTGCTGAAGAAAACCAAGTTTTGGTTTTGACACTTAGAATATTTCTGAAGGACAGATGTGGAATTAAACTGAATTCCAAATCTCAATTTAGAAACTGACTCTTACCCAGTTCGAAAGGCGGGATTTCAAATTCCAAAGGCAATCACATCGGTTACAATGCTATTAATGCATATCTTTCATTGATGAATCAGGATTTGAATACTATGGCTAGTACATAGGATAGTCTAGTCATACAGTCTCTGTGGGTTCTACAACCTTAGGGTTTACAAATTTATTTGCATCACTGTACTATAATTAATCCGGTTATTTTACTGATGATCGAATTGGTGTTGTTGTCGGGGACTATTAGATTCTATTTTATTATTAGATTGTCTTTAAATTTGTTGGATTTAGTTTTATTTTATTTTTGTTTTAATTTTCGTGTTTGTGTGCGTGTGTATTTTTCTAGGGTTGCGTCCATTTTGATCGACACAGCCAAAACTGAAGTCTTTTTCTCAGTTTGCATGAAGACGAGGGCTCAGGGCAAACCACTCAAAGTTTTTGACCCAAAAATCGAGGCCACGGTCCGGAGGAGGAAAATCAAAGCACAAACATCAACATGGAACAACCACACAACCCGAATGAAGAGGATCACCATGACTTGCCACCCTTGGAGGATCCCGACACACAATCATAAATCAAGGGAATGCTCTGCTACTGGTCCAAGAGGTGAGCCACATGAAGGAAATTATCAAACAATTGATGGCTGGAAGAGAAGTAGACAGGCTCGAGGCTGCAAAGAGAGATAGAGAACGAGAAAGAGAAAGGCGTCGCCAAGAGGACTCCGATGATGAAGATCCAAATGCCATGGCAAGGAGGTACAGACCACAACCCGACAATGAGGGTTTATTATTGGTATCACTGCCGATAACTTTGAAATCAAAACTGGTTTGATTCAGATGGTTCAACATAACCAATTTGGTGGCCAAGTGGTGGAGGATCCATACACTCATCTTCGAATGTTTGTGGAGGTTTGTGATACCATCAAGCATAATGGAGTTAGCTAGGATGTGATCCATCTGCGCTTGTTTCCCTTCTTACTTCGGGATCAGGCTCGGATGTGGTATACAGCCGTGGATTGCAGTAGCATCCGCACTTAAGCAAATCTCCAAGCAGAATTCCTCGCAGCATTCTTCCCAACTTCTGTGATCATTTAGAAGAAGATGGAGATCCTACAGTTCCACCAAAAGATGGATGAGTTCTTGTTCGAGGCATAGAGCAGGTTCAACGAGTTATTAAGGAGTTTCCCGGGCCATGGAGTTGACACCGAGGAGTAGACCCATATCTTCTACCGAGGGATGAATGAGAGAACTCAAGAATTGGTGGACAATGCAGCCGGAGGATCCGTGATAAGAAATTCTGCCGAAAAAGCCCTCAAGTTGTTCAAGAAGATGGCCTTGCATACTCAACAATGGGTCAATCCAAGGAGACCTCAAGTTCGAGCAGTAGAGAAGAAGGAGGATGACACCCTCAAGAAGGAGATCGAAAAGCTCAAAGGGGGAGATGGAGAAACTAACATCTAGTGCTTATTATGTTTCTGTTGCACAGGTTGATCCCATCGCCGATGTGAACTACATGTATCAAGGTGGATACCACAATCATTACCAGCAAGGGGGATACCAGCACTATCCACCGAGAGCTCCTCCAGGTTTCTCATATGCTCAACCTGAATATGCCAAACACCCTCCACCAGATTTTGATGTTCAAAATGGAGAGATCGAGGAGAAGTAGAAGGAGAGCCTCAACAAGGTGTTGCAAAAGTTCGTGAAGGCTTCCGACTATCGGGTTGGCAAAATCAAGCAAGAAGTGGCACGGGTCAACACCAAAGTGGACAGACTTGGCAAACATATGCAAATAATTGTGACGCGGGTCAGTCAAATTGCTACCTCACTTGGTACGCAACACAAGCAAGGGAAGCTGTCGAGCACCACCGAAGTGAACCCTAAGATCCAAAAGGAGTGCAAAGAAATCAAGTTGAGGTCTGGAACGAGCTACCAAGGTCTAAGGATGCCCCAAAAACGAGTGTTTGGGGAAGAAGAGGAGGAATTTACCGCAGGAATGCCCTCTATTTCGATCGACATACTCTGTATCGATTGACTAGAGGACAAATTGAGGCAAACATATCGGATGATGAGGATAAATCAATCGACAGGATCTCAGCGGGTGTGTCGATCAATACACCCCCTATCGATCGATAGAGAGGGCAGGTTGACACAAATCCTGCCCAGTCGACACAGAAGTCTTCCCAGCTCAACAATCCAAGTTCCAAAGCTGCTTTGACACCTCCGATGCCCTTTTCTCAGCAGCTCGCCAAGAAAAAGGAAGATTCCAAGTTCTTGAGGTTTGTGGAAACTTGAAGAAGGTAAGTATTAACTTACCATTGATCGAGGCTTTGAGAGAGATCTCGGGCTATATGAAGTATCTCCGCAAGTTGATGAGCGAGAAGAAGCACTTTGTGGAGAATTCAACAATGAAGATCCATGAGCAGTGTAGCCTACTACTTCAAAAGAATATTCCAATCAAGAAGAGTGATCCAGGACGTTTCACGATACCAGTTGAGATCGGGGGGATTGAATTCCAAAAGGTGTTGTGCGACACTGGTGCCAGCATCAATCTGATGCCCTTCTCCATCTACAAGGGCCTCAACATTGGAGATATGAGGCCTAATACAATCACACTATAGATGCCAGGATCTATGTCTCGCCCTAAAGATATACTTGAAGATGTTCTCATTCGCATGGGTCATCTAATCTTTCCTACAGATTTCGTAGTATTGGATATGAAGGAGGATATCAACACACCCCTAACCATGGGACGAGAGTTCTTGGATAAAAGTGTTGAACTGATTGACTGCCTAGGAGGAGAGATCACACTACGAGCCAATGATGAGAATATCACATTTAAGTTGGCCAAATTCGGTAGCAATCCTAATGTAACAGGATCACCTCTATTGAAGACTTTGAGGATGAAGTGGAAGAAATAGAGGAGAAAAGAGAAGACCGAGCTACCATTGATTGAGAGCGAGGGAATAGGATGGCAAAATTTCCTATTACACCATCTCACCCCGAGCTCACTGTTGTCATTCAAGATCACCTTGTCTACTTGGTTGATGCCCGAGGAAGGAGACTCCGCTTCAATCCTCCATGGACTTGAGAAAAAGAGGTATCGTCGAGCTACAACATTAACTAAAACACTTGTTGGGAGGTAACCCAATCTTTGCTTTCTTTATTTTTTGTTTCCATTGTTTCGTTTTTTATTTTGGCCTTTATTTTTGGAAAAAAAATTTGGAGGATCGACCTCTGTATCGATCGACATGCCTGATGTCGATCGACACAGAGGTCAGCAACTCTTTCAACCCAATCCAGGAGTCGACAGGAAGGCTTTGGGTCGATTGACAGGGCCCCTGTCGATCGACACAGAGTGCCAGCAGCTCCAAAAGCTTTGTCGCGCAGTGTTGATTTCTCCGGTGGATGTCTGAGATCAGCAGTCGGGTACAAGTTTTTATTCTTGTCTAATTTTCAAATTTTTTCTAACTCTCCAAGTTCGTAATAAGTTTGGGGGATGTGGACAAGAAATTCGAACTTTCTTATCCCTCTTATTTATTATGCTTTCTGTTATTTAAATTTTTGCCTAGAAAAAAATTTAGATATAGTGTGAGGAAAACTTCTTGAGTATTTGAACCTATTTGAACTAAGTGTGAGTTTGGAATCGATTAAGGATGAGTTTGATTTGATTTTGATTGCGGTTGATTGCCTATGAATGTAGAATATTGCATTATAGGATTGAATTGAAACTTATACTTGCATGATGTTTGAGTATATTGAAATTGACTGCAGGAGAAAAATTGAACCCAAGTGAGATTTTGAGCTTTTATTAGTTCATGTAAGATTTGCATGTATGTTTTCGTTTCTCTAGAACTTGCTTCTGTTCTGTTTCGAAACTGCAAGGTGTGCACAAGTATAGAAAATGATTTTAGGCCATTGATAATCTGTAAAATACAGCACCAAATAAATTTATAGACCCAAAGGAATGTCGAACCCACAGGGATAGTGCAATGAAATCATCTCATGTACTGGACACAGTTTATCAATTCTTTGTTTGAGAAATCCAAATTTGAGAAGAGTTTTTGTTTTCAAAATAAAAAATACTTGAGAATAAAATTCAATAATAAAAAGCACAGATTCTAGGGAAATTAACCAATCCAATCCAACATGCATAAGCAATCAATCCAAACCCAAAATAATTATTAAGGTGGGAAATATGATATTTTAGAATTAATTCTTTGTTGGGTAATTAAAACCTAGATTACTAGAAAGTGAATTTTACCTCTAAGTCTCAAGAACACAAACTAGTCAATCCCAATTAAGATACAGATTTGAAAACCCTACAACTGATTCTTTCTTTTGAGACAGAAACCAATTATATCAAAATTCTATTTTCTTATAATTAATTATCTCCTCTCGGTCTCAAGTTAATAACTATAAACCTAATCTAATTTTTATCTATCGATCCTTCAATTGAAAATAGATTTTAAGATCAAAATCATAGAATTTGAACCAATTAATTAAGGGTTGGATTTAATTGAATTAACACATACTGAAAAGGATGGAGAAAACCCTAGAACATGCTAAGGGTTCTAGACTAACATAATTGAAATAAAAATAAATAAACTTACTTGAATCATTAAAGAAATAGGAACTTTGAAGTACTTGAATGTCTTGAATCGAAATGCAACAATAAAAATAAAGAGTGCTGGAAATTAAAGAGTATAATGCTCAAAATTAAAAGAAAATTAAAGAAAAAATTAAAGTGTAGAAGGCTAAATAAT
Source organism: Plectranthus barbatus (assembly GCA_026898455.1). Taxonomy (NCBI): domain Eukaryota; kingdom Viridiplantae; phylum Streptophyta; class Magnoliopsida; order Lamiales; family Lamiaceae; genus Plectranthus; species Plectranthus barbatus. The sequence goes on along the minus strand of JAPKLW010000009.1, from coordinate 583,471 downwards.
GCTGAAAAAAAGGGTAATTTTCAAGCTAGAGAAGTCCTATTTATAGGGGAAGAAATTAAATCTTCAAAAGGTAATGGCTTGGGAAGGAAAAATCTCCAAATTGGGCAAAAATATACCTTTCCGACGCGCCTGTCAATCGATAGGATGCCTGTCTGTCGACACGGCTGCAAATTAGAATTTTCCATAATTAGTCCTCTGTCTCGATCGACGGGCTGCCTGTCTATCGAGACATAAACCTTTGTGTCGCCCGATATTTCCTTCGTCGACTCCCTCTGCGCAGTCTCACAGTTTTGGCCATAACATATGCTTTCGAACTCCGATTGACCCGATTCAAGTTGTATTGGATAGCCAACTCAAAGATCTTTCTATTTTTATGATCCATTATGTCAAATTCCACGTGTGGAAGAATTCATGACTGTTCTTCTGAACATAAACTGCTTTCGGTATGGGTTTTCATTGATTTTAGCCTAAAACCTGCAAAATATTACCATGACAAGCATAATATCCCCTATAAACACTTCATGCTCGATTATTAACTAAAAACTCAAGTAAATGCAAGAAACAAATAAGAAAACAATGTGATAAGTGAGGCAAAATACGAACTTATCAACCCCCCCAAACTTAAACACTTGATTGTCCTCCAACAAAAGAATGAACCAGAAGTTCAAGTAGAAGAGAATTGAAATGCCTTACAACATTCATCACAATCAAACTCGTAAATCCACAAAACATCAACACTTTGTAAGAATCATAAAAATCTGTAAACCATGGAAGACTCACAAGGGAAGTGTTTTCGCTCATTCACTCAAGTGTCTAGGATAATATAAGATCACACAAGTCATGCAAATCAAGTTCTACCATAGGCTTGCAAATATTTAAAATCTCCACTGCAAATATGTGTACACAAGTCTAAGATCAGAAAGGACTTTATTCAAGGTCTTAATGTAGGCTTTTTAGTGAAAGGTAGGAAAATATATAGCCAAGTGACTAAAATCAACTGAGTTGCGCACCTCAACCAATCTAAAACCACTATCTAATGATATCCACACATCTCCTATGATATTGAACACCAACCAAGGCTCTTTTTCTCTTTTTTTTTCTTTCACACACATCCTTTTATGCTCTAAACAATTTTGATTATACATTTGAGCTTATAATGACTAACAAACACATATAAACACTTTTTTTTCATTTTCTATATTTTTTCTAGAGCCCAACCTTCTCTTTTATTTTCACCCTTTCTACTAATATATTATCCTTCCTCAAACAACTCCCAACCCACTATCATAGACAAGAGTTGATTCCCCTATCTTTTTCCAACTCATAGACAAAGAAAGAAAATTCATAGGCTCAAAAGGGCTGACTAGGGATAAATATTCAATTAGGGCAGTGTATGGGATAAATAGGCTAAACAAAGATGGTCTAAAATCATTTCCTAAACCTTTGCACACTTAGCAGTCTCGAAAAAGAACCAAAGCAAGTTCTAGAGATACTCAATAATGCAGACACACTCACAATCAAATTTAAAGGCTCAAATCTCACCTTTGGGACAATTTTTCTTCCATAGTAAACATCAAATCATCATCAACATCATGCATTTATAAGTTTCAAAACAAGTAATCATGCGGTATTCTACATTCATAAGCGTACTCAACCACTATCACAATCAATGCATACTAAAGTCAATCGATTCAAATCTCGCATTCTTGCTAGGGTTATCTCATAGCTACGCAAATTTTCTCACAAAATCACAATTTTATTCAACAAATGCAAGAAAAAATTTTAAACTAAGCAGAAATTTAAACACACTAAAAGCTTTAAATAAAAGGGAAGAAATAGTTTCAACTACAAGTCCTCCTCCCCCTAAACTTAATCGATTGACAGAGAGAATAAGTTTGAAAATTAGACTAGGAGTGAAACAGTACCTCGATGTTGGTCTCAGACACCAACTTTTTATCCCTCGGAGGCTACAGAACGCAAAAGATGAAAACTGCTGCTGCTAGCACTCTGTGTCGATCGACAGGGGGCCTGTCGATTGACACAAAGCCTTCTTGTCGACCGGAATAGTTGGTCAAATTGTGTTCTGTCGATCACCTCTATGTCGATCGACACCCTATGTGTCGATCGAAACAGAGCTCCAATTTTTTTTATTTATTATTTATTTATTCAAAATAAACAATACAGTCGTGGCTCGACGATAGCGATCCTTCACCAAGGAGGTCGGGTCCAGACTCGCCGCCCCTTGCATCGATTATGTAGACCATCCGATCACGAATAACAGTGGTGAGCTTGGAAGAGGATGGTGTAATTGGCAATTTTGCCATCCCATTTTCGCGCTCCCATTCGATCTCGGCGGCTTCTTCATCTTCCTCGATGGTGGTGGAGATGTTATTGCAAGTAGCTTCCTTTTGGCTTTGATTAATCACAAAGGTGATTGTCTCGTCATTCCCTCGGAGTGTTATCTCCCCACCTCGGCAGTCTATTAGAGCACCACTTGTTTTCAAAAACTCTCTTCCAAGGATCATTGGCATTCCATGTTGTTCCTTAATATCCAAAATAACAAAATCATTAGGAAAAATTAATTGACCAACACGAATCAAAACATCTTCAACTACTCCCCTTGGTCGAGAAATTGAGCGATCGGCCATCTGAAGAGTGATTGAGGTTGGCCTCATCTCGCCTATCTGCAGCTTTTGGAAGACTGAATATGGCATCAAGTTAATGCTGGCTCCAGTGTTGCAAAGGACATTCCTGAACTCCTTCCCCCCAATCTCGGTCGGAATAGAGAAGCATCCGGATCGGACCTCTTGGTTGGAACCTGTTTCTGCAAAAGAAGACTACACTGCTCATGAATAGAAATAATTTGATCCTCATCAGCTTCCTCAAGAACTTCATGTAGCCGGGAATCTCGCAGAGAGCCTCGATCAAGGGAATGTTGATGTTGACCTTCTTGAGATTCTCCACAAATTGAGCAAATTTGGAGTCTTCCTTCTTCTTTGCAAATCTCTGGGGAAAGGGCATTGGAGGAGTTCGATCACCTTTCTTCTTTGAATTTTCAGCTCCATGTGGCACCTGTGTTGCCTACCTGTTGACTGCCTCCTTTTGTCCTACCTGTCGATTGACAGGGGGAGTGTCAATCGACACGGCTGCATCCCCCCTATCGGTCGATTTGCTTCCCAGTCGACCTCTATGTCGATCGACACAGGGTTTGTGTCGATCAAAACAGAGGTATCTTCTGCGGGAAATTCCTCTCTTTCAACCCTAAAATCATCCTCGGACATGCTTGTGTTGGAATTGTATACATAAAAGCATTATGATTGGTATATTAGGAAACGTTATGTTTGATATACTGGTAATCATTAATGACTTGCAATAAACAACTCCTGTCTGAATTAACAATCATACGATGCGAACAAACACATCCAGTTATCTCGTCGATAGGGAGATCATACGGTGTGTAAGAGATCACAGAAGATCGTATAGATCGTTCGACCTAGCGAGATATAAACAGTTATCACAGCTGAGACAGTTTCTGGTTTGGCTGTCGGTTTAGGCTGCGGCACACAAGTCCATAAGTGGTTTATCTTGACTGCTTTGTGTGACCGGTACATCTCAATGTATTGATAGGATCAACAGTGAGATGAACCATTCTACTTGACATATGAATGAGTAAAGATCTCGGTAACTTGGTCGGATCTAAAGTCTATTGAAAGTTGAGGGGCACACATGGGTTGACTGTCACTTTGACTTGCTATGGTGGAGAGTCTTACATGTACTCGTATATCTGCATCTTGGGTGATGGCAGTTTGTGAGGGATTTCCTCAGGCTGGATTTAGATAACCATATCCGTTTCAGGATGGTGACATTCCCTGGGAAGCTCACGAGGTTCGTTATGCTAAGTCCTGCAGGCTGAATCATTGATTCAAGCATAAGCGATAAGGGTTGAGTGGTACTACTCAGGAATAATAAGAGATTAATTAATTACAGCTAATTGTCATACGCTGAATTAATTAATGAATGTCTGAAACCTTAAATATGGGGATTAACCAAGTCAATGCAACCCGTTCCTAATAACGTGGTAATAAAGGGGTAGGTCAGCATTAATTCTCTGGTGGCATGAATTAATGTTTATTAATTAATTATGTTCTGGGTTGAACATGGAATTAATTAATAGGAGGCCCACTTTATTATTTGCATTTGATCCCTGGTCTGGCCCAACACTGCTCAGAGCCCATTAGGGTTTATTAAACCCTAATAGCCCATTCTCACATCTATATAAATAGATGATCTCTCACTAGCCCACATAAGTTTTGAGGTTTAGATTTTCAAATCAGAAACCCTAGAGAGATTGTGAGAGAGTGGGCGGCTAGATCCGGTAGCGTATCCTCACCAGATTTCCGGATCGAGCAAGGGAACAGATCAGAAGATCAGATCTGTAGGAACACCATCATTTTGATCGATTCCAGATCCAGATCTGCACCATCTTCATTGCCGTCATCGATCTAGATCTGTAGATCAGTCCTTGGAGTTTAAGGTATCCCTTTGAATCTACGAATTAAATTAAATAGGAGCATGCATAGGGCATTCACTGTTTGTCATGATATTTATTTTGATATCCATAAATCGAATCCGGAGTTTAATAAATGGCGATTCATGTCGCCTATTGTAGACTCAGTTCCTACAGCTTGGACCCTCGTACCTCATACCGGACCTCAAGAAAATGGCATTGACATGTTTGGCCTTCTCAGGATTGACTTCTATGGTGCTGGGAGTTGGCCTGGCTTGTGTTGATTGCTCAAGGTAGTAGCAATCTGACTGAGTTGCACATCGAGCATCTGAAGGTGTTTCGTCATGTGTTGCATATGAGTGGACATGTTCTTCACCTCAGTTTCCAGCTTGCCAAACCTATTGTCGGAGCTTTTGATGAACTTGTCAAGTGTCTCCTCCAGCACGGACCTCTTCTTCTCTACAATCTCTCCCCCGGCTCCAGTGGAGGATTCTCAGCTACATAAGGGTTAAAATAAGAAAAACTAGGATGGTTCTTAGCACTGTAATTGTACCCTTGATTGTTGGCTCGGTAGTTGTTGTTGTTGTAACCTCCATTGGCATAGTTCACTTCAACAGTATTGGAGGTGCTGGAACTGCTTCCTTGGTAGATGTAGTCGGCCTCAATAGGAACAATGGCCATGTTGGGATTTGAAATAGCTGCTACCGAAGCTCTACCGGCCTCCAACTATTTGAACTCTTCTCTTCACTTCTTCACTTCAGCCACTACATCGATTTCCGGAGTAGTGGTCACTACTTTGACTGTTTTCTGCCTTTCAGTAGGCCATTGATGGTTGTTGAGGGCCATGTCTGCAAGAAGTTGCATCCCCTCTTCTCCACTCTTCTTCATGAGTAGTCCTCCAGCTGAAGCATCCACCAACTCTTTTAGATGAGGGGTTAGTCCTTCATAAAAATGGCATACCTGCATCTTAAGATCAATTTCATGGCTGGGGCACATCCTCAACAGCTCCTTGTATCTCTTCCAAGCTTCATGGAGGGTCTTGTCATACTTTTGACTAAAGTGAGTGATGTCGGACTTCCTCTTCATGATGACACTGGGTGGAAAGAAGTTGGTGAGAAACTCTGTCCGAAGTTGTGCCCACGTGGAAATCCTACTCTTGTCCAAGCTAGCAAACCAAGACCGGGCCTCATCCCTGAGAGAAAAAGAAAATAACCACATCCAGATGGTATCTTGAGGCACTCCGTTCTGCTTGATTGTGTCGCACACCTCGATGAACTGATTGAGGTGGCCGTACGGGTCCTCAATAGCCTACCCTGCATATTGGTTCTGCTGGACCATCTGAATTAGGCATGTCTTCAGCTCAAAGTTGCTGGCATCAATGCCAACCTGGAATCCTGGCTCCTCTCGCTGTGGAAGGAAACGATCTAGTATGGATCTTTGGGGCACCATAATCTGTTTTTCAGGGTTCCTCTCATTGGCCATAGCTGCCAGTCTGGCAGCTTGCTCTGCTTGAAAGATTTGTGCTGCTTGGAATTGATCCCTGAGTTGTCGGACCTCATTCATAAACTGTCTCTCCTCCTCGGGAGTCATATGTTGAAGTTGTGGTTCTGGTGGTTGCTCCATCTCTGGCTGTCTCTCCTTGTTCTTTCCTTTGCTTTTGTTTCTCTTACAGGTAGCTTCAATTTCTGAATCGAAGGCTTCAATATTTTTCCCCCGAGCTCTTGTGTTCATGCACCTGAAAAGAAAGCAAAAAGCAAGAAATCAGCCTCTGTGTCGATCGACAGGGGCCCTGTCGATCGACACGGGTGATGCAGCTGTGTCGATCGACACTCAGGGTGTCGATCGAAACAGAGCGCAAAACCTGAAAATTCACCCACGCACGCACACGAACAAAAATAAAAACACAACCCAGAAAATATCAAAACAATCCAATAACAAGATAAAATCTGATTAACCCCGGCAACGGTGCCAATTTTATAATCTGTGAAATACAGCAGCAAATAAATTTCTAGACCGAATGGAATGTCGAACCCACAGGGATAGTGCAATGAAATCGTCTCATGTATTGGACACAGTTTATCAATTCTTTGTTTGAGAAATCCAAATTTGAGAAGAGTTTTTGTTTTCAAAATAGAAAAATAATTGGGAATAAAATTTAATAATAAAAAGCACAGATTCTAGGGAAATCAACCAATTCAATCCAACATGCATAAGCAATCAATCCAAACCCAAAATAATTATTAAGGTGGGAAATCTGATATTTTAGAATTAATTCTTTTGTTGGGCAATTAAAACCTAGATTACTAGAAATTGAATTTTACCTCTCGGTCTCAAGAACACAAACTAGTCAATCAATAAAGATACAGATTTGGAAACCCTACAACGGATTCTTCCTTTTGAGACAGAAACCAATTATATCAAAATTCTATTTTCCTATTATTAATTATCTCCTCTCGGTCTCAAATTAATAACTATAAACCTAATCCAATTTTCATTGCTCGATCCTTCAATTAAAAATAGATTTTAAGATCAAAACCATAGAATTTGAACGAATTAATTAAGGGTTGGATTTAATTGAATTAACACATACTGAAAAGGATAGAGAAAATCCTAGAACCTGTTAAGGGTTCTAGCCTAACATAATTGAAATAAACATTACAATAAACATAAATAAACTTACTTGAATCATTAAAGAAATAGGAACCTTGAAGTACTTGAATCCAAATGCAACAATAAAAATAAAGAGTACTCGAAATTAAAGAGTATAATGCTGAAAATTAAAGGAAAATTAAAGACAAAATTAAAGTGTAGAAGACTAAATAATGCTGAAAAAAAGGGTAATTTTCGAGCTAGAGAAGTCCTATTTATAGGGGAAGAAATTAAATCTTCAAAAGGTAATGGCTTGGGAAGGAAAAATCTCCAAATTGGGCAAAAATAAGCCTTTCCGGCTCGCCTGTCCATCGACAGGCTGCCTGTCTGTCGACATGGCTGCAAATCAGAATTTTCCAAAATTTGTCCTCTGTCTCGATCGACGGGCTGCCTGTCTGTCGAGACAGAAACCTCTGTGTCGCCCGAGATTTCCTTCGTCGACTCCCTCTGCGCTGTCTCACGCCATAACTTATGCTTCCGAACTCCGATTTACCCGATTCCAGTTGTGTTGGAAAGCTAACTCAAATATCTTTCTATTTCTGTGCTCCATTAGGTCTGGTTCCACGTGTGGAAGAATTCATGATTGTTCCTTTGAACACCAACTGCTTTCGGTACGGGTTTTCATTGATTTTAGCCTAAAACCTGCAAAATATTACCATGACAAGCATAATATCCCCTATAAACACTTCATGCTCGATTATTAATTAAAAACTCAAGGAAATGCAAGAAAAAAATAAGAAAACAATATGATAGTGAGGCAAAATACGAGTTTATCAGCCATCTTTGTTAGCCAAATTATCCTACACACTGTCCCTTGTGATATTTTATCCCTAGAATAGCTCCTTTGAGCCTATTACTTTTTCTTTTTTGGTCTATGAGTTAAGAAAAGCATTATAGTTCTGTCTTGTCTATAAAAGAGTGCTATGAAAAAGGTGACGTGTATCATGTCTATAGGTTTTATGTGAATTAAGGGTAATTATTATAAGAGGATAAGAAATTTGTATTGGTGTACAAAAAAAGGTAGGGCTCTCGAAAAGAAAAGGAAAGGGAAAAAAAAAGAGAAAAAGTTTTTTTGTGTCCTTATAAGCTCAAAAAAAAAATTATAAGAGCATAAGAGGATTAGAAAAAAAAAAGAAAGAGAAAAGAAAAAAAAAGGAAAGAGCCTTGATTTGTGTTGAAAATTTTAGGAGAATGGTAGATAAAGAGAATAAAGTGAATTAAGATTGATGGGGTGCACGCACTTGAGTTAATTTTAAGTCACTTGACCATATTTCCCTACCTTTTACAAAAATCCTACATTACAACCAAATGAAAAGTCCTTTCTGAATCTTGAATTATGTGCACATTTGAGCAATGGAGATTCTATAAATTTTACAAGCCTATGGTAGAAATTTCTTCATACATGTTGTGAGTGCTTTCATTGAAACCCAAACACTAGTGTGAATGAGCGAAACACTTTCTTGTGAGTCTTCCACAGTTGATGAATCTTATCTTTTTCAAATTGCTTGTGTGATGTGGATTTTTTATTTTTGAATGTGATGAATCTTGTGAGGCATTGCACTTTCAACTACATGAGATTTCTTTTCTTTCTTTACTTTTGATTAAGGACAATCAAGCATTCAAGTTAGGGGGGTTTGATAAGCTTATATTTACACTCACTTATCCATATTTTTCTCCTTTGTTTTAGTGCAATTAGATTAGGTTTTTAGTTATTTTCGTGCATGAGGGCGTTATAGAGTATGTTATGCTTTATATGCTAAGTTTTGTAGGTTTTTGAGGATAAAAGTGAGCAAAAGATGAAAAGAGCCAAGTTTGATAGAGTTGCTGCTTCGATTGACACAAGGGAAGTTCACCGAGTTGGGAGACATGCAAAAACCCCAAAACTTTACCTCTGTGTTGACCAATAGGGAGCATGTCGATCGACACAAAGGTCGGGTGTCGATCAAAGGAAGCTGCAGTAAGAGATGCTCGACATGTGCATGCATGTCGATCGACACGGAGACCGAACAAGGGTGGATCAAAATGGAAGTGAAGAAGAAGTCAACACAATGCATGTGTCGATCGATCGACACAGAAGCCCGAGAAAGGAATTTCACCCAATTCGGTTAATTTTTATTTTTAGCCCAATGCCTTGTATAGATGTTTTCACTCCTCTATAAATACCTCTCACTTAGGGCTCAAAAAATACACTTGATAACACTTAGAATTATTGAGCATTGGAGTTTTTCCAAGACCTTCAAGGTTCCTATTGTCCTTGTAAGGTAATTTAACATTAATAATAATATGTTTGCTTTATCCATGTTTAGTGGCTAGAAACCCTAACAGATTCTAGGACTTTTGATAATCTTTTCTGATGCGTGTTTAAATGATTCAACTCAATAGCATGGTTTAATTTCCTAAACTTAATTAATTGAATCTATATTTAAAGAAGGATCGAGAGATGAATTTGAGTCTATGTTTGTAGTTATCAATTGAATGACCGAGAGGTGAAAATTGGTAATAGGAAGAGGGAATTAATTACAATTATTTTATGTCTCAAAAGGAAGAATTAAATTGTAGGATTTAATTAGATAATTATCGAGATTGGCAAATATTGTGTTCTTGAGACCGAGAAGAGATAGTCACATATTAGTAATCTAGGGTTTAATTTTCTAATCAAGGAATTTTATCCATTTGAATCTGAATTAATCCCAATTGCTAAGTTGACGAATTTTGCATGTTGATGATCTCATTATCTGACCTGGAATCTGTATCTTTAAATTTTGTTTTCAAAAACCTTTACTTTTTTGCATTGCTATCTTTAATTTACAAAATCAAAATCCTTATTCAAATTACTCAAACAGCTATGGTGTTTGAAAACTATGGCTAGTACATAGGATAGTCTCGTCATACAGTCTCTGTGGATTCAACAACCTAAGGGTTTACAAATTTATTTGCATCAATGTACTATAATTAATCCAGATATTTTACTGGTGATTAATGTTCTCCTTGCTCATCTCAGTTGCAAAACTAGAGACGGAGCTCCCCGCATGTCTTGCTACTACTACTGGAATACCTTTGCTATCGGTAACGCCAGCAGGCCTCCGAAAAGCACAGCTGCAGTAAGTCGGCATGAGGGAATCCTTAGAAAGTTGGTCAGCATATCAAACCAGCTTCCCTCATTGCACGGACTACAACAACAGTCAGATTAATGAACATCAAGAAGACAAGAAGCAGCCTAGTATAGACTTGTTATAGTTCTGTAATGGGTTTCTTTTTAGTTAGTTCATCCCTATAATTGTAATGAAAAATATTAAAGGATAAACTGACTTGTTGATAACAATCTCTTTTTGTCCAACAAAGGTCTTCGTTCATCATACGCCGAACTTACACACTCTAGTGTAATCAGCAAGCTTCTAACTCTCTCCTACTTAAGATTAAAATTGCTCTAAACTGATTTGAAAATCAATCGAGCAATATCTCTCCAAATCTATAAGGAGAAGATCTTAAGTAGAAAGCTGATTTTGAGGGGGAACTTTTTCTGAGTTTATGTGACTATTTGTCAAATTTGTAAAAACTCAAAAGTTATCCACACCTCATCAGCTTAGGATACAGATGACTTTGACCACACCAAAAAGGGGGAAATTGTAAGGATCTTTGTTAGAGAAATCCTTCCTTACTTTTTGTGTTTTGGTGGGTCAAAGATTGTAAAAGCCATCTTAGTCAGTTTTTCGGTTTTTAGAGTTCTAAAACTGTAATCCTTGTATAGGATCAATCCAGTTGTAATAGAACTTAGGCTGAAGACCGAGCAAAGGAGATGCTCGAGAACTAAAGAACTACAAGCCATGAAACTTGGTTTTCACCAAGTATAGCCTTGACAAAAACTGAGTTAGGAAACTCAGTATAGGGTTTTCCATACTGACCAGGAAAAGTCAGTATGAGGGCTTTCCCGTACTGACTAGGAGAAGTCGGTATGAGGGTTTTCCATACTGATCAAGAGAAGTCAGTATTAGGGCATTTTCCATATTGACTGTGGATAGTCAGTATGAGGTTCAACAATACTGACTATGGGAAGTCAGTATTAGGGCTAGCTATACTGACCTTGGGATGTCAGTATAAGAGCTTCTACCTTTAATGCACGAGCTATTCGAAAGAGATCGAAGCTCGGTCAGACTTATGAATATTAATGCCCAAGTGAAAGTCAGTAAGAGGTTATCCAAACTTGGATACCTCAGACTGAAACTTAGTCTGACACAAAGTTAGTGTATCGTACACTGACACAACAGAGCAGACCTACGGCATGGACTACGATTGGTCAACATCTTCCGTGAGTCTAACGACTGGATTTATGTGTCTAACGGACAAAAATTCAAAATGCCAGAGGAAGTCCTCTATAAATAGGACCGCACATCAACCTTAAACGGTTATAAAGTTGAATGATTCTCACTCTGAGAAGAGCGCTCTGCTAAGACATCTCTCTGCTAAAAGTCTATGAGTTTTTGTGTTTCTTTACACGAGACTTGAGTCCCTGACTCAAGTTATTACTCCGTACTACTCTTTCCAAGCACGAGGCTGAAGTTTTCCTTTGGTGAATGTATCTTTCCAAGATATATTCATAGCAGTCAGTCTCCTACTCTGGGATACTGATTGTCACAGGCGTATGCCAACAAACTGAGTTCTGGGAAGAACAGCAAACATCCAACCACCAGGAAGAAGGTTGTGGTGTGTCGTCCTCACTTCAACCTGAAGACTATGCCTACAAGGAGTTCCTAGGCAAGTGTCACAGCTGACCGAAGGACGAAGGCGCCGACGGGCTATGTATAGATCGCAAGGAGGCTTGTACTTACTTAGTGAATTATCTGGACCTTGGTTCTGAAGATTCCAATGTAGGATATTTAGATCCGAACCACTATAAATATCGTGTGTTTTTTTACTGCTTTATTTATTTATATTTCTGCCTTGCTTAGTTTCGCAAACTAACTCTTGAAACCTTCAATACTTGTCCAAGTATTGAAGTGTATATTATGTGAAACTGACCTAACAACAGCAGACCTAAGCTTAAGTCTTTTTACACACTAAACTGAGTTATATCTATTTATCTGAACAAGTGCAAGTGTGTTATTTTTGCTTCTGCTGCATATTCCAACCTTTTGTTGCACGTATTTGCACTCAAATTTCGGGACCAATAATTTCTATCAACAATCTACCTTCGAGGAGCACCCTAATAAAACTTAGATGCAAAATAACCTTCACAACTATCCAAACACTCATTATTGTGGCCCACTCGGAGCACAATCTCCTCCACCGATAACATAGAGTTTGTTATTTCCTCCATTGATCACACCGCTCATATAAAAGCAGTTACTCATTGCCACCGACTAACAAGAGAACACATATATACCATAATTCTAGTCAAATGTCTTTACTCAACACAATTGTGCTAACTGAAAGAAGAAGAAGAAGAAAGTTTTTCCGTCTCAGGAAATTGAGAATATATAAAAAGACACACTAAAGAAAAATAGAGAACAATTATTAGAAAATTAAATGTCACAAGAGCTTAAAAGATGTAAATAAGTCTTCTAGGACCATCCTTCCCATTTTTCTTTTGAGATATTCAGAAATACGCCTTATAATCTTTCCATCTTCACCACTATAATAAAAGTTCACTTTCTCTCCCTCGATGGCGTAAGCATGCCTCTGAAAATTGAAATTTTAGCATTGAAATTAATTTATTTTTAATATTTTTATTTTTATTAATGTTTTTGTTTCTGCACCCTGCAGGCGATTTTGAATTAATTTTAGTGTTTTTAAACATTGATTATTTTATTTGAAACATCTGAAAATAATCATGAAAGTAAAACATTTTTTCTTTTACATTGGTTATTAATTTTAGTTTTTATTTTTCTGTATCTTTGTAATAGAAAATAATTCTTTTTTTTTTGTTGGGATACACAATTTAAAAATGGACAGCCAGTAATATCATAGATCGTAAAGAGACTTGTATTCAAGCTTAGTGGATTCTCGATTAAGTTCGGAAGAGTGGAAGTAGGATATTAAGTCTAAACCACTATAATATCCTAAGTCATTTACTTGCTTTCATTTAAGATTCAACATACTTAGGTTCATCCATACTTACTTTAAAACCTTAATTACTTAGCTAAGTATTGAAGTGTATAATTGTGAAACTTACTTAATCACTTTCTGAGCTTAACTTACTTTTAGTAACCCGAAATGGAGTTTCAGTCTTTTTTGGAGAACAAGTGCATATCATACTTACTTCCGCTGCAATATATATTACTCTGATTTAGGGACAATTATAAATTATTTTCTATATTATACGTCAAACTATGTATACATTTAATAAAAATAAAAAATATATCAAACACAAAATCTGTGAGATTTGATTTAAATATTATCCTATAGTAATATCATATTTGTATTATTTTAAAAAATAATAAATATAATAAATTGATAAAGATATAATATTTAAAGAAAAATGATAAATATAATTTTATTATTATTATTTATTGTATATATATATAAATATATATATATATATATATATATATTATAATAGATTAAATAAAATAAAAATACAAAATTATGTAAATTTTTTAAGGGAACATTTCTTACTAAATAGTTAATACTAAGTCTCAACCCGATCTGTCAATCCAAACCCGACCCAATTATCGCCCCTCCAATTCATTTAGTTTTTAGTTTTAGCATATCATGAATGGACGCCATGAGTAAATAAAACAATTTATTCTCCCACATCAATTTTTTTTCTTTGCTAAATCAAAATCAAAATCCTATTAATTTCAGCATCTACTTAGTATTGAAAGTCATATATATATATATATATATATATATATATTAGTGATCAGGTGAGAATGACTTTTAGTATAAGAAATGAGAATAAATCTCAGTCTTTGATCTTGTAATTTCAATGCTCAAAATGTATTTAATTCTGTGTGCAATTTTAATCGATTATCCTGCATTAAAGGACAATATAGTAATTATATACAATGAATGATAATTTTAAAACCTGCATTTTAACTAAGATTTTATTCATTTTAAGGGCAATATCGTACATTAACATTACATTGCGAAATAAAATGTTCTATATCTCTACCTATGACATTTTATCTTCAATATTATGCATTTTATCTTAGCAATCATGCATTTTATCTAAGGAAACGTGCATCATATCCAATTACGAAAAAACATTATCTCTCTAATAAGGAAATATTGTATGTATCAAAATCTGGATATCATATATAATCTGATATGAAAATATTATTATAAATAATAAAGATTATTTGTTTTTCAAAATTGAAATATATATATATATCCTTAATTTATTATAATATTCTTACTATGTCTACTCAAAAGAATCATAATCTTATTTGTGCATCATCAAAATAATTCAAGTTTATATTAAAAGTTAACGTGTAAATTTTGAATTTTTTTTTTAGTCGTAATGATCATTCATATATTGAAATAAACAACAAAATAATTTGAATCTCATTATGTTACATAAATAAAATGTATGTTGATGTAATTTATCTTAAAATAAGTTTATTATATATATATATATAAAAAACTATATTCTCACCTTATTTTATCTTAAAATTTATTAATTTTATATTAAAATTGTTCATTATATCTCTATATAATATGCATTTTTTGAAGGAATATAATGTGTTTTATGCATCATATTGTGCATTTTAAGTACAATTTCATACATTTTAGGTATATTTTCGTGCAGTTTACGGAAAACAATGTGCTGTTACGAGATTTATGTATAGAATTACTATTCTTTTCGTTAAGGTTTTCGTCCTCTAAATTTATCCAATAAGGATTTTGTTTGAAAGATAATTGAATTATCTTTAATTTGATATAATACATGAAAAACGAATTTAAATTGAGTGAGTTATTATCATTTAAAATTTTTAGAATTTTAATTAGACGATAGAGAATAATTTTTACAAAATTATCCTCAAAATTGAATAATGCACGATATCCTACAAAAAATGAACAATGAAATTTTTAAATCTTGAGCGTTGATATGCAAAGATAGATGGTTGGGATTTATTCTCATTTCTCATACTAAAAACTATTCTCATATGATAATCACTCTCTCTCTCTCTCTCTCTCTATATATATATATATTAAGTAAAAGTGAGAAAAAAATAATGAATCATATTCATTAGATCTAAATAAATCAATAGTTGATATGCAATCAAATAACAATTAAAACACAATCAAGCAATTGCTTGATGTGTTTCACTTGTTGCTTGATTTTATATTAATCACTGATTTTTTTAAATCTAATGGATATAATTCATTTTTTTCTCACATAGAACTTTTTCTTACTGATTCGCCCCATATATATATATATATAAAGACACTTTTGAGTGTAAGCCAAAAAATAATGTCATTATGGGCCGAACAATAGCCTGTCAATAGCCCAACGATATGTCAAAAAACCTAAAAAATTTTATGCTTGTTACATGGTCACCACATGCTCATTAAGAAATGTACATAAACATACATAAAATTTATTAAAAAAAATCATCAAATTTGGAAGTGAAAAACAACAAGATTATGATAATCTTGCAGGAGATTCTAGTTACAACTCATGTAGAGATGAAGAGAAACAGCAGAAGCTATTCCTTGAAGAGCATAAAAAACCGTTGATTCAAACTTGATGCATCAAAACTAATCAAACTACCAAGTGAGGAAAAGAATGATACAGAATACTGAGAGTAGTTTGCAGTTGCAGGTGAAAATGTGATTATTAAATCTTCATATACTGATATTTCTTCAAAGCCCCTTTAGTTGTCCTGCCAATCCGGAAAGCGCAGTCCACCTCTCGAACGCGGCCGCAGATGCCACAAAGGCTGTCTTAGAGCCTTCAACATCATTCCGGGAGACTGCACAACATCATGCATGATTAAGCACTGGCTAAAACCTAAATGTCATTCTTGGAGTATGAAAATGCATGCATTTATTTTGAGTAAACAAACTCACTGGATGAGATTAAGGAGGCTAGGGATGAATTGAAGATGTCGACCTCTGTCTTCTCCTCTTCACTAGAACTCAACTGTCATTCATAATGTACATCAGCTAAAGCTAAAGAATTGAGGCACAGAAAATGAAATGATGAAGATGAAAGACCTTGTTGAGGGCAGAGTTCACTTTCTTGACCCATTCAGTATCCTTGCTGGAGCCAAGAACAGAACTTGCCTCTGAAAGATTGTTGTTTTCTATTGCTTGCCCTATTTTGCTGAGTTTGTATACAACATCTTGCAAGTAGGCTACAACAATGAGACATCATTTTTTGACTCCATTTTTGTTTCTCTTCATATATCCAAGCAACAATACTTTGTAAAAGCTATCATTATAAAAGGATTTGTTTTGATGAGGTGCAAAAATTGTGAGTTTCATGGAAGATGATGCATAACTAACACTCAAATGATGTGTGTAGGGGTGTGCACGGTCCGGTTTGGCCGGTTTAAGGGGCAAAGTACGGGCCAAACCAATAGGTACGGTTTGAAATTTTCACAAACCAAATCGGCCAAATAATTATTTCAAACCATACCGGCCAAACCATATTAAAACGGTTTGGTTCGGCCGATTTATATGGTTTGAAGATTATTCAACTGATAATATTACAAAAAATGAAACTTGTATATCAATTTTATTATTAGATATTAATGAAATAATGATACACAAAATAAAACTAATATAGATATATCTCGCTTGTCATTAATTATAAATATGAGATAAGTAATAAATAAATAATATTATGGTTGCAAGAAACAATTAAATATAAGTTGATTTATAAAGTTACAATTCGAAATAATATAAGCATCGGACATATATATCAATATAATTGATATTTTAGCTTTTTATGAAATAATATTTTATTATCATTATTATATTTAAAATTATATTATTTATACGGCCGGTCCGGCCAAAACGGCCGGTTTCATCCTTCAAACCGTCGGCCAAACCAAATCATCCGGTTTGAAAATTTTCAAACCAACCCGGCCAATCATTTTTCTCAAACCAGCCAAACCGACCAAATTAATTTGGTTTGGCCGGTTTGGCAGGTTTCGACCGAACCGTGCACACCCCTAGATGTGTGTGATTTCAAACTATTCCTCAAAATTCTCATCTCTTGCCTCATATATATAAAGACAGCATATTAGAGATATTTAAATTATACATTTTCTTGTTCACTTGATATGAAAAACAATATTAAGGAAAAATATCGAACTTATATCTTACAATAAGTTGACATTACTAAACATTAACAAAGAATGCACGCAACAGCAAAATCCGAAGAGCTACTTTTCCCACATCGACTTATTCATTAATTTTAGAAATTTGTAATTTTGTGAGAAAGCATATATCTTCTCGGATTAGTCACTGTTTCCACAGCCACACATATTACTGAAAAATAAAAATAAAAAATATGGAACGATTTATTATGAATTCGAATAATGTTGGAAATATCTCAATTGATAAGGAGTTGAAAGGAAGAAAAATAAATGAAGTAAACCTGTTTCTTGAATTGATGAGCTGATAACGCCTTGTCGCTCAAGCCTCTTCTTCCTATCTTTCTTCACCTTCTCGAGCAGCTCTTCGTCGTCGTCCGCCTCCAAAATGGCTGCGCCCGCCTTATAATTGGCTGCGAAAAGGAAATTGGCGGCGGCAGAGGTGAGAGAAAGAGAGATGCTTCTCCTCGTGGCAGCAATGGAGGAGGGGTCAGTAGGAGCAGCTCTGCAAACAATCTGTGAGTGAGATGTTGAAGATGAAGATGAAGATGAAGATGAGGAAGAAGAAGAAGGGAAAAAGAGGTTAGCATTGGAGAGCAAAAATGTAGCCATTTGAATTTTGATTGATTTTGTTAGTGTGTTCGATTTTGGTGGCACTTTCAAACTACACAAGATAAGATGATCAGATTTTCCTCCTCATACTTTCTCATTCTGTTTTAAGGGTATTTTAGTCACATCACCCTTCAATTTTTTACTTTTTCTTTTAATAATATGCAATTTGTGTAAGGAAGTGTGTCTATAATAAATTTCGAACCTATAAATAAGTGATTTTAAGTAAAATGCTTTAGTATTAAGACTATTCCATCCGTTCGTGGTCTAACCATTTAATAAAATATTAAGTTATCTTTCATTCATTACACAACCTACACTTTAACATTATTTACATCTCCATCAAATCCAACCAAATTTTCTAAATTAAAATATTAATTTCTTTGGTTTTAATTTAATATAAAATTTTAAAATATTTTAAATTCTTAAATAAATTACTATGCACTAATAATGCATAATTTACTTACAAATAAAAATCAGGATGATTAATGCACAATAAAATACCAAAATACAAAAATAACACACGAAAATCTAATTACAAATATATGAATTATAAATTATATGATTTTAATTATCAACATCAAATTTCTCTCAGGGAATATTTTTTTTTGGAATGAAAAACAAAAGCAATGCAAAAACTTTGAGGTATTGTGAAATGTAACTTTCGTACCCTCTTATTATCGAATTTTTGTTAATGAGTTTAAATATTTCTATAATTATTTAAATTATATAAAAATAAGAGTCACCCACTACATTAATTGAATTACAGTGGGCATGCATGGTTGCAGATTTGCGGGCGGCTGCTTGTGGCCAAACAATTGAAGGATTATTACTTCATTTTTTAATCTAAATTTTTGTCCTTTGTGGTGACCTTTGTTAAAAGACTACCACTGTGAATGGTCTAAACTCGAAAGTCAAAGACATCTATCTAATGGTGGGTATGCATTTAGTATTTCGATTTTAAATAATCAAGTAATATTTTAAATTGAACGTGAGAAATTGAGTTTCTCTCGAGAACGTCAGTTTTTGGTATACACTCGTGATAGTTGCTACTGGAGAAGTGACAACTCCTAGACATTTTCTTACTCCGGAAGTAAGAAAACAGAAATAGCTCTTGCTAAATGTGCAGAGACTCGTGTTCAAGAAGGAACATGGAAAGCTGATAGAATCAACCTGAAAACTTTCGGATCTGGAAGTTTGGTAGCTTTCGAGAACGGTTGAATTCGTAGAAGGATGTCAGATTGTTGACAATGGTGTTTTATCATTCGGTTCTGGTTTGGTTGCTTTGAAGTGCGGTTCTTGTAACCTTCTCAAGGTGGTTTGTAACCTCTATCTATATGCGCTCCTTGGAAGGTTTGAATTCAGAGCCGTTGTGAGACAAAAGGAATGTGTCCAATCAAAGTTTCACTTTTTTCTGACTCGCAATGTCCTATATGTAAGAGCAGGTGGACTTTTGCTGATTTGGTCATAGTGGTTCTTAGGCAGTCCGACGAATGTTCAATGGTTGATTCCTGGGATGAACAAGTTTTTAAGTAACTCAGTCTTTAATATCTCATTTCTTAAAGTCTGGTCTTGAGAAGATTCTTCACTTGTTCTGGCTTGGTGCTCTCTTCTAGCTGGTGGGACGCATCTTGCCGGTGACACATGCTTGTAAGCTCCTTGTTGGTGGTTCACCAGCTGGTGATGACGTGTCAGCCAACTTCCTGCAAAGACGCTTTGCTGGTAAAGGCAATGAGCTAGCAATCTCCAAACAAGTTTTTTTCGCTCGTGAAGATTTTGCCAGTAAATCTCCTAAAGCTTGTAATCAGCTCCTATTACAACTCGATAATTCATATACAGAACATTACATGTTTGAGCTAACCTAGTTAGAGACACTCTATCTAGTGTAATGTTTGACTCATCAAAACAAAATATAAGAAGGGCATTTCTAACTTAAAGTCCTAACAATTTTTCCTTTTTGATATAGTCAAACCCACACTAAGCTGGCAAATAATGCACAATTTTTCGAGTTTGCAAATTTATCATTCTAGTCTATACTCGAAAATAAGGATTTTGAACAGCCTACCCTAATGATCTTCCCCTGACTGGGAGAGATATTGCTCAATTAACAATCAAAGGGCGAAAAATAAAAATAGGCAAGGATAGTACAAATAAATTTTTGAGAGATAAATGTACAAATAGGCAAGGATAGTGATAAGCTCGTAATTTAAGTCACTTATCTATCTTCTTTTCTATTGTTTTGTTGAGTTTATTAGCCTGTTTCATGCATGAGTCGATATTATGAGGTGTTATGCTTGGTATGGTGATGTTTTATAGCTTTTTGGGCTAAAAAATGTATTAACAGATGAAAGAGTCTATGGTTCGGTCGATGCGAAGAGTCTATGGTTCGGTCGATGCGAAGAGAAGAGCGAAGAAGCTGGAAAGAAGATCCACGTCCACCGATGCAAGCCTGTATCGACCGATGTGAAAGGGTCGAAGCTGACTGGAATCGATCGAAGTGAAGATCAACATGGATGGTTTGCGCCGACCGACGTGAGTTCACGTCGACCGACACGGAAGTCAGAAAAGGAAAATTCGAACTAAATCGGGATTTATCTTAATTTTAGCCCTAAATCTTAGAAGATACCTACCTACGTCTATAAATAACCTTGTAAATTCGAGTTTTAGGGATCTTTCATTCAATATTCAGATTCCTAGATTTTTGGGAGAACTGAAGAACACGAAACCCTTTATTTTTATTGTAAGTTATTTCATGCACTTTAATAATATATTTTTCTTTGGTTTTCTATCTGCGATGAGTGGCTAGAAACCCTAGCGGGTTCTAAGGCTATGGATGATCAATTATGAATGCATGTTTAGATTAATCAACTCGAATTGCATGGTTTTGAATTCCTGTTTAATTTATAGAATCCAGAATTGATGAAGGTCGAGAGATGAAATTAATTCTAGGTTTATAGTTGTTAATCAAAAAACCGAGAGAAGAAGATTAATGATATGAAGAGGAATTCGAATACAATTAACTTTTTGTCTCAAAATGAAGATAATAAATTGAAGGGAATGAATCTGATGGTTTATTGTGGGTTGATTATTATTGCGTTCTTAAGGTCGACCAAGCACATATAGTCACATAATAGTAACCTAGGTTATAATTGTCAGACCTAAGAATTATAATACTTATTTCTGATTTTCCACCAATGTTGAGTTGATTAATTTTGCATATATCCTGAGTTGATTGATTTCCCACCAATACTTATCCATATTAAGGTTAAGCTTGAAAATATTCCAGCTATCATTGCAAATTGTTGGTTTTGGAACTTTGACTTTCAAACTTGATTGGTGTATTCATCTAAACTTGTGAAATTGTGGTGATTGAAGTTTGATTAGTTGAAAGTTGCTTATTGTGCTTTATTTTTAATCTTTTGCTGAGGGTTGTTGATGAGAATGGAAATTGGCTGGATTAGGGTGGCATTTTATTCCATTTTCTTTGTTTGAGTCTTAGTTTGGTTGCTTGAGGACAAGAAACATCTCAAGTTTGGGGGGGGGGGGTGATAACTCTCATAAAGAGTTATCTTATGCTCTTTTTTAGCTTGTTTAGGACGTTGTTTTAATAAGATTTGTCCTAGTTTAAGGTCTTTTGTTGTTTACTTATTCCTTTGTTGCATTTATGCTTTATTTTGTCAATTTAGGTATTTAATAAGTTTTTGCAAGTTTTTGTTGAGGTTTTCGCCAGATTCGGAGTGCTAAAGCTTTTCAGCGGAATTTTAGCCAGGAGTTGTGCTCGAGCATAAGAGTCGCAATGAGGCAATGTGGAGAAGATATTTTCTGGGACCAGTTTGAGACAAAGATCAACAACTTTTTGGATCTTATCTGCAATTGTGGATAGGTGTCACTATGCAAGATGAGGCAGTACTAGAAGAGCTAAAAGTGCATGCATATGTAAAAAGTTGGTGTGGCAAGGGATGATCAATGAAAGGAGGACAAAAGAGAGAGTTAGGGAGACAACAATAACACACGAATAGAAGGTATATATTCTAGAGAGAGAAGGAGGTTCGAGAAAGCTTGTGGCTGAAGCGAAGAGTTCGAGCAGCTTGCAGATCATCACTTTAGTTTATTCTTTTCTATTTAGCTTTCGTAACTCCTACTCAAGGATGGTGAATGGTTCAAAGCTTTCTTTTATTTTTAGTTTAAGTATGAGCTAAGTTATTTTGCACTTGGGTTGTGGATTATTGATTCGAACTTGAATATATATTAATGACTAGTTTCGCTTGAATCTGAGTTTGATTTTGATTCTTGATTGTTTAATCTCTTTGGCACGACATTGAGTAGAGGTTTATCACCTATTAAAGACAAAAGGATAGATAGGCCGAGGGAATCATGATTGTTGGGGCCAGGCCACCGAGGCCCAGGCCCACTAAGCTTACCGACCCAAGTAATGTAGGGATTTTCAGTGAACTGAATCACAAAAACCCATGTGAACCGGATCGATTTATAGATATCGCATATAATCTAAATTCACAAAAACCTAGCATGCTCCTATGAATTTAATGTGATTCGTGGATTATCGAGTTTACCTGAGCTCCGTAGATTCTATACCGATCTTTCACGTTTGAATTCCAAAACATGAATCAACCACGCGATATTAATTAAATCTGCAGAAATAGAAATTAGACAGATTCTAACTTCAAGATTTAATTAAATAGAAGAGAAAAGAAGAAAATCTGTTCTCCAGATTAGATCTTCAGGGTTGTGTCCCAATGCTGTTCAGATCTGCTACTGGTGAGGATTCCACAGATCTATGATGTAGGCTAGAGGCGAAAAATTCCTTCTCCTCCCTCTACAGGTGCGCCGCCCAGCTCTCTCTCTCCCTATGGTTTTGACTGATTTGAATTATGATCAAGGTGGCTAGGGTTTCAGAGAGAGAGGGGTCTATTTATAGACCTAGGGTTTTATCCCTAATGGGCTACTGGGCTCCATTCAGCATATATTACTTGGGCCAGACCTGGGACCTAATGCAAATAATAAAGTGGGCCTATAAATTAATTAATTCCCATGTCCACAACCCAGGACATAATTAATTAATTAATATTAATTCTTTTTCACCACAGAATTAATATTGACCTACCCATTTATTACCACATTATGAGAACGGGCTGCATTAATTGAGAATCCCTATATTTAAGGTTACCGGACATTCATTAATTAATTGGAGCTTCTGACAAGCTCTATCTACAATTAATTAATATCTTATTATTCCTGAGTAGTACCACTCAATCCTTATCACTCGTGCCTGAACTTAATCAGCCTGCAGGACTTTGGCACGATGAATGTCATTGAGCTCCTCAGGGAATGTCCCCATCCTATTACTCGGATATGGTTACCTAAACCTAGTCTCAGGCGGTACTACACGAACTGCTGTTACCCAAGATGCGAATATACGAGCACGTTACTCAGGCTCTCCACCATGGCAAGTCAAAGCAACAGTCAACCCGTGCAAACCCCTGAACCTTTGTTAGGGTTTGGACTCAATCAATATTGAGATCTTGTATTCGCTGATGTCAGAGAGTCGAATACATCTCATTGCGGTCCATCAATACGCCACCCTTGCATACCAGCATGTCAAGTATCCAAGACAGACTACTTATTCCGACAATGACGCAGCCATCCGGACAGACGTATCCTCATACGTTGTCTTGGTTGTGATCATGTTTATGTCTCACTAGATCAAGTGATCATATTATCTTTCGCGATCTACAACACGCCGTATGATCGTCCCTATCGGTGAGACAAGAGGATGCCATTGTTACATATACGTAAGTTTGTTTAACAGATAGGAGAAATAAATCGTTGTATACTCATTATAATAAATGCTTTCAGTATACAAAACTCATCAATCTCCCACTTATACTCAAAGCATAACTAAGCTATTACAGAGTATACAGTCCGTCTATCTAGCCTGCTATCTCTTTAACCACTATCAGTGGTCGGCATCCACCTCAGACCCAACTCACGAATATGTCTTTCGTAAACTTTCTGAGGCAAGCTATTCGTAAACGGATCAGCAAGATTGTCCTTAGTGTCAATCTTCTTGATCAGCACATCACCCCTCGATACGATTTCTCGTATGATATGGTACTTTCTCTCTATGTGTTTGCTTTCCCTGTGAGACCGCGGTTCCTTTGGATTTGCCACTGCACCAGAGTTATCACAATAAATTGTGATGCTCCTCGGCAAACTCGGAATCATGCCCAACTCCAAAAGGTAGTTCCTGAGCCATACCCACTCTTTCGAGGCGTCGAAGGCGGCGACATATTCCGCTCCATGGTGGAGTCAGCAATGCATTTCTGCTTTGAGCTCCTCCAAGATACAGCTCCACCTCCCAAGGTAAACACATATCCTGAGGTCAATTTCTTCTCTTCCTGGTCCACTTGGAAATCCGAGTCTGTATAACCCACACGGCACAAATCCTCACTTTAATAAACTAGGCAATAATTCCTAGTTCTCTTCAAGTATTTGAGGATGTGCTTTACCGCAGTCCAATGCGCCTGTCAAGGGTTAGACTAATATCTTGCTACCATGCCAACGGCATAACAGATATTTGGCCTGGTACACAGCATTGCATACATGAGGCTACCCACCGCTGAAGCGTATGGTACAAGACTCATCTCATCTTTCTCCCGCTGTGTCTCAGGACACTGCCCACTAGAAAAATGAACGCCATGTCCGAAAGGTAGCAAACCTTTCTTGGCGAGTTGCATGCTGAACTGGGCTATCACAGTATCCACATAGGTTGCCTGGGATAAGCTCAACATTCATCTCTTACGATCTCGTAAGACCTTAATCCCAAGAATGTAGCCAGCTTCTCCCAAATCCTTCATTTGGAACTATTCGGATAACCAAACCTTGATTTTTGACATCACTCCCTTGTTGTTTCGAAATAGGAGTATGTCATCAACGTATAGTGCGAGGAAAACCACGCTCCCACTGACACAAAATCGGTAAACATAACTTTCGTTTTCCAACTGTGCAAACTCATGGGATTTAATCACATCATTGAAACGTAAGTTCCACGACCTCGAAGCTTGCTTAAGTCCATACAAGGACTTCCTAAGCTTCCAGACAAGATGTTCTTCGCCCTTGCTTATATAATCCTCGGGTTGCTGCATATAGATGTCCCTACCTTCTTCAAGGTAACCGTTTAGAAAAGCAGTTTTGACATCCATCTGCCAGATCTCGAGGTCCATATGCGCAGCTATGGCAAGGAGTATCCAGATGGATTTGAGCATGGCTACGGGTGAAAAGGTTTTTTCATAGTCAATGCCCTCTTTCTGACTATAGCCCTTTGCCACCAGCCTGGATTTAAAAGTCGTGATCTTTCCATCTGCCCCTTTCTTTCTCTTGTATACCCATTTGCACCCTATGGCCCTAAAGCCATCCGACAAATCAGTTTTGTGGTATACATCCATAACACTTATGGATTCAATTTCAGAATCCATGGCGACACGCCATTTTTCAACAACCTTGTCCTGCACTGCCTCTTCATAAGTCAGTGGGTCAGAGTCTTCATGTCCGCCTTCCGAGCTCAAGAACATGTATCTTTCTGACTAGAAAATAACTCTCCCACTACGACGAGGCATCGGTGCCGTGTCAGTAGTAAGTGCAGTAACTTGTGGTTCTGCACCTTGCACTGAAGAACGTGTCTGTGGTGCTGAACCTCTCACAGGTGCACCCACATCTACACATTCTCCTTCCCTTGGAATCACATTCTCATTTTCGATTTCTTGAAGAACGATATCACTCCTTGACTTGTGATTACTCACATACTCGTCCTCCAAGAATCTAGCGTTGGTTTTAACAACGACTTTCTAACTCTCAGGACAGTAAAAGTAACCACCTTTCGTTTGCCTGGGATACCCTATAAACAGCATTACTTTTGACCTGCTTTCTAACTTATCAAGTTCCTTCGACAATACGTGTGCCGGACAACCCCATACTCTAAACTTGCACAAACTAGGTTTGCGACCAAGGAAGAGCTCAGAAGGCGTCTTAGGAAATAATTTAGAAGGTACCACATTTAACACGTAAACCGTTGTTTCCAGTGTGTAGCCCCAAAACGAAATAGGTAAGTTTGCATAACTCATCATTGATCTTATCATCTCTAGAAGAGTCCTATTTCTTCTTTCAGCTACACCGTTTTGCTGGGGAGTACCCGGTGCAGTCCACTGGGATGTAATCCTGTTATCTGACAAATACTGCAGGAACTCGTTACCGAGGTATTTGCCACCGTGGTCAATTGCAGTGACTTGATAGTTTTCCCGACCTTCTTTTCTACCTCAGCCTTGAACTCTTTGAATTTCTCAAAGCATTCGGACTTGTAGCGAAGCAGGTAAACATATCCGTACCTTGAGTAATCATCAATGAAAGTGACGAAATACTCGTACCCTCCACGAGCCTGCGTGGACTTCGGTCTACATAAGTCAGAATGGATCAATTCCAACACTTCCTCTACTCGAGACGGACTAGCCTTAAAAGGCCTAGTTGACATCTTACCCTCGATACAGGATTCGCAGACTTGATAAGGTACAGCCCGGACTAAGTCCAATGTACCGTCATCTGCAAGTCACTGAATCCGCTTCAAGCTGATGTGAGCCAGTCTCAAGTGCCAGAGATATGTAAGATCCTCATCAAAAGAAGTAAGTTTTCGTTTTCTAGGATTATCAATTACGAATGAATTACATGCAATACTTAAGGACATGTTTGATCGAAGTAACATAAAGAGTGTAAATCAACATCTTATAATGGATAACATTGTTATCACCAATGACTGAAATCATAAATAACAAATGTCCATAAAAAGTTTATAAATTTTGTCCTGCCGATAAACCACGGCCCACAAAACAAAAACTCTTAAACGTACTTAGTTTATCAAAACATAAAGAAAAGAAAACTCCATGAAGCTTCGTCATAAGATGTTGCCTTCATCCATTTTGGTATCTTCTTTCCATCACTCACCAGCCTTGTCGGCACGGTCCCCTGCAAAGTACAACAACATGATCAACAAGTCAGTGCTTACAACTCCAGAAGAGCAACAACGGATAATAATCATGCTTACAGTTATACATGCAAATGGCATACCTTGTCTAGCTTTGTTGGCTTGACAATCTTTCATCCAATGTCCTTTCTTACCACAACTGAAGCATCTGTCCCTATCAGTCGCCACTTTAGGCTTTTTCCCAGTCCCACCATCCTTCACAGGTGTCTTTTTAGCCCATTTCTTAATCCCCTTTTTCCGCTCCATACTTTTCGGTACAACAGAGAGATTACCAGATGTGGCTAAGGCAACCTTCTGAGGGTTCATGACTAATTCCGCTGCCATCAAGTCATTGAGGAACTCGTTAATAGTATACTCTTTCTTATTCATAACAACATTCAGCCTAAAACTCTCAAAGGACTTGGGTAGAGAATTCAGTATGATATAGACCTTAGCCTCAGCGTTGATACCTCCACCATGCACAGTTAGTTCATCCATGAGGTGAGTCATGGTAACTACGTGCTCTCTCACTGAGGTGCCATCAGTCATTTTCTTACTCACGATTTCCCTCATGAGATTGAACCTGACAGCTCTATCAGTTTCCCCATAGGTCGCCTCCAGACTCGCCATGATGTCATAGGCGTCCCAATGGTGTTGATGCTGCTGTTGTAAGACTTTCGACATAGTGGTCATCATGTAGCACTTGACTACATAGTTCAATTTCTCCCACTTGTTATAAAAGTCTATATCCATTTGAGTGGATTCAGCAGTTGGCACTTCGGGACGAAGTACTTAAAGAACGAACATATATTCTTCTGCAATCAGGATGTATTCGAGATTGCGTTTCCATTCCAGGAAGTTTGGACCAGTTAGAGAATTTTGTGCGAGAATGTTGATGACATTAGATATAGACATATCTGAAACAATAATGAATCTTAAATAAGAACATACATGTAGAACTTCGAAAACAAATGCATTGAAAACCTTTTAATAAATCAAATACAAATGTTTTCCACTAATTGCCCAAGAGTTCCCACCGCAAGCTACACTCGTAGACGTTTACGATGTAACCCTCAACTAGAACTGCGGGTTTTAAGCCCCAATTCATTTAATTTCACTACCATGTCAGGAACCTTTTGACAATAGAAATTAATAATTAGTGAAAAACCTTAGATCAAGCCATCTCTCAAGAACAGGGATGCAATTCTTGTATTATATTCTAAGATGCTTCTAAGCTACTAACCACAAATTTAACTCTGGCCAGAAGAGACAGTTTAGCATCGCACGTAACCATACCGCACAACCCTTAAAGCTTTTGTTATCTATAATTTAAATCAATCTTAGAATACTTATGAAAGTGATCTACGGAAGCTACACTCGTAGACGTTTACGCAAACCCCTCCCACTATTCACATGATTTAAATTGTTTGTCTAGAAATCCCAACAACCGTACCCATGCACCTCTAGAAACTAGAAAGCTACACTCGTAGACGTTTACTAGAACGAGATATACACTTACAGCATAGGACCGCTTTGTGGAGGTCTATTGATTTTAATTAAAAAATCTGCTTAGTATTTTTCTTTTAAAAGGTTTCTTATCTGCGAACATATAATTTCTTTGTTATTATATTTTCCAAATTATTTTGCATGTAATTAAACAAGCCAAAAAATTCCCAAAATATAATCCAACAAAAAAATTAATCTCATAAGCATGCTTGGAAAACTGTAAACAATAAAAGCAGTAAATCATGCTTTTCCTATTATCTACACACGCTTAATTGCGCACATAATAAATCACATATCATATGAGGACAATTAAGGCAAACAAAAATTCCTCGTGGCCCCACAAAATAGGAAGAATAAAATCCTATCTATTACAATTTGAATTTGAATTTAATTGGATAAATTCAAATCTTCTAGGGCCTCCAAATCTTCATCCACCAAATCTTTAGGGATTTAAGGTTTTTTGATTTGATGATTGGCCCAAACCCTAACGCACACCTAGGGTTTACACAGGATTGTACCAACCACCAAAACACGAATCCCCACCGCAGGGACAGCAGCCACCCACGACAGCCACTGCCGCTGCCGACCGCCGCCAGAAGGCTGCGCGCAGCGAGTTTTCGCGCGCCGCCGCACGCTGCTGCGGCTGCCCTGCCACGCACGCTGCTCACGCCGCCGACCGCGCGCACCGCTGGTCTGCCGCCGCCACCGTGAGCCGCCCTTCATCGGCTCCGTCTTCGTTCTTCGTCCTCAACCCGTTCAAATTATATATTTGAAATAAAAATTACAAAATCTATTTTATTACAATTTTTAAACAAATCTACACTAATCACGAATTTTCTCGTGATTTTGCAAAATAGATTCCAACTCTACACGGATAAACCACCACAGGCTGAATCAAACGGGTTGCCACTAGGAACAAAACCCATCCACGACATACAATAAAATTCATACATGCATATTTGGATTTATTATATACAACAGGGCAATAAATCAGAAACCTGGCTCTGATACCAATTGTAGGGATTTTCAGTGAACCGAATAACAAAAACCCATGTGAACCGGATCGATTTATGGATATTGCATATAATAAATTCACAAAAACTTAGCATGCTCCAATGAATTTAATACGATTCGTGGATTATCGAGTTTACATGAACACCGTAGATTCTGTACCAATCTTTCGCGTTTGAATTCCAAAACTTGAATCAACCACGCGATATTAATTATATTTGCGGAAATAGAAATTAGACAGATTCTAACTTCAAGATTTAATTAAACAGGAGAGAAAAGAAGAAAATCTGTTCTCCAGATTAGATCTTCAGGGCTGTGTCACAATGCTGTTCAGATCTGCTATTGGTGAGGATTCCATAGATCTGTGATGTAGGCCAGAGGCAAAAAATTCCTTCTCCTCCCTCTACAGGTGCACCGCCTAGCTCTCTCTCTCCCTAGGGTTTTGACTGATTTGAATTATGATCAAGGTGGCTAGGGTTTCAGAGAGAGAGGGGTCTATTTATAGACCTAGGGTTTTATCCCTAATGGGCTACTGGGCTCCATTCAGCATATATTACTTGGGACAGACCTGGGGCCTAATGCAAATAATATAGTGGGCCTATAAATTAATGAATTCCCATGTCCACAACCCAGGACACAATTAATTAATTAATATTAATTCTTTTTCACCACAGAATTAATACTGACCTACCCCTTTATTACCACGTTATGAGAACGACAAGGTTACCGGACATTCATTAATTAATTGGAGCTTCTGACAAGCTCTATCTACAATTAATTAATATCTTATTATTCCTGAGTAGTAACACTCAATCCTTATCACTCGTGCCTGAACTTAATCAGCCTGCAGGACTTTGGCACGATGAATGTCATTGAGCTCCTCAGGGAATGTCCCCATCCTATAACTCGGATATGGTTACCTAAACCCAGTCTCAGGCAGTATTACACGAACTGCTGTTACCCAAGATGCGGATATACGAACACGTTACTGAAGCTCTCCACCATGGCAAGTCAAAGCAACAGTCAACCCGTGCAAACCCCTGAACCTTCGTTAGGGTTTGGACTCAATCAATATCGAGATCTTGTATTCGCTGATGTCAGACAGTCAAATACATCTCACTGCGGTCCATCAATACGCCACCCGTGCGTACCAGCATGTCAAGTAACCAAGACAGACTACTTATTCCGACAATGTCGCAGCCATCCGGACCGACGTATCCTCATACGCTGTCTCGGCTGTGATCATGTTTATGTCTCACTAGGTCAAGTGATCATACTCTCCTCTGCGATCTAAAACACGCCGTATGATCGTCCATATCGGTGAGACAAGAGGATACCATTGTTACATACATGTAAGTTTGTTTAACATATAGGTGAAATAAACCATTGTATACTCATTATAATAAATGTTTTCAGTATACAAAACCCATCAAGTAACCGCCGACATTAAATAGAGTCATGACTATCCTCGTCGGCATCATTACCCAATTCCTTGAGGTCGGACAACTCCTCGGGGTCTAGGTCCTTGATAGCTGGTTCGTGTTCGAACCGTCCACCTTCAGAGCCCAAGGAGACTGCCTACTCTTGACAGGCGATTTTCTAATCCCAGCCTCAGTCGAACCCAAGGACGAGGAGGGCTCCTCCCATATCTCGACCAAAGAGACCATCGTATGTCTAATTGCTGGAAGCACACAAAACACAAAAATGCAAATATTGGCAAAGAACAGAGGTCCCTCGCAAAATGAGAAAGAAAAAGAAAAAACACGCACGCAAGCAAACGAGAGAGAAAGGACCTCGAGAACCAAATATTCGCAAGAAACCAAAAATGAAATAACTGAACCCAACAATAAGAACCTCAATCAACACAGCCACATAGACGGTTATCCGGAGATAGCATCATAAAAACGTACGAATTGAAAATCAACAGCGAAGCACGAAGAAATAGCGTGGAAGACTTGAAAAACCCAACTCAACATGCTAAACCTGACGAACTTTGTAAAACAAGATGAAAACAACAAAATTGGACGCAACAATCGCAAGCAAATGCCGAGTTCGCCCATCAACCCACGCTAGGAGGTGCTAAACTGACAGAATCAAAATACTACACGCCCAAGCCAATATATCTCAAAATCAAGACCGAAAACACGTAAGCAGGAGAGATCTGACGGTAGGAAAACAAAATAATGCAAATGAAAAACACACTCATTATACAAAAACCAACGCCGACAGATCGCAAATAGGATTGAACCCTAACTACAAAATCACATAACCTCCGAAATTGTTCATACCTAGAACTACTCTAGCATGAATCTAAGCGTACGAAGCGACATGCACAAATACCAGAAGGAGAAATAAAATGAATAGAGACAAGAGTTGAAGGATGGACTTATCGATAATAGAGATGAAACGGAGTGCAGAAATCTAAACACAACTGGAGAAAGCAGCACCACCGGAGCAACAATCGTCAGAACCAAAAGTTGTCAGAACATTAAATCGCCAGAAGAAGTTGTTCGCAGAGGAAGAGAAAGAGACGGTTACAAACTCAAGAAAGTGAAAGTGAATAAATGAAGAGCAGTTTCGCCATTTTAAAACAAAAACTGTTCGGCTTCTCACAATTGCCCCCAAAGTTCGCGATAATTACTGCTATGCCACCATAAGGGCGGCAAAATCAAACCACCAGAGTTTCAGGGTAAACATCGATCATGCTCGGGGCTAGCATCCGAGCTCTCGTACACCTCACTATCAACCCGATCACCATAACAAAGGGACAAACTATGATGCAATTCGCACAATCGACGGGAATGAGGGGCTTCCCTGAGAAACCCACAGGTGTCTCGAAATCCTCTAAACTCATCCCGCCAATGCTCCCCGGAGCCCAAACAGAGTGCACGCATGAGAGTACTAGTCCATACAAAAGAACATTCCCCGGAATGATTCTAACCTGCGGGATTCTGGACCCACGCATTGGCCTACGGGGCGGCATCCCGGTGCCACCCGATACAGCTATATGCTTGCATTCCCAAGGAATCTTCATACTGGCATGGAGTAGTATCCGGCTACACCCTATCGGAGCTTCTCTCTCCGGAGGCACCTCTTGAGCCCCAAGGATAGTCTCTTGGATGCCTCGAAACTCCGCACTCTGTAGTGCATTTCGACTGGATGTTTTGATTCCAGTACCTACCCACAATAGGCCCAAAGATTAAAAGGGGCTATTTTGGGGCCAGGCCCCCGAGGCCCAGGCCCACTAAGCTTATCGACCCAAGTAACCGTCGGCCTAGAATTGCAGGCCCACCTGGAGTAACAAAAAGTCCAAAATCGCCTAAGTCTAGAGATCAGAACCGACCCCCTGAGCTCCTCGGTACCAACCAAATTAAAGGGTCGGTGGCGAGGAGGATATGAGACCCTAGAGAGCTTGGCGGTGCACAGCCGTTGGAAACCTTAATCGACCTCGAGAAACTTGGAGTCGCTCCGAGAATCACAGCAAGCATGAACTCGCCCTCAGCTAGGGTTAGGTTAATCTTCTCCCCCCTATCTTATCTATAAATAGGGGTGGAGAACTCAAATTTTGTATCATTTTACTCTTTTAAAAAATCACGTTGTAATGTTGCCGGAAGCGCCCCAGAAATTCTAATTAAATACACGAGCTTCATCTCCCCCATCATTTCTTTTTGTTATTTGCTTTATTATTGCTTTCTATTTACGCTTATCAATCAATTTTCGAGTTATTACTTGTTATCTTTTAATCAATTCCAAGGGCTCCATTTATTCCGATAAATTGAACCTCAACATATGGAAAAGTGTGGCTTAATGTTAACCCTTGCTCAGATTTGTGTTCATTTGATTATCATATTAGGCATAGACATATGATGTATTATATGAGAGTGCAGATCTAGTGAAGTGACAACTAGCTATGCATCTTGTGTGTGGTTTTCAGTCTCAGAGGTGTGGGAGGCCTATGCTTTAGGATATAGGATAGTGAGAATAGAGAACTTCCATAACCAAAGTGTGTTTTCCATCTTTGTTTCTACGTGTTTAGAAGTTTGCATGATCATTTTGTGGGAAGAAGAATTATTACTTTTTTTTTACTTTACTTGGTTTTATCATTTATGCTTATTTGCACTTTTAGATAGAGTTCACAACACACCAAATCAAAGTTACAAGCAATTTTGTGTGCACAACTTAAGCATACACTCTCTAGGGTTCAATATCTGGTCTCTAGGACTATACTACTTGTTGATTGTGTACACTTGTGATGCGGCTAAAAGTTCAATGGAATTAAACTCTCAACCACACAAAGAATAAAATATCAAATCCAGGTTCTTCTCCGTTTTGCCTGCTAGAGTACCGGGATACTACGGCAAAGATCTTATAGCTAGGCAAAATTAATCGTTGAGTAATTTTTATCAACTAGGCAAGTAATGTAAACCTATGCTAACAATGTAAGACTAACATGAATCAAACAATCAATTGACATTCACTCAATCAATTCCTTACACAATTTGGTAAACCAAAACACACAAATGCTCAAAATAGGAAGATAGGATGTTGATATGAACTTGGATGCAATCAACTTAGGTAAATCATCGATGTAAACACAATTTAATTCCTAATTGGATGAACTCTTACCCTACCCTAGTCAATCCCCAGTCACGGTGAACCAACCGTAGATGCTACTAACGTCCTCAAACCATCACATTATCGGACCCTAAACCACTCCTAAAAGCTCGTAAATCATTGCCCTATGCCCTATCTCCGCACAGGGATTGGATCAAGGTACACAAGAAGTCATACTATTCACGACACGCCTATCCGCGTATTGGCTGCAATGATTGTGTCAATTATCATCTAGACTGGCGACTACCTACATCTAGACAAATAAGAACAAGCTCTAGTATGCTTCAATCACAAAGAGGAAGGTAAACAAGCAATAATCAAACCTAAATCTCATGCATCCTCATCCAAATCAACATCCAAGTAGAATTAGAACTTCATACCTTTCAATTGTACAATTACAATTTTGAATTCAATGTACGTCATTACAAATTGAAAGTAGAAATAGGAAATCTTCCCCAAATTGGATTTGGTTGTCTTGATCCACCACTTTTAATCTTCAATCTCCTCCAAGTATTGATGAACTAATCTCCTAGATGTTCTAGGATTATGATGAATTGGTATGGAAAAATGGAATCTAGGGAAAAATCTAGCTAACGTATGTGAAAAATGACAAAAGTTCCTCAAATAACCGCTCTTTCCCCTTTTATAGGCAAGCAATCAGGCCCTCGGATCGCCCGGTTGAAGTTTGGCTCGCCCGGGCCATCAATAACCGCCAAAACCGCCAAGAACCGACTTGGCTCGGCCGGTCCTGCCTTGGCTCGGCCGGTCGAGCCCTCTGAAGCCCCGCTCGGCCGGTCCTGCACCTGCTCGGCCGGTCGAGCTCTCAAAACTCCAAAACCTTGCGATTTTCCTCCAAAACTCCACCAAATATGCTTGTTTATGCCCAAAACCTATCCTACACACATCAAACACACAAAACACGAAAACACAACCAAAATACGACAAAAACATATGATACGGGAGTAAAATAGCCACAAACAAGCATGTTCACATATCAAAATACGGGTCATTTTACGCACGTATCAACTTGCACACAGTTCTGTTGATACCCTACAACATACAACATGAGTACATAAAGTTTTGACGATGTTGAATCATCTCTCAGATCTATAGTCTCAAAGCGGTTGGAGACTTGATGGTGGAAGCTGACGAATGAATATTACATGATATTCAGAGCATTGATCAAATCAGATTGAGAGATGTAGGTGGAAGTTTGAACCATTTGAGTCTAGAAGCCTCTGCCTGATGCTGTGAAAGATGATGAATCACTTGGCCTCATTAATGATGGGAATACATCGTATGGGTGTGGAAATTGACACCAATTATATCGTTGTTGTACTTTGATTAGGCTCCTTCTAAGCCTTTATCTCCAGAGCACGTTCACCTCGACCTCTATTTGTTGTGCGTATATTACGGATGAATTACATGCAATACTTGCGGAAGCCTTATGATTACAGTTAATAACATAGAGAGAATTATTCAGCATCCCATGACAGATAATACCGTTATTACCAGTGATAGAAACACTGCTATCAAAAATAACTGAATATCCATCAACATAAAGTTTGGAAACTGAAATAAGGTTTCGCTGAAAATCCGGCACGTACAAAACATCTCTCAAAGTTAAAACAGAATCATCAAAGTACAAGGTAAAATCTCCAATGGCAGCTGCACTTACTTGTGTTGTGTTCCCCATTGAGATGGTAACCTCGTCATTCTTCAGCACCCTCCTCGGTGTGAACCCCTGCAAAATGTAACAAACATGATCAGTAGCTCCAGTATCCACTACCCACGAATGAGAAGAAACCGATGCTAAACATGTTTCTGTTACAAATGCAAATGACGTACTTTGTCCCTTGCTTCCACTTGCGTTTTTACTTGAAGTGACACCAACCCTCTTCATCTCATTTGACCTCCTCTCACGTGATCTGCGATCAATCATATTCTTGCACACAGTATGAACCACATCTTTCAATGTGCCCAAGCTGTGCTCAAGATCTGATAACTCAGAATCCCATGAAGGTACGAAAGACTGTTCTGCTATGAGATCAGTAAGAAACTCTTTGAAAGAGTACTCACTTCTCTTAGCTACATCCTTCTTAAAGTCATAGAATGAAAGCGGTAAAGAGTTCAGGATTATATCGATCTTAGCCCAATCAGATATACATCCACCTCTACGTGTGAATCATTTCATGGTGTTATCCATCATCATCACATGCAGTGTCACCGAACTGCCATCAACCATTCTCTTACAGACAAGGTCTTTCACGAGATCACAATTGATAGTTCGTTCCACTTCCCCATACGTGGCCACTAAGTCCATCCAGATCGCAACAGAGCTACAATAGCCCATGTACTTGAGCTTCAGTTCTCTAGACAGGTTATCTGAGATTAACTTGTAAGTAAAATCTTCAGATGCCACCCATCTATCATAGAACTCCTTCTCACGTCTAGAGACTTTATGGTAACGTGGGGCAAGTGGCATCATAGTAAGAACAAACATGTGTTGCTTAGTGAAGAGAATATACTCAATGCAGTATCTCCATTCATGGAAGTTTGGACCAGTTAGAGGATTGAGAGCAAGTAAATGATCGATAGTAGACACAGACATATCTGAAACAATAAAGAATCTTAAATAAGAACATACATGTAGAACTTCAAAAATAAATGCATTGAAAACCTTTCAATAAATCAAATACAAATGTTTTTCACTAATTGCCCAAGAGTTCTCCCTGCAAGCTACACTAGTAGACGTTTATGATGTCACCCTCAACCAGAACTGCGGGTTTTAAGCCCCAATCCATTTAATTTCACTACCATGTCAGGAAGCTTTTGACACTAGAAATTAATAATTAGTGAAAACCTTAGACCAAGCCATCTCTCAAGAACTTGGATGCAATTCTTGTATTATATTCTAAGATGCTTCTAAGCCATTAACCACAAATTTAACTCCGGCCAGAAGAGACAGTTTAGCGTAGCACGTAACCATACCGCACAACCCTTAAAGCTTTTGTTATCTATAATTTAAATCAATCCTAGAATACTTGTGAAAGAGATCTGCGCAAGCTACACTCGTAGACGTTTACGCAAAACCCTCCCACTATTCACATGATTTAAATTGTTTGTCTAAAAATCCCAACAACCGTACCCATGCACCTCTAGGAACTAGCAAGCTACACTCGTAGACGTTTACTAGAACGAGTGATACACTTACAGCCTAGGACCGCTTTGTGGAGGTCTATTGATTTTAATTAAAAAAATCAGCTTAGTATTTTTCTTTTAAAAGGTTTTTTATATGCGCACACATAATTTCTTTGTTATTATATTTTTCAAATTTTTGCATGTAATTAAAGAAGCCCAAAAATTCCCAAAATATAATCCAACAAAAGAAAATAATCACATAAGCATGTTTGGAAAGTTGTAAATAATAAAAGCGATAAATCATGCTTTTCCTATTATCTACACATGCTTAATTGCGCACATAAATAAAACACATATCATACGAGGATAATTAGGCAAACAAAAATTCCTCATGGCCCCACAAAATAGTAAAAACAAATCATATCTATTACAATTTGAATTTTGAATCTATTTGGTTAAATCCAAATCTTTTCAAGTCTTCTAGGTCCTCCAAATCTTCATCCACCAAATCTTTTGGGATTTAGGCCTTTGTAATCAGATGATTTGCCCTAACCCTAATGCAAACCCTAGGGTTTACACAGGATTGTACAAACCACCAAAACACGAGCCACCGCCGCAGGGACAACAGCCACCGACGACAGCCACCGCCGCCGCCGCTGATCGCGAACGCGCGTGCGCAGCGCATTTCCGCCCGCGCCGCGCGCCTGCCGCTACCGGCCACCCGCGCCGCCGCCGTCGTCGTGTCTGTCTTCGTTCTTTGTCCTCGACCCATCCAATTACAGATTTGAAAAATACAAAAATTACAGAATAATATATTCTATTACAATTTTTCAAATCTATACTAATCACGAATTTTCTCATGATTTTACCAAATTAATTCAGCCCTACACGGATAAACCACCGCGGGCTGAATTACACGGGTTGCCACGAGGAACAAAAACCATCCACATAACAAAATAAATTCATACATGCATATTGAATTTAATTGTACACAATAGAGCCATAAATCACGAACCTGGCTCTATACCAATTGTAGGGTTTTCCAATGAACCAAATCAAAAATACTAATTGAACCAGACCGATTTATGGATATTGCACACAATTAAATTCACAATAAAACCTAGCATGCTCCTATGAATTTAATTATTAGAATTGTGGATTAAGGAATTACCGTTATTCCGTAGAGTCTGATCCGATCTTTCGCGTTTGAATATCCAATTCCAATTTAACCACGAGATTCGATTTAATCTGCGGAAACAGAAATTAGAAATCTAATTTCTAAATTAAATCAAAAATGAAAGAGAAGAAGAGATAAATCTATTCTCCAGATTAGATCTTCAGGGCTGTGTCCCAATGCTGTTCATATCTGCTACTGGTGAGGATTCCACAGATCTGTGTTGTAGGCCAGAGCAGAAAAATCCTTCTCCTCCCCACTACAGGCGCCGCCCACCTCTCTCTCTACTCTAGGGTTTTGACTGATTTGAATAATCACACAAGTGGCTAGGGTTTCCAAGAGAGAGTGGTCTATTTATAGACCCAGGGTTTTATCCCTAATGGGCTACTGGGCCTTTTTTTCAGCATATTTATTTGGGCCAGACCTGGGACCTAATGCAAATAACAAAGTGGACCTATAATTAATTAATTCCCATGTCCACAACCCAGGACACAATTAATTAATTAATATTAATTCTTTTTCACCACAGAATTAATACTGACCTACCCCTTTATTACCACGTTATGAGAACGGGCTGCATTAATTGAGAATCCCCATATTTAAGGTTACCGGACATTCATTAATTAGTCGGAGCCTCTGACAAGCTCTAACTATAATTAATTAATATCTTATAATTTCTGAGTAGTACCACTCAATCCTTATCACTCGTGCCTAAACTTAATCAACCTGCAGGACTTTGGCACGATGAATGTTATTGAGCTCCTCAGGGAATGTCCCCATCCTATTACTCGGATATGGTTACCTAAACCCAGTCTCAGGCGGTACTACACGAACTGCTGTTACCCAAGATGCGGATATACGAGCATGTTACTCAGGCTCTCCACCATGGCAAGTCAAAGCAACAGTCAACCCGTGCAAACCCCTGAACCTTCATTAGGGTTTGGACTCAATCAATATCGAGATCTTGTATTTGCTGATGTCAGACAGACCAATACATCTCACTGCAGTCCATCAATACGCCACCCCTGCGTACCAGCATGTCAAGTAACCAAGACAGACTACTTATTCTGATAATGCCGCAGCCATCCGGACAGACGTACCCTCATACACTGTCTCGGCTGTGATTAGGTTTATGTCTCACTAGGTCGAATGATCATACTATCTTCTGCGATCTACAACACGCCGTATGATCGTCCGTATCGGTGAGATAAGAGGATACCACTGTTACATACATGTAAGAATGTTAACAGATAGGAGAATTAAACCGTCGTATACTCATTATAATAAATGCTTTCAGTATATAAAACCCATCTCAACCTTCATCAGATCATTTTCATTGTTATCATCATCACTTTCAGGACCAGAACTTCGAGCAGCCTGAGGATTTTCACCGATTGCATAAATCCTCAGTAGAGAAGAAGTTCTTTAAGCAGTGGGTAGCATTTCATCATTGTTTGTTCATAATCTGAATCTAAAGATTTGCAGGTCTCTGCTCCTCACTTCATTGATTGTGCATTTCCTTCTATGAGGTTGGCATATCCAAGTGTTTGCTGAATCCCCTTCACTTCTAAGGAATGTGAGGCCTAGTCTTCCCTCCATGATGGTCTTTTCTTCCACATTCAGTTCATGCTGAATAATGTCAAATCTCCTCCATCGGATGAGCTATGCTCAGAGGATGTTGATAATGCATGAGTTCGCATGTGTAAACTTTGAGCACTTATC
Organism: Plectranthus barbatus; assembly: GCA_026898455.1. Classification (NCBI taxonomy): domain Eukaryota; kingdom Viridiplantae; phylum Streptophyta; class Magnoliopsida; order Lamiales; family Lamiaceae; genus Plectranthus; species Plectranthus barbatus. The sequence goes on along the minus strand of JAPKLW010000009.1, from coordinate 543,245 downwards.
GATGTGTTCCACTCATGGCACCAAAAATGAGTAATTAGAGAGATCGACAAATTCCTGATTGAGCTCCACCGGAATATGCTCCTAGATCCTTCTTAAATCTCTCCACTCCAGATGAGGTTATCATACTTAGCTCTGTCATGTTTGGGAAGAGGAGTACACATCTTGTTCAATCTAAACATCTTAAAGCTTTTATGTGGCAGCCCAACAAGTGGAATTCTAAAGCCTCAGACAGGGCATGGATGCACTTTTGAGGCATTCTCTCTCCTGTCCCATGGATGGATTATCTCTTCTCTTCAATGTTCCGCTTCAAGATAGGATTCAATGTTGAGTAGTTTATCATTAGGTTCAAACTCAGAGGAGGATTCTGATTAACCTGGTACCAAACGTAGGGCTGGCTATTCTGCGTGTTAGGTCGCTATCATGTCAGGTCTTATCGTGTTGGGTCATTATCATATTTGAGCTTAATGGGTTCGTGTTATGTTCATGTTTGAGTTTAATGGATTCGTGACATGTTCGTGTTTGATCTTAACAGATTTGTGTCGTGTTTCTGCCCATTATTATTGTGCGGGTTTGTATCGTATAAAATTTTTTTAGACCTGGGTGTAAAGCTGGCAATTTGTGTAAGGCAAATTATTATCGTGTTGGGTCATTATCGTGTTGAGTTGTTATCGTGCTTGAGTTTAACAGGTTTGCATCATGTTCTTGTTTGAGCTTAACGGGTTCATATCGTGTACGTGCTTAATATTAGCATGCGGGTTTGTGTCGTATCAGAAATTACAAGCCCTAACCATAGGGACATCAAATTTTCCTCTGGCCACTGTCATTATTTCGAAAATATTTTTCTGGCAACTGGTACCTACATGAGAGATAATAGTATCAAACATCAATATGCCAGCACACCCTTTCACTGCTGGCAGATCTAGGATGTATAAGTAGCTCCATGCATAGCTGGTAACTCCACCAATTTCTCCGACTTGGTAGCCTGTTTGTTTTCACCAGCGAGTTTCTCAGTATCTGGATCTACCGAGATTTCCACTAGTTTACTTGCATCATTCTACCCAGCAAGAATTTCTTCCTACCGCATATCAAGGTTTTATAATGTGAAATCAAGATCCAACTCTGAAAGTGAAGAGGTGGTTGATTGAACAAATATTTAAACAACCACTTCCTCTTCTAGCTGTAACAATCTTGCCAACTCAGCATCCTCAGATTCTTGCCTATAGATTTTGAACTTCTTTTTTGGAGGAGGCTCAGGCAAATAAATGGTTTTATTTTTGCCTTTCTCATTCTTCTTGGCCTCTTTAGCAGCGCTTCTTGCCATGTCTCTGGCTTCTCCTTTTTTCGTGCCCTTTACTTAGCTTCGCGTTCCTCTTTCTCGAATTTGAGAATCAGTCTCTTCCTGGCTGGGATCTCTAAAACAACATCGGAATAACTTCTGCTGCTGGAGTGAGATAATTGAAAGGTGATCGCGCTTTCCCTAAGTTGATCGCTCCTTCTTGCTTTCATTCTGTGGACTGATTGATCCTCTATTACCCCTGAATCTTGTCTCTGCATCTTGCGTACCCTCACCTTGTGCTTGCGATAGGAGTGATGTTAAGATGTCCTTCTCTTCGACCCATGTTTAAGAAAAGAAGAGGTATTTTCAGCCAATTGAGTGATGGGGATCAGTTTTTCCATCTCCTGAAAATAGTTGTCGAGCTCCTTCTAGTGTTTCTGTCTTTTAATCTCAACTCGTTGTTCATTGGTAAGTTCTAAAGCCACTAGAGGAAAGAATGCTCCCAAGGCGTTCAATGGAAACTCATCCTCGCTCACTAGATCATTGGGATCTACGTTCTTCCTACCAGTCATGTGCACTGGTGCCTTGTAACCCCCTTTATTCTGTTTGGAGCGATTGGGTGGAATGAAGTCTGTAGAGAACAATTCCTCACCCTTATCCATATTTTGGATGAGCTGCTCGATGAGATAGTTGATCTTCAGTCCTAAGCTGACGTTAATAGCAAACATATAGGTTTCTTTAGAGTATGATTCTTTTTTGCATTCTCAAGAATCATGTCGTACATGAACTCAACCAAATTTTCTTTGATTCCATCTGTGAGTGCCATCATAACGTGACATTTTTTCAGATTGAGCTCCAAGTGTGAGCCCACCTCGCATTGGACCATATGAATCACAATGTTAGCCACCACCTTATAGAACTCCCTGAGTTTAGATTTCTTAGTCGATGATACCCATTTTTTGTACTGACTCATTTTTCCACATCTACGAGAGAACAATCATGTCGTTTTTATCTCTGTAGGATGCAACATTTGGCCTTTTGTGTCTTAGCTTGAAGATATTCTCTAGAAGCGCAGGCTCCACACTAATAGTAGTATCCAACACATAAGTCATGAAGGACTCACCTTCTATGTTAATCACAACCCTAGCATAAAACTCGGTTACCATGCTAGGGTGAAAGTGTTTGGGCTACACAATGAGGTAGAATGTTAGATCCTCCTTTTCAATCATGTCTTCCAACTTTCGACCATAATGATTCTCCTTTTGGGCTACGAATATATGAAGGATCTTTTCTTTCTTAAGTTGGGCGGCTCTCGTCTAGGTGTGAGTAAGTATGTACCTAGTCTCATTGTTCTTGTAGACAGTCACCAATTTAGCATGGCCGACATCTTCAAGATTGATATATCCAGTGATGGTGACCAATTTGTTCAGCTTGAGAAAGAGAGGAGCTTGAACTCGCCATTGAATGTAAATGATTGCTTTTGAGTAAATGCAAGGGAATGTCTGCCTCAAGAAGATTTGGGATTCAAAAAAGTTTGATCAATGAAGACTGCAACTATTTATAGCTAAAAATCTGTACACGATCCCAAGACTCTGATTATTCGGTTATTTGAATTTGAAATGCTGAGATTTACTTCGACTATTAGTATTTGTACCCACGTAGGTCGTGCGTGATCGACCGACATGACATGTGCTAATTCCGTCTTTGGACTGCAACATAATAAACATGGCATTTAATGTTTGCGTGTTGATGAGGCTTTGCTTTCAAATATTCCACCTTTGATAACTGCTTTTGTTGATAGACCATTTACGTGAAACTGAATGTTGTAATTACTAGTTTGATCCCTGGTAAATTATCAGCAGAGAACCATTCAGCTGGTAGAGGATGTTACCATTTTGTCCCCTAGTAGAATAATAGAACATTTGTCAACTGGTTACTTTAGAGTTCACTGGCTTGAAACCATAAGCAAATAATTATGGGAGCTGAGATTCATCGATATGAAGAATCAGAAATCCACATGTGAGAGCTTGGACTCATATCTTTTCTGAAACTATTCATGAATTATGAATTCGATCTTCTTCTTGTTGGAATATTTATACCTATTCTTGAAAAATAAGGATTATATTCTAGATCCCCAATCATCAACGGGTCCTCAAGAATTAGTATGTCGGATCAACCCTTTAGGGATCCCGACCCGAATTATCTTTGGTATAGGAATCTTCTCAGAGCTCTTCCCTATAACTTTCCTCTTCCTCCTAAAATAATGCATAGATTTTTATGGGAGAATTGAGATTGTGCATACGTGTGTGCAGTACGCTTGGAAGTAGGCTTCTTTGCCGGACCTCAGAACATTGGTTTCGGATATGTGTAAAAGCCACGTGGCTTCCTTGGAAGGAATCCTCTGCCACTTTAGTTAGCCTTCCTAGCTCTTAAAAAACAAATATGGTTGAGCTTGAGCCTCGAGTAGTTGTTCCCCTACTTGGGTGAATCATTTTCACATTTAGAGGATGAGAAATGGAAGTAACCAGGAGGTGTGTTTGGTTTCCTAGCATGCCTTGCCAGTGCACTCCTTGCTGGTGCAACCTTTGCTGGCTGCTTTGCTAAACTGGTTGTGCTAGCTGGTATTCTGTCAACAGGGACATGTTGATCAACCAGCTTGTAAGGTATTGTTGGTTTCCTTGCAGCTTGATGCTTGGCCAGCTTGGGGTTTTTGGCGGACCAACATTTAGTATTACTAGCAAATGCTGGAGCATTTGTGGTAATTCCTCATTTACGCTTCAGCCCTTGCTGATCACTGAACATGGTTTTACCTAAAACAATTTTATTTTTTAGACTAACAATGCTAGATGAAGATGCATGATCGCTCAAATCAACTTTATTAAATCCTAGGCCCGATTATCTGAAGGATTTCTCTAGGTCAATAGTACTTCATCTAAAACTCTTGAGCTTTTTGAAAAAGACTATTTACATGACTCGGGCTCACAGTTTTTGGTCTTCAAAGATCACACTCATCTTTTAAAATATTAAAACTTTGTAAAAGAGTTGAGTGTTCTTCGTAAAGTTTTGCTAGCTCCTCACTGACTGACTTTGATTTTTTAATCTCATTGGTCAAAATCCAAATTTGAACCTTCTGTGAGGTGTTTTTGCTAGCTAAGACCTTTTCCAACTCATAAGATTTAGAAAATTCTTATGTAAGTGAGTCGAGGGAAATGTCCTCTGAGTCGGAGCAATACGACTCAGGGTCCTCAATGATGCATGCAGACATAAAAGAGACTGGTAGCGAACTATTTACCTCATCTTCAACAAGAGTCAGTACTTGTTGGTTCTCCTCTACAGTTGCATCAGGATCTTCACCAATTGCTGGCATGAATGCCAGCAATGCTTTCTCCTCACTCGTCGTGTGACGACACTAATCCATGATCATGGTTGGGAATATCTGGGACCTCTATCCTAGAGATCATGGTTTTGGCGATGGCCTTTGACGCTCTGGTTTCAAATAGCCTCCTCAGTCGATCTCTCTAATTTTTGTCCACTCGAACTTCAAGTGATCGGGAGAGTTGCACTTAAAATATTTGCATTGGGGGCATTAGACGAATCTCTTTTAAGCCAATTGAAGAGTTTCAGCTTTAGCTTTTGACTTCTCCAGCAAATTGGAGTCTCATCATTTTCTCTTCAGTTCCTTGATGGAACTCTCTCCTTCCTCCAAGGTGGAGGTTAAGGTGGAGGTGGGGGGCTTCTGTCGTTGGTGGTCCCGCTGGTCTCCCATTTTGAAAAGGCTTATTAGGTCTCCTTTGACCTTGAAAGTTCCTCTTCACGAATTATGCAACATCTTCAAGATATCTGCTTGGTGAACTGGTGGTTGCCCTAACGGCTTTGTGCTTGTTCACCATCATGATGTCCCACTCATATGTTTGTAGCTAGGTGAACAGCTCTTTGGTGGATATCTTGGAGAGGTCTTTCTCCTTTGAGTTGTCATCTTCACGAACTAGTCATCCTTTGGCATCTTGGCGTTGAGATCTACAACAGAGTATTCCATGTCGAAGGTCTTTAGCTCGTTGATGATAGAGTTGAACCGAGTCTCCATGTCCTTGATGCTTTCTCTAGGGAGCATCATAAAGGACTTGAATTTGTCAACGCAAACCTGAAGCTTGTTGGGCTTTATTTGGTCCGTTCCTTGGCTCAGACTGCTAAGGTAGTCTCATACCTCTTTGGCATAGTCAAACACTATCACGTCGTCCTTCATAGCCTCCGGAAGAGCTGAGAGGATCATCTCATGAGCTATGGCACCAAGCTGGTTCTCTGCGGTCCATTCCGCGTAAGGTTTGGGCACCATCTCTGGTCATTCTTCACCTCCTAGACAGGCGTTAACTTTTGTGATCTGGATGGGTCCTGTCTCCAGCACATTTATCATCTTCGGATGAATGTTCTTTAACTGGATCGGGGATCTCTTCTTTCATGATACAAATTTCTTTGCATTACATGGTGAAGCTTTGAGATGTTCATCCTGTAACCACTTGCTAAGAAACACAACAAAAGAAAACCACAAGAAACATGGATTTGGTCCTAAGCGATTCAAAACAGCTAGTCTCCAAAGACCAACTACTTTGATACCACTTATTCATCCCAAAATCATAGTTAAGCAATATATAGTAGAAATCTTTCAAAGCTAGGCCTTCCAAGCTGGTAATTCCAGCACCAGCTTGGGTTCAGAAATGTGGTTGTTATTTTAGCGATTGAAATATTACTTAGGCCAATTTAGTAACACTTGAGGTATTGGGTTTTCAATTCAAGGCAGAAATTTAAATAAAGTATTAAAGAGCAAAATGGATTTATAGAAGTTCGGACAAAACCGTCCTACGTCCTCTCTTCAGACGCACAGTCTGAAAATCACTAAGTTGGGGATCATAAAGATGTCGACGCTCTGTTGCTAGCTGGTGAATGCCTGTGCCCACCAATCCATTAGCTCACCTGTCCTTCAGATTGGACGTGAGAGTTTGAATTTCTCTCAAGAATGTCAGTTGTTGGTATAATAGTCACCACCGGCGAAGTGACAACTCCTAGACGTTTTCTTACTTAAAAATAAGAAAATAGAAATAGATCTTGCTAGATGCATAGAGTCTTGTGTTCAAGGAGGAACACAGAAAGCTAATAGAATCAGCTTGAAAGTTTTTGGATCTGGAAGTTGGTAGCTTTCGAGAATGGCAGAATTCATAGAATGATGACAATGGCATTTTATCATTCTATTTTGGTTTGGTTGCTATGAAGTTCGGTTCTTGTAACCTTCTCAAGGTGGTTTGCAGCCTCTATTTATAGGCGCTCCTTGGAAGGTTTGAATTCGTAGCCGTTTGGAGCCGTTGTAAGACAAAAGAAATGCGTCCAATCGAAGTCTCACTTTTTCTGACTTGCAGCGTCCTTTCTGTCACAGCAAGTGGACTTTTGCTGCTTTAGTCAGAACGACTCTTAACCACTAGCAAGGAGCTTACAAGCCTCACTAGCAAGGCGCTTCCCAACCAGCTAGAAGACACACTAGCAAGTCAGGATAAGCAAATAATTTTTTCATGACCATAATCTAAGAAAGGAGATATTAAAATTTTGAGTTACTCAGTTGGTAATGACGTGTCAATTCCTAATATTGTGTAATGTAATTCTATGTTCAATCTCAAAACACCGTAATTAAATGTTTTGCCTACACTGTCATATTTCTTTCCTTTCACAAAATCTGTAAGGAAATTTGTTCCATTTGTTTCATTTATAGGTTTAATTAGAATTATTACCTATAATAAAATCTTTGTTATTGTTAATTTTATTTTAGATTTTGTTAGGAAATTTATATTTTCATAAATAGAACTTACTTAGGGTAAGTTCGGTAACATATAATGGTGTGTAGGGATATTAAGTTATAATTGATTGAAATCAATCAACACTTATCACTCAGAAGACTGGACAAAACAAATGAGAAACCGCCTTGCAGTTAAGAAGGATTCTTAACTGGTAAAGTCAAGGGAGAAGACAAAAGGTCGACAAAAAAAAAACTAAGACCTTCATTCTTCGCAAGTGAGATAAGAGATATAGTTAGGATTCCTCGAACTAAAAGAAAAGACTCATTCCGACAAAAAGTCTGCTTTTCTGCATAAAGCACAGTCACCTTTCAGGAGAGGACAGTATAACCAACTTCTACCAAATAATTACTTTTCAACTCCCAAACCAACCCGTTCAGTTCTATGTGGCACACATATATAGTCCACGTAGATTATTCTTTCAAGCCTCAAATAAAAAATAATTACAAAGGATCCTTTTCCTCAAATTTGAAACATTCTCTCCCAACCCCCAAAAGCTACCAGTCGATTCCCCAATCTCTCGTCAGCAATAAGAGCAAATTGCACATTAACTAAGCCCCAAAATCTGCGATGGTCGGTGTGGTGGTGACGGCATGTATGTTTCATTGGAGTCGGTATGTATTCCCTCAAAAATATGGAACCGTGAGGCAAAGAAGAAAAATTGAGCGAGAGTGTTTCAAATTTGGGGAAAATTATCATTTGAAATTATTTGAGGTGTAAAAGGATAATCCATGTGGAGGCTTGTTGGGAGCCATGTGGAACTTAATGCGTGACCCATCAAATAAAGCCCACCATCAATTAACTTAGATAAAATCCTCTAACCTAATAAATTTTTGGATAAAATTTCTTAATGACTAAAACTCTGGATAAAATTCCGAGAGGTGGAAAAATAAAGGGTAAGATTTATTTTTTTTTCCTGAAAAGAATAATCCGCGTGGACTCTAGTTGGGCGCCACGTAGAACTTAACGTGTGACTCATCAAAAAAAATCACCATCAGTTAACTTGGATAAAATTCCCTATCATAACAATTTTTTTTGGATGAATTTTCCTAATAACTAAAAGTTTGGATAAAACTCCGAGAAATAAAAAGTTTTGAATAAGAGTTGGTCTCCTGAGAGACGTTCTCATCATTTTTTATTGTGAGGCGGACCTTAATACATCATTTCAATAAGATAAATACATTGTTTTATTTTTTAATATATTGTTTTTTAACTATAAAAAATTACATTAGTTGCAATAAAGAAATACATCATTTCAATAAACTAAAATACATCATTAAATTCATCTCACAATAAAAATAGTGAGACCGTCTCATCTGAGAGTTTACCTTTGAATAAAACTCTGTATTTTCCCACAAAAATATTCATTGTTAAGTTCTTACGCCATAATTGTTTTGCTAAAATATCTTTTATCGTAAATTCATTATTACAAATAATTTGAAAAAAATAAGGAAAGTAAATAAATTTATCTTAATGTTTAATAAATTAAAAAAAATATTATCCCAACTTCATATATAAGAGAATTATATCCTAGAACTTACTTATGTTAGGGAATCTTGTTTTTCGTTGCTGATTTAGTCATTGAGTAACAAAAATCCATAACATAAGGAAACTCACTGATATAAGTCTTTAAAAAAAATTAAGTTGAGATGAAAACTCCATAATTTATTTAATATTTAGATATATTTCCCTTTTTAAAAAAAATGTCACTACTCTATAATTTTTAGTGGTGGCATGAAACTATTGATTAGAAATAAATAAGAGATGATGAATAGATCCGACATAAAAGAAATGACTTTATAGGTGTCTGATTGATTACACATCTTTGTCGTGGTTAAGGTTGTAATATTTATATCTTGCTTAGCCAGTAAATGTTTTATTTTCTTTATTTTATAGATTGTCTTTACTCGTGTCAACAACGAAGGAATCACTTTTCTATACTTTGTGAATCCACTTATTTTATCTTCGAATATTCAATATCTTTTCTTTTCTATTTTACGTTTTTTATATAGTTAGAAATTAGGGAAATTTATCAAAAAAAAAACTTATTAAAATAAGGGATTTTATTCAAATTATCTGAAGGCGATTTTTTTCGATGAGTCACACGTTAAGTTCCACATAGCGCCCCAACTGGCGACCACATAGATAATTCTTTTTCAGGAAAAACACGAAATTTTATCCAACATTTTGCTTCTGGGATTTTATCCATAGTTTTAGTTGTTAATAAATTTTATCCAAAAAAAATTACTATATTAGGGGATTTTATCTAAATTAATTGAGAGTGGGTTTTATTCGATGGGTCACACATTAAGTTCCACGTGGCGCCAACATACATCCACGTGGATTATTCTTTAACAACTCAAATCATTTCAAATAATAATTTTTCCCAAATTTGAAACACTCTCACTCAATTTCTTTTATTTTGCATCACGGTTCCATATTTTTTTGGGAATGCATACCAACTCCACTGAAGTATATATGCCGTCACCACCACTCTAGTTACTGCTGATTTTGGGGCTTGATTAATTTGCAATTTGCTCTTATTGCTGACAAGAGATTGGGTGATGGGTATGTTTGGGAGTTGGGCGAGAGTGTTTCAAATTTAAGGAAAATGATCTGTTAGGAAATTCGATAGAAATATCCTTCCTTTTATGTTATGCTTTGGTGGGTCAAAGTATGTAAAAGCTATCTTAGATAGTTTCAGCTTAGATGAAAAATGTAAAGTCCTGTATAGATTCTTTTATCGAGTTGTAAGCTGATACTAATCTGAAGACTAGACCGAACAATAGTCTAGTGCACGCGAAAGACTCAACAGGCTAAAGTACGCAAAAAACTCTACAAGCCTGGATGATCATGAGTCTAGCGGAAGTATGAAATTCACCAAGTACGAATTCATTAAGTATGGTGCAATCAAACAAACCATAATTAGTAGCATAATGACCAAGTATACTTCAAATGATGACTTCATCAGCATGGAATTGCAAGTATGACAGCACCTGCATAGACTTTCTAGTCTAGGTCCCAGCACATGAAGACAAGAAGATTTGCTTGACGAATGTACTGAAGAAGTACAAACTTTAAGGATTGGATAAGGCTTAAAGTTTGTAAGCACGAGACACCAAGTTTTGCTACTAAGGACAACCAGTCCAGGATTTCTCAAACTGGCAAATACTGTCGTTTTTACAAAAAGAAGAACCATCACTATCAAAGTCGGAAAAAGGCAGAGCAGATACAACACCTCTGAAAAAGTGTCACCTACCCGCCGAATGTAATAGCCAATAGAGACACTCGATTGGACATCTTCCAATTTGTCTCTAACGGACATTTATTTCAAACTTTCAAAACTCACGGCTATAAATATCGGAGAAATCAACGGAAAAAGGTTACGAGTTACAAATTCACAATGCTAACTATCTGCGAACTCAGAAGAGTTACAATTTGAGAACTCACATCAAAAAGTCATATCTTGTACGCGAAAGCTAACACTATCTAAACTTATTTTTGAGGCATTTTCGCTGTTTTGTGTGTCACCCGAGTGAACACGAGACTCAGAATCTTAGTATGCTTAAGTTATTTCTTTGTAGTCTTTCTCTCCAAGAAAGACTATGACAGTAAATTACGTCTTGTACTCTGACTCTTATGGGCACCCTGCCGACAAGGAGATGGTTCACGGGGAAACTATAAAGACCCCATTCCGGCTTCAAGGAGGCTGAGTGTTGTGCCCACACTCTGAGCAGCTGCGAAGCGAATAATCAAACAAGGACCAGACGAGTGCACTTGTGGATCGGTGGATGAGGCATTCACCAACAAGCTATAGATCGTAGGAGCAGCTGTAACAGTTCTAAGCTTTGTGGGTTACCAGATCGAGAGTCTGAAGAGTGGACGTAGGATGATTTAGTCTAAACTACTATAAATCTGTTTGTTCTTTACTGCTTTACTTATTCACTTGTCAGCTTATCTATATATTTTAAGACTCAACACTCAAGTGTTTTATTATATACTTAATACTGACTATAAGCGAAGTTGACACCTGAACAAGATTTGACAAACCAAGCTGACACCTCACCATCAGCTTGAATAAGTGCAAGCTTACCGAACTAACAACTAAATTTCCCCTATGCATATACTTTATACTCTGATAAACCGGGACCAACAAGTGGTATCAGACCGGTCAGTCCTTACATGCTGGTTGTTTCAGTCGCTTAGGATTCATATCCATTCCTTGCACATTTATTTTGTTGTCATATCCTAGCTCAGTTAAATCTTGATGAACATGATAAAGTTGCCACCTTACAATCCAGAAAAGTACGAGATGTACGAGATGTGGAAGAAGAGATTTTCCATCCAGCTAAAGAGCATCCATCCCGAGATGACAGAGGTATTGGAAAAGGGGCCAATAAAGATCACAAAAACTCTTCCACCTCTAGGAGATGTAGGTGCAACATTCTTCGAGAAGCCGTACGATGAGTGGAGTCCAGAGGACAAACGAAGAAATCAACTCGACTCTGTAGCTCTAAAAGTCTTACTATCCTCCCTACCCGATAATAAACTCATATTTTGCCTCAATTATCATGTTTTCTTTATCGTTTCTTGCATTTACATTAATTATGATGGGTTTTGTATACTGAAAGCATTTATTACAATGAGTATACAACGGTTTATTTCTCCTATCTGTTAACAATCTTACATGTATGAACAATGGTATCCTCTTGTCTCACCGATAGGGACGATCATACGGCGTGTTGTAGATCGCAGAAAATAGTATGATCACTTGACCTAGTGAGACATAAACCTGATCACAGCTGAGACAGCGTATGAGGATACGTCTGTCCGGATGGCTGCGGCATTGTCGGAATAAGTAGTCTGTCTTGGTTACTTGACATGCTGGTACGCAGAGGTGGCGTATTGATGGACCGCAGTGAGATGTATTCGTCTGTCTGACATCAGCGAATACAAGATCTCGTTATATTGATTGAGTCCAACCCTAACGAAGGTTCAGGGGTTTACACGGGTTGACTGTTGCTTTGACTTGCCATGGTGGAGAGCCTAAGTAACGTGCTCGTATATCCTCATCTTGGGTAACAGCAGTTCGTGTAGTACCGCCTGAGACTGAACTTAGGTAACCATATCTGAGTAATAGGATGGGGACATTCCCTGAGGAGCTCAATAACATTCATCGTGCCAAAGTCTTGCAGGCTGATTAAGTTCAGGCACGAGTGATAAGGTTTGAGTGGTACTACTCAGGAATTATAAGATATTAATTAATTGTAGTTAGAGCTTGTCAGAGGCTCCGATTAATTAATGGATGTCCGGTAACCTTAAATATGGGGATTCTCAATTAATGCAACCCGTTCTCATAACGTGGTAATAAAGGGGTAGGTCAGTATTAATTATGTGGTGAAAAAGAATTAATATTAATTAATTAATTGTGTCTTGGGTTGTGGACATGGGAATTAATTAATTATAGGCCCACTTTATTATTTGCATTAGGTCCCAGGACTGGCCCAATTAAATATGCTGAATTGAGCCCAAAATGGCCCATTAGGGTTTCCTACCCTAGGTCTATAAATAGACAGCTCTCTCTCATAAGTTGTAAGAGTTGAAAAACACAAACCCTAGAGAGAGAGTGAGGGGCGCCGATTTTGGGAGTTCAAAGGAGGAGAATTTCGATTCTGGTCCTGCTCAGAATACAGATCTACGGAGTCCTCACCAGTAGTAGATCTGAAGAGCATTGGGACACAGCCCTGAAGACCTAATCTGGAGAACAGATTTCTCTTCTCTTCTCTCTTTGATTTTCGATTTTAATCTAGAAATTAGATCTCTAATTTCTGTTTCCGCAGATTAAATCAGATCGCGTGGTTGAATTGGAATTTGGAATTCAAACGCGAAAGATCGGTTCAGACTTGACGGAGTTACGGTAAACCCTAAATCCACAATTCTTCGTAATAAATTCATAGGAGCATTCTAGGGTTTTGAGAATTTGAATTATGAGCAATATCCATAGATCGATCCGGTTCAGTTTGGTTTTGGTGATTCGGTTCACGGAAAAACCCTACAAGTAATAAATTAATAATCGAGAATGAGCTGTTTATAGGGGATATTATGCTTGCCGTGCTTGGTTTTGTAGGTTTTTGGGTCCAAAAAGAGATGGAATGGTGAGAAGATAAAGAAAAGAAGAAAAATCCGCCAAAAATACCTCTGTACCAGTCCACAGAAAATGTGTCGACCAACATACTGGACGAGAGGGCGTTTCGAGATGAAGGAAGGATCAACCGATGCGAGGGATGAACATTGGCCTCCATGTCGATCAGCATCCTGTGTGTCGACCGACATGGAGGCCAGAAATCGATCGAGAGAAAGGACAACGAAGCATGTCGACTTGGCATGTGTGTCGATCGACACAAAAGACGAAGTTGGAAATTTTTGCCCAGATTGAAGATTTTCCTTCCAAGACCCATTACCTTTTGAAGATTCAATTTCCTCCCCAATAAATAGGACTCCAATAGCTCGAAAATAATGTTCAATTTCTAGTTTATTTTTACTTTAATTTCCAGCATTTAAATACTTTAATTTTCCAGTTCCCTTTATTTTACTTGTTGCTTTGGATTTGGATTTGAAAACATTCGATAAGTTTATAATTCATGTTCCTGAGTGTGTGGTTTTTGCCTCTATTTCGATCGGCAGAGCCCCTGACGATCGACACAAAAGCAACACTTGTGTCGATGCACATCCCCCTTGTCGATCGACACAGAAACTGATTCCCTATAGTTTTATCTTTCTTTTCAGGTGTATGAACACAAGAGCAAAAGGGAAAAATCTTGAAGCATTTGATTCAGATTTTGAAGCCACCTGTAGGAGAAACAAAAGCAAGGGAAAGAACAAAGAGAAACAAACGGAGATGGCAAATCCCGACGAGCAGAGACAATTTGTCGATGAGGCCCTTTCTGATCTTAGACTTATGTTCACATATTTGAAGTGGAGATTTAGAATATTTGCAAGCTTATGGTAGAACTTGATTTGCATGACTTGTGTGATCTCATTTTATCATAAACACTTGAGTGAATGAGTGAAACACTTCCCTCGTAAGTCTTCCATGGTTTACTAGTTTTCTGATTCTTACAAAGTGTTGGTGTTTTGTTGATTTTTGAGTTTGATTGTGATGAATTTTTTGAGGCATTACACTTTTCTTCTTCTTGAACCTTCGATTCATTCTTTTATTGATTGAGGACAATCAAGTGTTTAAGTTTGGGGGGTTGATAAGCTCATATTTCGCCTCACTTATCATGTTTTTTTCTTTATTGTTTCATGCATTTGCATTAGTTTAGGCTAATAATTGAGCATGAGTCATTTATAGAGAATATTACACTTGTCATGGTAAGATTTTGTAGGTTTGAGGCCAAAATCAATGAAAACTCATACCGAAGGCAGATGATGTTCGAAGAGACACTCACGAATTCTTCCACATGGAATCTGAGCTAGTGGAGCATGTAAATAGATAGATCTTTGAGTTAACTTTCCAACGCAACTAGAATCGGGTCAATCGGAATTCGGGAGCACAAGTTATGGCCAAAACCGAGGACTAATTTTGGAAGGAAAGTTCGATTTGCAGCTGTGTCGATCGAAATGCAGCCTGTCGATTGACACGGACGTGAGAAAGGCAGATTCGCACCAAATTTGGAGATATTTCCTTCCCAAGTTATTACCTTATGAAGATTTAGTTTCTCCCACTATAAATAGGACAATATTAGCTCGAAATTAGTGTTAAGGTTTTAGTATTTCATTATTTATTTTTCAGCAATTAAATTACTTTAATCTTCCAGTTTTCTTTACTTTATTGCTTTGGAATTCGAAGACATTGAATCTTCAATTCCTGTTTTCCTTATGATTCAAGTAAGTTCAATGCAAATTAATATGTTTATTTCAATTTGGGTTTTTAGCATGTCTGGCTAAAAACCCTAACAAGTTCTAGGTTTTTCTCCATCCTCTTGGCATGTTATAATTCAATTAAATCCAACCCTAATTAATTGGTTCAAATTCAATGGTTTTGACTCTAAAATCTATTTTCAATTGAAGGATCGAGAGATGAAAATTGAATTAGGTTTATCGTTGTTAATTTGAGACCGAGATGAGATAATTAACAATTGGAAGATAGAATTTGATACAATTGTTTTATGTCCTAAAAAGAAGATTCTATTGTAGGGTTTAAATTTGTATTTTTATCGAGATTGGCTAGTTTGTGTTATTAAGACTCAAAAGGTAAAATTCACTTTCTAGTAATCTAGGTTTTAATTGTCTAACCAAGGAAATAATTCCAATTTAATAGATTTTCCACCATAATAATAATTTGGGGTTTGGATTGATTGTTTATGCATGTTAATTGGATTGATTGAATTCCCTAGGATCTGTGCTTTTATTTATTTGAATTTATTCAAAAGTTATTTTCTGATTTGAAAAACAAAAACCCTATTCTCAAATTTGGATTTGCTCAAATAGCGAATTGATAAATTGCATCAAGTAAATGAAATATTTTCGTTGCACTGTCCTTGTGGGTTCGACAACCTTCAGGTTTCTATAAATTTATTTGCTCACTACACTATAATTAATCTGTAATTTCCAAAGTGATCAAATTGACTGTCCCTATGGGTTCGACAACCTTCAGGTTATTATAACTTTATTTGCTCACTATATTATAATTAATCTGTAATTTTTACAGTGATCACCCGACGCCTTGGTGGAGGAATTCATACAGTTCAACACTGCCAAGGAAGTGTGGAGCTACCTCGACACACTTTTCCACGAAGCTGATCAGATGAAGTGCAATAAGCTGCAAGTATGTGTCAACAAATATGAGTCATTCCAAATGCAACCTGGAGAGACCATAAAGGCGATGGAGAAGAGATTCAGCAATATCGTCAGCCTGCTTAAGGCTTTTAATAGGTTATACTCAAATGTAGATCTTAATGCTAAGATCCTATCCAAAATGTCAAAAAGAGGATTGGTTCGTCAAAACTACCGCACTGAAAGAGAAGGATTTATCCACAATGAAGACCAAGGAGTTGTTCACCCTACTACAAGCCCATGAATGGGACATTCAAATGGTGAACAAAAACGAAGCCATTCGAGCAGCCAGCTCGCCAAGCCATCAAGCTGAAGACGCAGTTTATTTCGTAAAGAGGGGTGGAAGCCCAAGAAACCCTTCCACACTGACCGGTCAGCCGGTTAGTCGAGCTTAGTACAAGAGAGACCTACAACATCTGGTTCTTAGTCTAAGGAGGGAGAGAGCTCAATTGCCGAGCTTGAAGAACAGATGAGGCTTTCCAAACTCCGCAAGAAGGAAAAAGGGAAAAAGGATGTAATCGACGCAGATGAAAAGAGGTTTATCAAGAGAACCCCCAGAGCATGCTTCCAATGTGGTTTCTCCGAACATCTAAAGTTGGATTGTCCTTCTGTGGAAAAGGAGGAAAGGGAAAGACTGAGAAAAATCTTCGAGCGTCGAGCATCAAAGGCCGTAGAACAAGCCATGCTGACAAGAACCGAGATGCCGAACATTCCCGATTACGATGAGGATTACTCATCTGAAGAAAAAGCTGACGAGGAAGCACTTCTAGCATTCCTAGTCGCTATTGGAGAAGAAGCTGACGAAGATCTTGAAGCTGAAGCTGAGACATCACTCGCTGCCTCAAGTGAGCAGGTAATCACCTCACCTGTTATCATAAAATATGTTTTTGACGAATTTGCATCATACTGTTCTGACTTTGACGAGATCACTCTAGACATTTTATCGCATGAATTACAAAAATTTTACAAGTTTCTATCTTGACCGAGGAGATTGCAAAATCGAGGTCTATTAGTAAAGAGCTAGCAAAATTAAAAGAGGAACACTCAGCACTGATTAAAGATTTTCAAGATTTGAAATCTGAGTGTAACTCCTTGAATTTAACTAGCCTTGAGCAAGATGAAAAACTAAGTTTTTTTAAGAAAGGCTCAAGAGGGTTTGATGAAGTCATGCAAAGCATGAGAGAGCCTTCGGATAAATTAGGTTTAGGATATGAAAGCGTTTTGAATAGTGAAAATCCTGCACCTATCAGTACTAAGAGACCTATCTTTTTTTATAAAAGAACACCTAAGTACACAATGTGAGTCAAGTGGTCAAGAGGTAGCAACTAATGTGCCAATTCATACTGACAATGCTAAAAGTTGGATAGCGAACAACCTCAAACTGATAGATCGGAATGAGACAACTAATTCCAAGTCAAATGGTAAGCTGAGAAAGCAAAATAACCCTAAGCTGGCAAAATCTCATACTGACAGGAAGTCAGTACGGCCTCAAAAGTTGACCAAGCAGTACGTTCCTACTGCGAGGAAGTCAACTCACTTGACTAGTTTACCCAAGCAGTTAGTACATTCTGCAAGGAATTTGAACACCCAACCCGGTCATCATATTAATTGGGGAATGAGAGGAGGAATATACCAAGTAGGGGGAACACCTACTTGAGGCCAGAGCCAAATCACAATTTATATTTAAAGGCTACAAAGGCTAACCAAGGTGGCCCACACTTGTCTAACAAGTCTCCACCAAGGTACTCACATCTGAAACATAGATTCTGAGGTTCTCAAAAGAAACATACTTTCGAGAGAACTCCACAAACTGCCACACCATCCCAATCAAAAAGCATGCATTATCTCAAAAGAAAGGGAAAGGTTTCTGCCACTGACAATAACAAGATTACATTTGTTGTCAAGATCACAAAAGTGTGGATTCCTAAAGGAATTATCACACGAGCTAATCCCGTAGGACCCGCAGATACTCGGGAACCTACATGTTAAATTTTTTGAATGCAGGAGCATGTACCGCAGGAGAGATGAGAGTGGATCCTCGATAGTGGATGCTCAGCACACATGACAGGAATTAAAGAATTCTTCTCAGAGCTCAACATGATGCGAGGACCACCACTATTGTTTGGTGACAATTCCAAGGGAAGAGTCATCGGAAGAGGATGCATCGAGCAGAACGGGCTGAGATTAGTAAATGTGTCACAAGTCACCAATCTGATGCACAATTTACTTAATGTCAATCAACTCAGCGAAAATGGATATGTTGTCTCTTTAGAAGAATCTGAGTGTCAAATAAAGGATAAGGATACAGGAGACATCAAGTTGAGGGGAGTTTGCAAAGGTGGACTCTATGTAGTAGACTGATTGAGTAGGCAGATTGATTCATGCTTTGTTGCCACCAGTATGTCTTTATCAAACTAGTTATGGCACAAGAGATTAAGTCATTTGAATTTTAAGACAATCAACTATTTGGCTAAGCATGACTTGGTAAAGGGTTTACCAAGTGGAGTGTTCAAGAAGGAAGGAGTATGCAAGGCCAGTTAGCAAGGGAAGCAAACCAATGCCTCCTTCAAGAACAAAGCATTCATCCCAAACACTACCCGAGTGTCGGAGTTACTTTATATGGACTTGTTTGGTCCTGTAACTCCCCCAACCATTGGAGGAGAGAGATTCTCACTTGTAGTAGTGGATGACTACTCGCGCTACACATGGATCAAACTTCTCAAAGACAAATATGAATTGAAGCTCATATTGCCAGAATTTATTATGCAAGTACAAAATCAACGAGAGACTATAGTAAAGAGAATCAAATCCGACAATGGAACAGTATTTTGCAATGGGCCTCTGATGGACTTCTGTGCGGAAGCAGGCATCGGGCATGAGCGTTCTATTCTAAGAACTCCGCAGTAGAATGGCCTAGCAGAACGAAGGAATCGAACGCTAAAGGAAGTTGTTTGAACCATGCTGGCAGAGACCATCTTGGGTGAGAAATTTTGGGGTGATGCATTGATGACGGCGTGCTACACTCAAAACAGAAGCAGCATCAATAACAGATTACAAAAGACCCCATATGAAATATATCACGGTCGTAAGCCTTCTTTAGCTCATCTCTGTGCTTTTGGTTCACCATGTTATGTTCACAATAATGGAAAGTTAAAATTGAATGCTTTTTCTCCCAGGGCTGATGAAGGTGTGTGTTCCTTGGATATGGACACTCATCTCACAAGGGATATCGAGTATTCAATAAGACTGCCAAGCTTGTGGAGATAAAATGCAATGTTATTTTTTATGAAGTAACCTTAGTGCGCAGGACCATAAGAGATTGAGAGAAGACATTCCTGAGATCAATAATGTCAATAAACAGTCGGGAATGAATTCTTCCAATGTTAAACTGACTATTTCGACTAGACCTATGAAGGATGGATCTTCTCAACCAACATCCTCGATTGACCATCAGACAATCGAGAGGGTCAATAATGCTAAGAATCATGCTCAGACCTCGAATTTCATGACCTTAAACGAAAGCATAAATCAAGGGGAAATTCATACTGGAGTCTTCCAAGCTGACAATGCTGAAGAGGAACATGAAGACCCAGGGACTCAGACTGGTACTACTAAAGGCTAGGTTGATGATCAAGAAGACAGGATGAGGATGCTCAAGCTCAGACTAATGTTGGAGACAATGTGAAACAGAACGTGGAGTACAGACTGAAGATGGAGCTCACATCGAAAACCACGCTCAGATTCAATCTCAAGCCTTATCTGACCAAGGCATAAATTTTGAAGTATTGGGGAACGAGATCATTCCTGAAGACCACTTTCTCACCGGCGTGCCGGTTATAGGAGTTCACTCTGATGAGCCATTCACTCAATCCATCGAGGTCAAAGAACTTCAACGACCCAAATGGCTTCGCAACCATCCAGAAGAAGTAGTACTGGATGATATCACCAATCCAGTTCGAACCAGACAAGGCAGTGCACTACTCACGTGCTATATTTTTCAAGTTGAACCAACAAGAGTAGCAGATGCACTCCAATCAGCTGACTGGATAAATGACATGCAAGAGGAGCGTGCATAATTCACTCGCAATCATGTTTGGGGCTTGGTTGATCATCCATCACATCAGTCTGTGATCGGAACCAAGTGGGTATTCAAGAACAATAGAGATGAAGGTGAGAACATAGTCAAAAACTAGGCCAGATTAGTTGCCAAAGGATATGCGCAGTGCGAATGAATCGACTTTGATGAGACCTGTGCCCCTGTAGCCAGACTGGAGGCTATAAGGCTATTCCGAGCCTATGTTGCATATCATGGATTCACTGTCTATCAAATGAACATGAAGAGTGTCTTTCTCAATGGTGAACTAAATGAAGTAGTATATGTGGAGCAAGCTCTTGGTTTTGAAGAAGGCAATCAAGTATACAAGCTACGAAAAGTATTATACAGATTGAAGCAAGCGTCGCGAGCTTGGTACGAGACCCTATCCCATTTCCTGCTAAAGAATGGATTCAAAAAAGGGAATATCAGTAGGACCTTGTTTCTAATCTAGGATGAAGAAGACATCTTACTGGTCTAGATTTACATCGACGAAATCATTTTTGGGTCAAGAAACTTGAGCCTTTGTGAGGAATTTGTCCAGTTTATGCAAAGTAATTTCTAAATGAGTATGATGGGAAAAATGACGTACTTCTTAGGACTTTAAGTTCATCAGTCCAGCAAAGGAATTTTCATCAATCAGAAGAAGTACACCAGAGATCTTATCAACAAGTTTCTTCCAGAAAAGACTAAGTCTCTGAGGATTCCAATGAGCACGAGCATACAAATTACATTGGACGAAGATGGAGAATCAGTCAATCCATCAACATATAGAGGAATCATAGGCTCACTTCTCTACTTGACAGCAAGCTGACCTGATATTTCTTATGTCGTCGGAGTATGTGCAAGATTTCATGACAATCTGAAGAAATTGCATATGGATGCTGCCAAGAGAATAGTAAGGTATCTGAAGTGTACTGAGTCACTTGGAATTTGGTATCCAAGATGTGACGAGCTTATTCTCAATGGATATTCAGACTCAGACTTCAGAGGTTGTCATATTGATTGCAAGAGGACGAGTGGAACTTGTCAATTTCTTGGGCATAAGCTGATATGCTAGTTTAGGAAGAAAAAACACTAGGTTGCAAGGTCTACTACAGAAGCGGAGTACGTTGCTGCTGCTAGCTGTTGTGCTCAAATACTATGGATCAAACAGCAGCTGCTCGACTATGATGTGGATTCAGGATGCATTCTCATCTACTCCAAAAATAATAGTGCAATGTGCATCACGAAGAATCTGGTTCATCACTCCAGAACCAAGCACATTGACATACAACATTACTTTGTTCATGATCATGTCGAAAAGAATGACATAAGCGTAGAGTACATTCGTACTGGCGATCAACTACATCTTCATGAAATCGCTTCCAAAAGCTCGCTTTAAGGAGCTATTTATCAAACTCGGTCTTATGGAGTTTGATGAAATAGAAGAATGAATCCAAGCTCTCATTTAATATCTTGGATTTCCCAAGAGTGTGGATTTTTTACTGAGTCCAAGCTCTGAGTTTGCATTTTCAGTATGCACTCAATGGATATATCAAGTATACTATCATCAAAGGATTCAACAAGTGGTTCAAGACAGTGAAGCGGACTAAGATTAAGTCCAAGCTCTCAATCTTTCAAGGTATTGAAGACGAAGAGATACGGATTAAAGCTGAGACCAAGATCTCACTTTATTTGAAGATTGAAGATCTAAACTAACGTAGATTTAAAATCTAAGCTGACGGAGATTCGTGCTGAATTTTTTTTTGTCCAAGCATGCTAAGCTAAGATCATGCTAAGCTTAAAAAATAGGCTGATGACCATATTGCAGGCGGGACGTTTGAACTTCAAGAATAGCGTCTAAAGCAAGCTGCATTTATTACAAAATTTAATGTGAAAGTATTGTGTGCAGCCAATCACCATCAACAGTCTAATGCCATGTCCCCACGTCGCGAAAAATGGTACTCGAGGTTGTGGCCACGTCAGGACCCACGACTCTAGCCTTAGGTCAAAATGATGGTAACCATTGTTTTGCCTCCCAACTGTTGATCTCCATATCTCCAAATTAATCCTAACCGCCCATTCAAAAAAAAATTGGAGACAATATTTATCAAAAAGGGTTTCATTCTCTACGAGAAACCCTTATGCCTTCCGAAAATCTTCGTAGACAATCATCCTCTACGAGAAACCCACTTTGAATCATCCCTCCTCTAAGATCTCGTTTCATCAAGATTAATAGTAGATCATTCTGAACGCATTAAATCTTCCAGTGGAGCCGGTACTTCCGATCCCATAACTCCACCAGGATCCATTCCTAAAATCTTTCCACAACATGAACCATCCTTAACCGGAGTCAACAATGTCGAAGATTTTGATCTCTCTCTCAAATATGGACGACTTCAGACCACCTTCAAAGATGTTTCATCACGAGCGACACTATCCTATTAACAGCAACACACTGCACAGGTTCAAAACGAGAAACTACTGCATGAGGAGTGGGTGGAAGCAAACAGAGAATCAAGACTCATCTAGATGCTGAGAAAAGAAGGTCTTCTGAACTTTTTTATAGCAAGACCTAAGCGATTTCGTCCTCACATGGTGGCTGGATTCTACACTCGTGCAGTAATAGCCAAGGGACAGATGCATTTCACCACATCCGTTCTCGGACAAAAGATTCTGGTAGATCTAGACCTGCTGGCAAATATGCATTCTCTAAATCAGAGAGGTTCTCACGTTGCTCTATACAAAGACAGAGATATAGTTACAATGAAAAATTACTGGGAGAAGTGGAAAAAGCCAAACGACAATGATGAATGGACGGCAAGCACCAAAAATACTCACCTTGATGATTTCTATAAACTGTTGTGTGATATCGTCATCAGAATGCTGCAATGTGAGACTGGATCTCACTCTCAGCTTAGCCTAAGGAATTATTTTGTCATGATGGCCATCGACAACGGAATCAAGGGGGATTGGGCCTTGTTTGTTTATTGCTGATTGCTGGAAAATGTGCAAATAAATGACAAGAGGGGAGACACTAAGATCTTCACCCATCATGTTAGCTTTGGTCTGAAGATAAGTCACTTGCAAGAGATGTTGCTGCCTGAATATAAGCTTGAACCAGGGGAACCCTTGATCAGCACGGATTATATACCCACATTCAAGAAATCAAAGCAGTAACCAGCATCTCACAGAATGCATACTCGTCGATCAGGAAAAGAGGTTATGGATCCTACATTCACTTCTTCAGTAGAAGTAATATATGTCAAGGCACAAGGTGAATACATTCCACCACTTGCTCTACCAATGTCTAAAGAACTTCGTACAAAGCTGAAACGAAAGTTGAAGTAGACAATCTATTCCAAGAGATGGAAGAAATCAAATCTCCAGGATCCAAGACTGTCACGACATCAATGATCCCCACGGCCCTACCTGTTGAAGAAGCTGCTCCTAAGAAGAAAAGGAGAAGGTCAGTAAAGAAGTTTGCAGCACAGCTTACTCCAGCTCCTAGCACCTGTGAGCACATCTGTAGGAACTGAGTCTACAATAGGCGACATGAATCGCCGTTTATTAA
>JAPKLW010000009.1:468260-514645 GCA_026898455.1 Plectranthus barbatus | reverse complement strand
TTCCCAATATACCAATCATAATGCTTTTATGTATACAATTCCAACAACATCTTCTCAAGAATGCAGAGAAAATGATCACTTACTCCTGAAGAAGTTGAGGTTGTAGTCAAGCAGAGAGAAAGCAAGAAGAAAAGATCAGCAGACTGGATGGCCAAAGAAAGATTAAAGAAAACTACTAAAAATATAGCTCTTGACGATGCACAGGATGCCATAGATGAAGTGTTTAAGAAAGTAAAAGCTAATGCCGATGTCAAAAAGAAAGTTGTTTTTGAAAAGAAAGCTAGAGAAGAATAACTTATTTAGGCACAAAAAGGTTTTCAAGAAAATCTCGCTAGGATGCTAGCCAGCGCGTTGAAAGGAAAAGGCCATGTCTCTGAGGTAGATCCTGAGTTTCTGGCAGGGTTCGTAGAGGCTAGAACGTTGAACCTTGATCCTTCCAAGTATGTTCAATCTGACATATTACTGAGGAATTATTCAACAAACTGGTAGTGGAATTACTTCAAATGGTCGATGACGGTGAGAGCGATGACGAAGTACTGAATCTGGTAGATCAGTATAATGAGGCAGAGCAGGCAGCCGAGCCGGTTGAGGTAGGCCATGCTAATATAGTTGATAATTAAATACAAGAAGCTACTCCTGAATAATTGGCAACTAATGTGAATTAAGACGCAGAGCATGTAGAGAACATGGAGATTATCGATCTGAAGTCTGACAGTTCCAACTCTGGAGGGGTGACCATCCCTAAACAACTAGCGTGTTCTGATTCAAGATTGATGCAAACTGAAGAGGAAGTCATTGAGCCAATTTCTTCTGAAAAAGAGATGGAGAGAGAAGTAGTTGAGATCCCTGTTGAGCAAGAAAGAGTGGGGACATCCACGCTTGAGCCACTGAACTTGCTCACATGATTTCCATCATCTACTCATATGGAAACAGGCTCAACCAGCCAAGGCAGATCTAGCTCATGGCCTAAAGGAAATTGAATTCTAATAAATTGAAGTCCCTGACGATCTGAATGAGAGAATTGAGCTACCATTCACTGTTGAAGACCTAATTGAAAGGATGACTGCACCTCACCGATGGGATCGACGTCCTCATCCATACAGCCAATCCTTTACTAAGTTTCCCAAGATCATAGTAGCAGTTGTTGGACCACCACGTAAGAATGTAGTAGCCGATCGAATCAGGAATCTTTGTCACCCTTTGCAAAGATATGATGAGTGCAACATTGAGGTCTTCGAAATTTCCTATGTTCTAAGTGAAATGGTTGAGAAGATAGTCGATCAGGAGATCGAAGAAACCTACTTACTGTATGTTGAATATTATAATGAACTAAGGGCAGAGCTGAGAAGATGGAGAATTTATGACATCTATGCTCATCAGCTAAACCAAGAGGATCGGGCTATCATGTACTATCGACTCGGATGTAGGGCTTGCAATTCGTGCATGTTGGATCGTTATCGTGTCATGCCATTATCTTGTTTGAGCTTAACAGATTCGTGTTGTGTTCGTGTTTGAGCTTAACAAGTTCGTGTCGTGTTCATGCTCATTACTATCGTACGTGTTCGTGCCGTGTTATCATGTAGTATTAAAAAAATTTAGTCCCAAGTGTAAAGCTGACAATTTTAGTAAGGTTAATTTTTATAGTGTTGGGTCATTTTCGTGTCGTGTCATTATCGTGTTTAACCTTAACGGGTTCATTTCGTGTTCGTGTTTGAGCTTAACAGGTTCGTGTCATGTTCGTGCTTGCTTTTATCTTGCGTGTTCGTGTCGTGTCAGAAATTGTCAGTCCCTACTCGGATGGTAATACTGGAGATCAGAGGAGCAATGGGCCAATGAATGGATGGGAGTAATATCAGAAGATCCTCAGGTGACCAAAGATTATATCTAGGAGAGATTGATGTTGATTCGCTCATTCAAAAGCATTCTCGCAGTCCATGGAGTTCCACCACTTGAACCGATAGAGGGTCCATTTCTCTCAATTGATTGGACTCCTTGAGGACCAGCTAGGCATTACTAGTGTCCCAGGATAGAGCCCCTGAACAAACTTACTCGGTGGGGACCTAACTCAAAGGATAATTACATTATCGGGGAATGTGAAAACGAGCTGTTTCGACTTGGAAAACTATGTGCATGGAATTCCATGCCTATTGTGAGACACTCTACCTTTGAGTCTACTGAAGTAACATTAACGATGTCTAGGCTTTTGGAATCTCATGCTCCAGCTGTTCTACAAGTGGAATCGATGTCTGAAGAACAGAGACCTCTTCCTAGTGACGCATGAGCATCTTCATCCGGAGTTCAAGCTAAAGTTCCTCCTAAGCCCCAAGTAGATCCCTCTACTTCGAACATGATCATAAATGAAGAACCACTCCCCATTTCTACCATGGTTGTTCCTAGTAGCTCACATCTTTCTACCACACAAGTTCACAAAATCATTCATGCATCAGAGGAAAGAGTCCTCAAAATTATGGAAGAAAGAATTGGAACTCTAGTTGGTGTAGTCAAAGAGGGGGAAGAGACAAGAAGGAAAGCTGAGGAGGAGCCCCAAAAGAAGTTCGATTCCAACACGGATAGAATTTCTGAACTTATTGCAGCTCTTTCCAGAGGCACTATTCAGCGCTGAGAAGAAGTAAAGACATCCTTCTAAACTTCTTTTTGATTAATCTTGTTGATGTTCGTGTTTGTACTCACTCGTCTTAGTATTATCAATCCTTGAAGGTATTCAACAAGTTTTTTTTCTTCACTCTATTACATACTTAAGATTTCTCGCTCTAAAACATACTTGAAATATTAATCAAGCAATATCGCTCCAAGCTTATAAGGAGAAGATCTTAAGTAGAAGCTGAACTTGAGGGGGGATCTTTCTAAGTTTATAGTCGGATAGTTCTTATTTTGTAAAAACTCTAAAGTTATTTCGCTCCTCATCAGCTTAGGTTAGAGATGGCTTTGACCAAACCAAAAAGGGGGAAATTGTTAGGAAATTCGATAGAAATATCCTTCCTTTTAAGTTATGTTTTGGTGGGTCAAAGTATGTAAAAGTCATCTTAGATAGTTTCAGCTTAGATGAAAAACGTAAAGTCCTGTATAGGTTTTTTTATCGAGTTGTAAGTTTATACTAATCTGGAGACTAGACTGAATAATTGTCTAGTGCACGCGAAAGATGTTGGGACTATATACTGAAAGCATATATGATTAAGTGTTTTGTACACTGGTCTTCATATATGTGTTGCTACAACAATGCTCGCTGTTTGATGAAACAAACATACAACGAACCATAATATCCTATTATCTCGCCTATAGGGATGATCATATGGTGTGTAGGAGATCACAGAGGATCATATGAGTCGTTTGACCTAGCGAGATATAAACAGTATCACAGCTGAGACAGTCCCTGGATAGGCTGTCGGTCTAAGTTGCGGTACATCGGTTCATAAGTGGGCTTATCCTAGCTACTTGATGTGTCGGTACAGAGTTATGTATTGATGGGATCAACAGTGGGATGTGTCATTCTCATTGACATATGAATGAGCCAGATCCCTAACATACTTCCTATGATCTTAAACCTAACTGAAGGATAAGGGGCACACACAGATTGACCACACTTTGATTTACCAGGGTGGCGAGTCTTACATGTACTCTTATACCGTATTTTGGGTGTTGGTAATTTGTGTGTGGCCTGCTTAGGCTGGAAGTTTAGGTAAGCATATCCGTTTCAGGATGGTGACATTCCCTGAGGAGCTCACAAGGTTCATTATGCTAAACCCTGCAGGTTGAATTATTCAATTCAGGCATAAGTGAAAAGGAGTGAGTGGTATTACTCAGGAAATAAGAGATTAATTAATTATGGCTGATTGTCATAAGCTAAATTAATTAATAAATGTCTAAAACCTTAAATATGTGGATCATGTTAGTTTGGTGCAACCCGTTCCTAATAACGTGGTAATAAAGGGGCGAGTCAGCATTGTTACCGTGGTGAAGGTTACAACAATGTCGTTTTAACACCGACGACCAGCAATGCATGGTAGTTCATGCAGCGTCGAGCATGGAGGAGTCGCGCAGAGATGGTCTGTGCGCTGTGGCTGGACCGCAGACGGCGAGGCTGGACAGGCACCAAGGTCGCGGGTACACGCAGGCCGCGTGCGGGTGCGTGCGGCGGCGGACATGGCAGCGCAGCCCTACTGCGTGTGTTTCTGCTTCGTGTCGCGCTACCAGCGACTGCAACAGATGACTGCTCCGGCAGTGGAGGTGGCTGGACGTGGAGGCCGCGGCGGGGGCTGAACCGGGTGACGGCTGGTGCGAGGTCCGGCCGCAGGCGGCGGCTGGGCTGCTTGCTGCTGGCGGCTAGGGTTTTCAAACCCTAGGGTTTGGCAGCCCGGGCCGTGACTCGCGCCCGTCGGCCCGGAGGCGGCCCGCAAGTCTGAAAATTAGGGGTTGGTTCTTGTTTTTGGGCCAGAAACCCTAATTGAAGCCCAATTGTTGTTAAAGCAGTTCATATCAGATTTCAAGTCCAACGGAGGCCCAGTTTGAAGATCTGTATTGGAATTAAATCTTGTAATAGTTAGATTTAATTTATTTCCATGTAATCGCATCTGAGGGGACACGAGAATTTATTTGTTTATTTATTTATTCTCGTATTCATGTGATTTATTATGTGCGCACTAGTAAATAATAGGAAAGCATGTTTATTTGCTTTAATTATTTACTGTTATAAGGATGTTGCAATTTAATTTTTGAGCATGTCTTATGTGATTTATTTTATGTTTTAAATTATGTCTATAAATTCCGGAATCATATTAATTTATGATGGAATTTTGGGTGTGACATAATTTATGGGAACATAAAATAATGTGTGCGCATGAAACCTTTAGAATTAAAAATACTAAGCTGGATTTTGGTTCTTTTCTAACCAAAATCATTAGACCTCCACAAATACGACTTCTCATTGGAGGTGGGACATCTCGAAGCGTAAACGGTCTACTCGGGTAGCTTACGTTAGGGGTCTCTCACCAGTTCCAATGCGATGTGGTTTCCAAATAAAACACTTATTTTAAGATGAGAAGTGGGAGCCTCTAAGCAAACGGACTACTCGGGTAGCTTGCATTGAGACAACTTTCACTGGTCTCTAAGATTAATCTAAGTGGGATAACAAAGGATGTAAAGGGCATGCGGTATGGGCTGAGTACGTATGCCAAATCGCCTTTTAACATCTGGAGTTAGGATTGTGGTTTATTTTGGCTTAGATGTTGCCTGGAGTATAACTCTTTTGAGATGTCCCTGCTCCGGATAGGTGAACATGGTCTTGAGATCTCCAATATTAATTTTCTTTTGCTAAAGATACCTTGCATGTTAAGAAATTAAAGGACATATTTTGGTCTGGTTGAGCGTTTGTCGTAAACGGTCTACTCGGGTAGCTTGCGATGAATTAGCTTGGGCAATTGGAGGAAGCAAATTGCATTGTTTCATCTAAAAGTTCTATGCATATTTGTTTCAATTGTTCATAGTATGTGCTTACTTTAATTCGCTTATTTGTTTTCAGATATGTCTATGAATAATGTCATTAATATCCTCGCTCAAAATCCTCTCAATGGTCCAAATTTCCTTGAATGGAAACGTAATTTGGATTATATCCTTGTTGCGGAATAACACAAGTTTGTCCTTACTGATCCTTGTCCGCCAGTCCCAGCTGCTGATGCTACTGCCGAGCGGCAGCAGTCTTACAATAAGTGGATCAAATCTAATAATGTAGTGAAAAGCTACATGATGACCACTATGAGTAAGGTACTGCAGCTGCAGCATCAGCATTATGATAAGGCCTGTGAGACTATGGATAATCTAGCAGCGACTTATGGGGAAACGGACAGAACTGTCAGATTCAATCTCATGAAGAATATTGTGAGTAAGAAAATGTCTGAAGGCAGTCCAATGAGAGAGCACGTGGTTGCCATGACTCACCTCATGGATGAACTAACGTTGCATGGTGGTGGTATTGACGTGGAAGCCCAAGTCGATATCATACTAAACTCTCTTCCCAAGTCCTTTGAAAACTTCAGGTTGAATGTTGTGATGAACAAGAAGGAGTATACTCTTAATGAGTTACTTAGTGACTTGATGGCAGCACAGTCCCTGATGGAACCCGAGAAAGCAGTTTTGGTTTCTTCCGGTAGCCGGTCTGCTACTCCTAAAGGAGCAAAACCTAAGAGAACGGCTAGGAATAAGAACAAGAAAACTGCTGGTAGGAACAATGGAGTTTATGCTCCAAAGAAAAAGGCTGGGAAAGTTAAAGGAAAGGGCAAGTGTTACCGCTGTGGCAAGCTAGGACACTGGAAAGCAAATTGTCCAGGTGTTAACACCAATGGACAAGGTACGTCATCATTTACATGTTTAGTATCAGTTTTCTACTCCTTGTGAGTAGTGACTACTGTGAATACTAATCATGTTTTGGTTGTGCTGTGCAGAGAATCAAGCTGATAATAATGCTTGAGGATGACGGGACTACTAACTCCAGGAAAGATGTTGGAGATTGTTCTCAAGATGTTGGAGTTATTTGCTTTAAGTTTATGATAAACTCTGTTTTAATTCAAGATCTATTGAAGAGATATTGTTTTTGTTTTGATAAACAATTTTCATCTATTGTTATGGATTATCAGTTATTCAGATAGAGTTTTTCTATCATAATGAATAACAGTGTTTTCTATTATGGATGATTGTCTCTTCATTACTTGATTACATAAACTATCAGTGTTCTAAGGTATAATTTAAAGAATCTCTATAGAGATAGGTTACATCAGTCTAAGTAGTTTTAAGTAATTCATGGAATTATGGATTCAATCCAGGTATTCCTAAGAATGCTACTTATGACAACTACTTAGAGGTAACCAGGCCCTTTTAATAGGCGATTGTATCTCTATAGATTATTTCGTGTTTGCTCTGGTTCGCTGGTTTGAGTCTACTTCCGCAGCTGCCTTAACAGGCATTGATACTGTAATCATTTAAGATTTGGATATGTTTATCTAGTTCACTACAAGTCTTAGTCTCTTGCTTTAATCAAGAGTGTTCAAGACTGAGGTAGAGAATAAGTTAAACAAGATCGTAAAAACATTATGGTTCATTCATAATGGTGTATCTTAAGTGATGGGTTTTACAGTATCTAGCAGAGCAAAGGGATTGCATCCCAGTTAACTACACCTATTATTCCTCGATTGGGACAGTGTAGGTAAAACAAAATAAGGTTCTTTAAAAGTTTATAAGTTATGCCAACTTTGCCAAAATTTTCGTTTTTAGGAAGAGCGCCAAAAGCAGTTGTATGTTTGCTTAATCTAGTGTCTTCTAAATCAGTTCCAAATACCCTAGCAGACCTTGACTATGTCAAAAGGGCAATGATGGGTAACTCGACTGTTAAGCTGATATAGGAAACTGATTGTTTGGAAGAAAGGTTTAAGCTAGTACTGCTTTGTGGGCTATTCCATGTAAACGAAAAAGATGGTTGCTTTGTGTATCCTAGATACAAGCAAGTTGTATAGGATGAAACCATGAATCCAATTGTGAGATTTTTCTCTAACGTTTTAGAGAAGACAATTCAAATCCATCAGGAAATACCCCGTGGCATATTGAGCATACCTTGGAAGGTATGGTACCAATTGCACGGTCACCTGTGTAAGGTGGTAAACCACAAATTTATGCACCATTAACTGACAATGTAAAAGGAGCATTGTTGCAGTGGGAGGTTGCCTTAACAAGCTTAATGGTACTAGTTCGTGGAAACAGTCTCTGGACTTGTTCCCAGCTAAACGAACAACATCGTACTTATCCCTTAAAGCGCAACGAAGCCGTTAAGACAAACGATGCGGCTTAATGACGTCAAGTCATGGATTCAGAAATGAATCAGTAAAGGTTATGGTTGTGTATCAGGATCAGTGATTGCCAAATAACTTTCCAGCTATAGGCAACTGATTGATATACAAGAATAATACTTGAATGGTAACCTAGTACATTCGAGAGTCTAGGTTGGTGAGCAAGGTATGTTTCACAACAAGACCTTCTCACTGGTTGCAACTATTAAACCCATTCGAATTCGTTTAACCATAACAGCACATATGAATCCAAGTATCTGGAAGATAGATGATGTCATCCGTATTTTATAAACGGGTAACTTGATAAAAGGTGACGACATCTGTATGCAACAACCAGATAAGTTATATGCTGCAAAGTGAAAAGCATCATGTCTGGAAGCCAAGCTAGTTCAAGTATGAACTTAAAGGAGCTTCAAGATCATGTAACAGACATTTCGATGTTGTCTATCGAAAATGATAGTTTCATGTACTAGTTATGTGTCAGCGGAAGCGTGGTTTTCCTTGCACATTATGTAGATGGTATTTTCACATTCGGAAACGGTGTGGAGATATTGTCAGGCATAAAGGATGGTTATCCGAACAGTTTCAGAAGTAGGACTTATGAGATCTTGTAACATCTTTTGAATTAAAGTCTTGTATTGTCACAAGAAAAGGATGTTCAGGTATCTCAAGTCACTTAAATTGATTCTGTGGTGAGTCGTTCATAGCAAGAAAGATTGATATCTTTCTATATTGTAAATGAACGAAGTTAGATATCTGTACTGCTATAAGCATGTTAAACAGATATCAGTTCAACTCTGGATAGGCACATTGGTTTATGAATGAGCCTTGTGAGTTGAATGGCATCGGATATCCAGGAGGATCATAAGGAAAGGAAACCGACCTCTAACTATGTGTTGGCCTTGGAGGAGGAGTTATCGGAATCTAACACAGAAGTGTGTTGCGGATTTCGGTATGAAGGTTGAGTTTCTGACAGCTTCATTAGCTTCGCAAGAAGCAGTATAACTCCGGTGTTATCCTCTAGAGGTGTGTGTTCTGAGTTTGCCTAATAAAATCACATGGAATTGTGATCATGTTGGTGCAATGACAAACTAAAGGGAACCCAAGACTCACAAGGTGGTGAAACACATAGGATGTGTGGTATCATATCATACGAGAAATCGTGACAAGAGGTAACGTGAATGCAGTGGGAGTGATTAACGGTATAGACACACTTAATACTTTGATGAAGCAATGGTATTATGCTTTAAATATAAGTGGGAGATTGTTGGGATTATATACTGAAAGCATATATGATTAAGTGTTTTGTACACTGGTTTTCATATATGTGTTGCTACAACAATGCTCGTTGTCTGATGAAACAAACATACAACGAACCATAATATCCTATTATCTCGCCTATAGGGATGACCATATGGTGTGTAGGAGATCACAGAGGATCATATGAGTCGTTTGACCTAGCGAGATATAAACGGTATCACAGCTGAGACAGTCCCTGGATAGGCTGTCGGTCTAAGTTGCGGCACATCGGTTCATAAGTGGGCTTATCCTAGCTACTTGATGTGTCGGTACATAGTTTTGTATTGATGGGATCAACAGTGGGATGTGCCATTCTCATTGACATATGAATGAGCCAGATCCCTAACATACTTCCTATGATCTTAAACCTAACTGAAGGATAAGGGGCACACACAGATTGACCACACTTTGATTTACCATGGTGGCGAGTCTTACATGTACTCTTATACCCGTATTTTGGGTGTTGGCAATTTGTGTGTGGCCTGCTTAAGCTGGAAGTTTAGGTAAGCATATCCGTTTCAGGATGGTGACATTCCCTGAGGAGCTCACAAGGTTCATTATGTTAAACCCTGCACGTTGAATTATTTAATTCAGGCATAAGTGAAAAGGAGTGAGTGGTATTACTCAGGAAATAAGAGATTAATTAATTATGGCCAATTGTCATAAGCCAAATTAATTAATGAATGTCTAAAACCTTAAATATGTGGATCATGTTAGTTTGGTGCAACCCGTTCCTAATAACGTGGTAATAAAGGGGCGAGTCAGCATTGTTACCGTGGTGAAGGTTACAACAATGTTTTATTAATTAATTATGTTCTGGGTTGAACAAGGAATGATTAATTAATAAAGAGGGTCCACTTTATTATTTGCATCTGGTCCCTGGTCTGGCCCATGAACTGCTCAAGCCTATTAGGGTTAGGGTTTCTCAAAACCCTAACACTATATATAGGCCTTCTCTCTATCAGATCAGTAGAGACTTTTCAATATATTGAAAATAGAGAGAGAACGGCGGCGGCAATCCGGAAGGGAGAAACTGATCGATTTCTCCAGATCTCGGATTCAACTTGGTAGATAATCCTCACCAGATTTCCAAGGAGCAAGGGAACAGATCAGAAGATCAGATCTGTAGGAACAACTGTTCATCGCCGGCGTTCAGATTCAGATCCAGATCTATTTCATCGTTATTGGCTCCGATCTAGATCTGTAGATCAAACGGTGAAATCAGGTATTCTCTAAATCCATCCTCTGCAATTAATATTGTAGGAGCATGCATAGGATCGTATGGTTTATTTAATTGAAATTTGTTCCTGGTACCCTAAGAACGATCCTTGGCAAGAAATTCATTAATGGCAACTCGTGTTGTCCATCGTAGACTCAAACCCTACAAAAGACTCAACAGGAAAAAGTACGCAGTAAACTCTACAAGCCTGGATGATCATGAGTCTAGCGGAAGTATGGAATTCGCCAAGTACGAATTCAGCAAATATGGTGCAATCAAATAAACCATACTTAGCAGCACAGGGACCAATTACACTTCAAAGCATGGACTTGCAAGTATGACAGCACCAGCAAAGACTTTCTAGTCTAGGTCCCAGCACATGAAGACAAGAAGATTTGCTTGAGGAATGTACTGAAGAAGTACAAACTTTAAGGATTGGATAAGTCTTAAAGTTTGTAAGCACGAGACACCAAGTTTTGCTACCAAGGACAACCAGTCCAGGATTTCTCAAACTGGCAAATACTGTCGTTCTGACAAAAAGACGAACCATCACTGTCAAAGTCGGAAAAAGGCAGAGCAGACGCAACACCTCTGAAAAAGCGTCACCTAGCCGCCGAATGCAGCAGCCAATAAAGACACTTGATTGGACATCTTCCAATTTGTTTCTAATGGACATTTGTTTCAAACCTTCAAAACTCATGGCTATAAATACCGGAAAAATCTACGGAAGAAGGTTACGAGTTACAAATTCACAACGCATACTATCTGCAAACTTAGACGAGTTACAAATTCACAACGCATACTACAAACTCACACCAAAAAAGTCTAACAGCGTACGCGAAAGCTAACACTCTCTAAGCTTACTTTTGAGGCTTTTTAGCTCTTCCGTGTGTCACCCAAGTGAAAATGAGACTCAGAATCTCACTATTCTTAAGTTATTTCTTGGTAGTCTTTCTCTTCAAGAAAGACTATAACAATCAAGTACGTCTTGTACTCTGACTCTTACGGGCACCTGCCGACAAGGAGATAGTTTATGGGGGAACTATAAACACCCCCATTCTGGCTACAAGGAGGATGAGTGGTGCGCCCACACTCAGAGCAGCTGTGAAGCGAAGAACCAAACAAGGACCAGACTTGTGCGCTTGTAGATCGGTGGACGAGGCACTCACCGACAAGCTATAGATCGTAAGAGCTCCTGTAACAGTTCTAAGCATAATGGATTACCAGACTGTGAATATGAAGAGTGGACGTAGGACGGTTTAGTCCGAACCACTATAAATTTGTTTGTTATTTACTGCTTTACTTATTCACTTGTCAACTTATCTAAATATTTTAAAACTCAACTATAAGCGAAGTTGACACTAAGTACCTGAACAAGATTGGACAAACCAAGCTGACAGGTCACCATCAGCTTGGATAAGTGCAAGCTTACCCAAGTATCAACAAAATTTTTCGTTGTGCATATACTTTATACTCTGATAAACCGGGATCAACATGAAAAAATCCTTAGACAAAATAATTTTTTTGGATAAAATTCCCTAATAGTTAAAACTGTGAATAAAATTTCCAGAAGGGAAAAATCTTCTAATAAAATTTCGTATTTTCTCTATTTTTTAGCTAAAATTGTTAAAAAAATATCCGTCCCCAAAATCTTAATGGTGAGCATTATAAAAATGAAGATTTTTCATCACTAATTCATTGCTAAACATATTTAATGAAACAATTTGTTACTTTATTCCATCGTTAAAATGCAATTTTCTTGTTTCCAACTAAATGTATATTCAATGGGTCATGAGTTTCTGTAATAATGGAAACATTTATTTTAAATTAGTAATGCATTATAATATAATAAATAAATATACTACAATTTTTTAATTCCCAGCGTACATGCATTTTCATACAAAAAGAGTAAAACGAATGGAAATCAAATTTAAATCGAGGATGAAATAATGTTAATATTTTCAGAATGTATATATTTTTTACGATATTGATTAATTGGTTTAGAATTTTGACGATATTTTCTCTCTACCTGAATAAATTGGAAAAACCCCATACAAAGAAGGAAAGAAAATTAATCATATGAGAATAGAGAGAGATAGTATCTCTCTTCTCTTCTCCTCGTTTTTTTTTTCCTTTTCTTTTCGTTTCTTTTGAGAGAGAGAGAGGCTTGTTTGGTAGGAGTCTTATCTTGATGTTAAAGACATCATCTTTTTTAATGTTTCATGATTTCCTAGCTAATTATTCAATCAACATATTATGAGTATAAGTGTTTGGGTTATGGGTTTTATAGAGGGTTAAAATTTTCATAAAGTTTGAGTAGGGATTATGTACAACAATTAATTATCAAATGTAATAAAACTATTATATCAATAAAAATTTCGAGATCATCATTTTTATATGCTCTGAGAAGAAATTCATCTGATCAAATGAAAGTGTCTTCTTTTTTAAAAACGTGAAAAAAAGACCACTTTTTGGTTGGTGGGAATGGGATGGCCACTTTTCTTGTTGGCAACATTAACATTAACATTGGAGTGGAATGAAACTTAGAATTTAAGTCTTGCAAACTAGTTATTTATTCTTCTTCCTTTTTCTTTTCCTTTTAAATATACTTGTTTTACTTATGCCAATGTCACCATATATTATATCTAACAAAATCCTAGCTATATTTATATTTTTTACTTCAACAACAAAAAAAATGGTGATAACATCTCATATGTTAAGATATTGTAGAATCAATCCTCATATAAAAAAGAAAAATAAAATAAAATAAAACCAAAGTCCAACACCAAATAAGAAATTTAACATTTTTATTATTAGGGGTTGATATAGGTGTTTACAAGCCGATTTGAGTGAGTTTAGCATGATAAAACTTGAGCTCGAGTTAGATAAGAAAAACCAAGCCAAGTTTGAGTCCAGTGAAATACTAAATCATATTAAGATCTATAATACTTACGAGCCTATCAAAAAGTTTAGAGCTTAAACTCGAATTTGAATTTCTTTTTAAATTATTCTTTGGTGACTCTCAAATCAACTTGACTTATGATCATTTTAAAGTGATCGAAGAACTTGTGGGGGTACTATTTTGTTAAATAAAATACAATTATCGTACTTCTCTGATTGAAACAATTTAAAAATGATAATATATGTAACTGCAGCTTGCAATTATGCATTTTTATGTACTAACTCCTCTATTATTTAAATGAGTAATTAAGAAGGCGTTATAGATTAAATAGAGGGGAAAGTTGAATATTATTGATTAGTTAGCATAACATTATTTTTACAATTATATTATAATGATGTTGATTGATCGGATTTTGATGGTTACTCGGTTACTTAAATTGAAGTGCACAATTTATGATTATATACAGTCGTTGCATTATTTTTCATACCGTGCAATAATATAATTAATTTTACGTAAATCCAAATTCTTTTTTAATGAATGAGTTACATATAAGAGAAAAACAAACGTATACAATTTATTTAAATACAATTGTAATTTTTTTAAAATATATTAAAAATTATGCATATCAATAATATATACAAAATTATTGATTTTGTTTCAAATATCCACCAAACTATCATTTTGTTTCATTTCATTACGAGAGCAAAACATCGACAATGGAACCTTAAGAAAATTATAATAGTTTGTAATGTATTTACATGCTAATGTGTAAATTTGTAAATGTTGTTGGTCTCGGATCGAAGATAGTGTGCACAACGGAAGAATAACTGTTTACTTTGGTTGGCCCTCCAAGCTGGTTGTTCTGCACCAGCTTGGGTTTAGAGAAATGGTTGTTAGCATGTCAAAAAATTACTTAGTCAATTTACCTATTATACTCCAACACTTGATGTGTTGGGTTGTGAATTCAATGCAAAAAGCTTAAAGAAAGCAGTAAATAACACAAGAATTTATAGAGGTTTAGACTATAATGTTCAATGTCCTCTGTTCAAACATGCCGTCTGTAAACACTAAGCTGGAGAATACAAGAATGTCAACGATCTATTTCTAGCTTATAAATGTCGCGTCCACTGGTCCACTAGCGCACTGGCCAAGCCTTGAAATCCAGAGCTTCTTTAGGCTTGAAGGATGGGCGCACCACCCGGCCTTCAAACTGGACACGAGAGTTTGAGTGCCTCTCAAGAAAGTCAGTTTTTGGTATACACTCGTGATAGCTGCCACAATAGAAGTGACAACTCGAAGATGTTTTATTTACTCAAAGAGTAAGAAAATAAAGATAGCTCTTGCAAGATGCTCAGAGCCTCGTGTTCAAGAAGTAACACGGAAAGTTGATAGAATCATCTTAAAAGCTTTAGAATATGAAAGTTGGTAGCTTTCGAGAAATCGGTAGAATTAGTAGAAGATAGTTAGATAGTGATTTGTAGAACTATTGGAATCGGTCTCTGTAACCTTCTCATGGTGGAATATTTGAATCTTTGGCCGATTGGAGCCGTTGTGAGACAAAAAGGAATGCGTCTTGTCGAAGTCTCTTTTTTCTGACTTGCAGTGTCCTTTTTTGTCAGAGCAGATGGACTTTTGCTGCTTTGGTCAAAATGGATCTTTTTACCCAGTCTGAAGAATATTCGTTGGTTGATTCCTTAGACGAACAAGTTTTAATTGTTTCATAGACTTTAAGTTCTCCAATCTTAAAGTCTGGATTTTGAAAGGTCGAGTTTGTCTTGGGTTCGATGTCTCTGCTTGCGTTTGGGAATCACACTTGTTAGTTGACAGTTGTTGGTCACTCCTTGTTGGTGGTGATGTGTTAGTCAATAATCTTCGTGCACAGGGTGATTTGCTGGCGAAGGTCTTTCGATCAACAAATACTCATTGCTCCATGCTGGTGATTTTGTTGGTATCACCTTTTGCTAGTAGCTCCATTTCTTTCTAAACTGGCTTGATCAGTTCCTGTTACAATTCCATAATTCCTAAATAGGATATTATAAGTTTGAACTAATCCTAAGCTAGAACTATATATTCTAGTGGGATATTTGACTCATAAGGAATGAATTACTAACAATAAACCCTAACAAATACTCCCCCCGTCCCATAACATTAATCTTGTTTCATTCCGGCACAGATACCAATGCGAGTAGAGATAGAGAAAATTAATATTTTATTAGTGAGTGTGTATTACTTTTCTATTTTAGGAAAGATGACTAATGTTTGGGACAGACGAAAAAGGAAAACAGGACTAATGTTATGGGACGGAGGGAGTATTGAGTATCATCGTGTGAATCACGTAAACTTTTGAATATCGGAGTTTTACTCATATCCTAAATCTAAAATAAAAATTAACATATATTTTAATACTCCCTTAGTCCCACTTTAATTGTCCATCTTTTCTTTTTCGTTCGTCCCATTTAATTGTCTACTTACCTAAAATAGGAAATTTATTCTCACTCACTAATAAAATACTAATTTCTATATCTCTACTCACATTGATTACTGTGCAAACCCCTTGGGGATAATTCTAGAGGGACGGAGGTAGTAATATATTTGAGAAAATAAAACAAGCTATAATATTTTTCGTACTTTAGCTTTTTAAAATGAAATGGTAAATGGTTGGACTTCGTAGATTTTACTCGAAAGTTAGGCGAATAGTGCATATTATTAATTTCGGACAAATATTGTTTGAAATTATAAAAATTACTTAGATTTGACACAGCATTGACAATTTTTTAGTAAATAAGTTGTTAATTATTTTCAGTTATAAAATTTCAATAACTTTTATTTTATATTTTGTGACAATATAAGCAATATTTTCATGACTATAGATTATTTTTTTTAAATCACAATTAATGTTAATTATTGGAAAAAAAATACTATTTTCGATTGATAAAAATTTGTTGGTCCCAAAAATACAATTAACTAAAATATTCACAGTTGATTCACCATATACAATATACAAATAAAAATAGAGTAAATAATATGCGAAAGCGTGTACGTAACTGATAAGTCCCATTTCAGTTACAATATCCTTTTGTCTTAAAAAGAATAATCGAATAATTATTAGTTAGTTTAGAAATATACTTCTCCAGTTGTAGAATGGAGAGTTTCAAAGTCAAAATAGAATAAGCAGAATTAGAGAAATCAATAAATCAACACATGATATATAGTTATTTAGGATCTCCGAATCCTTACGTCTACTCTTATTCCTGTCATAAGGAAGAAAATCCATTGTTCAAATTGTTTAACCATTACAACAAGAATATTCTACAAGTGTGTGAATGTGTCTCTATTGTCAAATATATGGAAAATATTGTATAGAATGTTCATATCTTTTCGGATATTTTATTTCCTTATTTCATATCCATTGTTGTTGGGAAATCTGGCCAAGTTTCCTTTCCCTCAGTAGCACTCATAGAAATGTTGTGATTTTGATTAAGGGGCGGCGCACGAATCACAAGGCTATTTGTTAGATCATAGTTTTGGTGCATCAAATCCTAAGTCCTACCAGCGTCAGTTTTGTCTCTAGAATAGCTCTAGTCTCAAATGTAAAGTCCTGTTTAGGTCTTTTGAGTTGTAAGTCGTAGCTGATCAAGACTCATGCTGGCTACTATTCACCAGCATGAGATGTGCTTACCAGTTGAGAGAAGTCTCACCAGCAAAAGCGACTGACAAAGACTCATGCTGACACTGTTCATCAGCATGGAGTAGAGCTATTGACTGGTTACTGTTCACCAGCAGAATATGTGTTCTGGCTGACACTATTCACCAGCGGTGAAGCCACCAGTCACGGGAGATTTCAAGAGATAACATCAGACGAATTGGTAGACCTTGATTGTGCTAAGGAAAGTCACCAGCAGAGACTGCTAGCACTAGATCACCAATACGATCTACCAGTTGGATGTTACCAGCAGAATTCAAGATTCGCTCTCCCAAAGACTTAGAGACAAAAAGAAGATTCGTCTGAGGAATAAACTGACAAAGTATGACTTTAAGGGAGGATACCTTAAAGTCTATCAGTTCAAGACACCAGTTCTGATTCCTCGTACTGACGAATAGAGCCGTTCTGACACAAAGAGATCTGTGTCAGATAAAGTGGACAAAAGCATGGCGCTTTCCGGAAATTCCTACCTGCCGCCGTCAGAAGGACATGCGAA
Source organism: Plectranthus barbatus (assembly GCA_026898455.1). NCBI lineage: Eukaryota > Viridiplantae > Streptophyta > Magnoliopsida > Lamiales > Lamiaceae > Plectranthus > Plectranthus barbatus. The sequence goes on along the minus strand of JAPKLW010000009.1, from coordinate 497,176 downwards.
GACAGAGACTTTTCCGGATGTGTCCAAACGGCTAGTAGATTTGAATGGGATCCCTCGTCTATAAATACCTGGGATCCATCAACATTCAATACTCTTCACCTACCGAAAGACTGAAATTTATTACGCTCAAGCAAGTAAAAGCATACAACTTTCGAGGCCTCTCTAAAGGCTATCCGTGTGTTGATTTATTCAAACACGAGACTTCAAGCTTCCAGCTTGTAAGTTACAGATCTCTTTGGTGTTCTTTCTCCTCCGAGGAAGTTCACAGCAGCTCTTGTGCCAGCCAGCACTTGAGTTATTACGGGCAGTTTGCCGCATTGAGGAGTCACGTTCTTGGGAGAACTCAACACCCAACCAGTCAGAGGAGGAGGTTGAAGTGACGTGCTCGCACTCCATCCATCTGACGAGAGCTGAAGAAGGACAAGGACCGGGAGCGGTTGATCCAGTGGACTGGTAGACGGGGCATCTACCAGCTGGAGATAGATCGTAGGAACTTTGTACCTGATTGCTTTTATAGTGAATTTCCAGTGAGTCGACTGGAGAGTGGACGTAGATCAGTTGATCGAACCACTATAAAAATCCTTTTGTCTTTATCAGCTTTCTGCATTTTCATACTGATTTGAAACCCAGCACTCAAGTGCTGGTGTATATCTGAAAACTGATATAACTGTGCAAACAAGGCTAAGATATTCTAAGTCTTGAGCTACCAGCTGACCAGCCAGTCGCCAGTCAGCTGAGTACTCATAGTGCCAGTTGACTTACCAGCTGACAAGGTCCCAGTCAGCTGAGTAACCAGCAGAGTGCAAGAAACGAACTAACACATTTTCCGCTGCCAAGTTATACCCTGATAAACCGGGACCAACAATTGTACATTATATATACTGTCGTAATCTCTTCATACGATCAATCAGAAATAAGGGTGTACACAGTTCGGTCCAAACTGGCCAAACTAAAATGATTTGGCCAATTTGGTAAGTGAGAAAATTAGTCGGCCGTATCATTTAGTTTGGTCACGGTTTGAGTAGAGAAGCCGACTGTTTAGCTCGTACTGGACCGTTTATATTAATTAATAACAATTAAATTATACTCCCTCTGTTCCATGAAATTAGTCTCATTTTTCATTTTTGTTTGTCCCATATAATTGTCTCATTACTAGAAATGGAAAAGTAATCCACTCACACTAATAAATTATTAATTTTCCTTATCTCTATCTCTTTGGTTATTGTGACAAAAGCAAATGAGACTAATTTTGTGGGACGGAGGGAGTATATTATACTAAAAATATAAATATAGTACATTTAGTATAGTGGTACAAGTTAAACTCTAGATTTTAAAAGGTAAAAGTTCAAAACCTTTGTGCAACATTTTATAATAAACCCTATATGATCCAATATTTGAAAGTAATTTTTATTCTTTTTCTACATTTTTATTTATTTTTTGAAATCTAATATAGACCATAAACTATCCAATATTTCAATCTCACAATTGCATTCAAAAGCCTCTCTATTTATCCTTATTGTCTTTTTTATTCTCTTAGCTGGCTTCACCGTTGTCGCATCTTAATAATTTGAATTTTTAAGAACTACTCCCTCCGTCCCGGTTGAATTGTCCCGGTGACTTTGGGCACAATAACCAAGGAGTGTGAGTGTAAAGTAAGTTGAGTGGAATTAATATTTTATTGTTTAGTGTGAAAAAGTTGCCTTTTTAAGTAATGGGACAATTGAGGTGGGACGGACGAAAAAGGAAAGTGGGACAATTGAGGTGGGACGGAGGGAGTATTATGTTTTGATGTCATAAATTATTTGTTTATATTAGGATTGTCTCGTACTTTGCCTATGAGAGCCACTATTTGTTTTTTTAATTTCTTAAATAAATTATTACTAAAAATGGGAGAGTTTTGATGTTTTGACTTTGCTCGTTAAAGTTATGTTTCAAACCGTTAAACCAGTTGAACCAACCATTTTATTGGTTTGGTTTAAAAGATTACTTTGGCCGATTTGGTTTGAGAATTTTTCAAATTGTATTATTTGGTTTGGTCCATAATTCAACCCTCAAATTGGCCAAACCGGACCGTGTACACTCCAAATGAGAAATAGATTCATATAATTCTCACATGGTTTCAGCATGGTTCTTCTAAAAACCCTACTTGCCTATTTTTTCCCTCTCACTGTTATTCTTTCTTCGATCCTATCGCTGAATCGCAACTGTCATTCCTCTCAATTTACACCATGATTCATATGGTGAATATAAAACTCACATCTTTTAATCATCTCTTTTGGCATGCTCAAGTCGACCCACTCCTAAAAAGCCAAAGACTTTTTTCTCTCATTGATGGCTCGTCGCCTACTCACTCATTGGTTGTTACCATCGCAAACAACACCACCACGCCCAATCCTGATTATATCAAGTGGTATGCTCGGGATCAACTGCTCAAACTTTTTCTTACTTCCAATTTCTTCGAAGAGTCCATGACACTCATTATTGGCTACTCTAGAGCCCGTGATGTTTGGAAATTTCTTACCAACATTTACCATTATGATTTAAAACTTGAGAGTTAAGCCTCAAGGACGAGCTTCTATCTCTTAAGTGCGGCAATACTTTCCAATGAATTTGGTAGTCATTTTAAAAGGTTGTGTGATCAGTTAGCCGTTATCAACCACTCCATCGATGAGTCTGACAAGGTCCATTGGTTTTTGTATGGGCTTGGTCCAAATTTTGCTACCTTTCGGATCTCCCCACAATTCTTGCTTGTTCGCAGAGTTACGAGTTGTTCCGAAAATCCATTGACACCTCATCTTCCACTATTGTTGTTACCTTCAACACTATGCATAAGGGAAATGGCTCGTGTGGTTCTGGTTCTTATTCTGATCGTGGCAAACAGCAACACAATCGTAGTCGTGGGCGATCCTCTGGCTCTGGTCGTGGCAAACAATGGTGCTATTTTTGTTCATACAATGCCTTTGACTGTCCAAAGTGGTTTGATCGATCCTACACTCGCTCTAGTCGTGTTTCATCTACTGACAACCTTGCTAAAGTGTTTTCTGCTAGATGCTCTATTTCCCAGCCAACTGCGTCTGATTTGTATCTTGATAATGGCGCGTCTGATTGGTATCTTGATACCGGCGCATATGCGCATATCTCATCCAACACTCATCACCTTGATAATGTCTCCTCATACTCAAGCAACGATCACATCACTACAGGTAACAGTGCGATTCTCTCTATCTCTCATACTGGTACTTTTCATTTCTCACATCAATTACATTTACATGATGCCCTTCTTGTTTCCGGTATCACCAAAAATCTGTTATTTGTCGGTAAACTCACACAAGACTATCATGTTCATGTTTACTTCTCTGCTTCACAGTTTTAGATTCAGAATCGGGATACTGGACAGGTTCTCTCGTGATCGTGGTCTCTACTTTTTAGATTCATGTTACAACATTGTCGGCTATCACCCATAATAAACATTTACATACTTCATTTGAGTTATGACACTATGGCCTTGGTCATACAACTTAATGTGTTATTAGTTCATTGCATAAACTGAATTTGGTTTCTATTTCATCTTTGTTGTCTCGTCCTACTTCCACACATTTGGATTTAGTTCACTGTGACTTATGGGTCTTGCCCCATTTATTTCTTCATCTGGGTTCCGATATGCTATATTTGTGGATGAATTTTCTCGGTTTGTGTGATTTTACCCTCTACAAATTAAATCAGAATTTTGTCCATGCTTTTTTTTTTATCATTTCAAATTTTTGTGGAAAATCAATTCTCCCACAAGATTAAATCTTTTCAAAGTGATGATGATTCGGAATTCACTAACGTTATTGTCTTTCTTTTGGAATGTCCACAACTGGTTGAGTTTTACCCTGTTCCTGATGATAGGTTCTTCCTTCTGGAATCTCCAACTTCAGCTATCATCGATAATTTAATACGGGAGGTCGCTTCCATTCTTTTGAATACTTTAAGGTTTTAACACTTCTCAAGTGTAAACATCGTGTAGACTTTCATCGTGAGAATGATTGTCTCTATTTCTTGTTTCTCTTCGGGAGTATTTATATTACCAAAATCTTCCCATTGAGAAAGGTGGAAATGTTGCTTGGCTTTTAGCAGGTTAACGTTGGCGTACTAAAATGTACCATTTTGCAGCTTTACGTCATGTTAGACATAAAATTTGATTGATTTTCTGGTACACCCTTCAGACTTTTCAAATGAAATGATCACTTTATCTCTTAGTTGATTATTTACTTCAGTGATCTGAAACCACTTTGACGGAATAGCCTTTCCTTCATATCTATTACCAGTTACGATTCCCAGTTAATTGATCTTCTCTTCAATTCATTCGTGTTTTTATGCCTTTGATGTATGTGCCCAAAATATTACAACATTTGAACTTCAAGTGTATGTATAAAGTATCAGCTCATCCTTAGTCAATTTTATACAATAATTGATTAGAAGAATCTTGACATTTCATCAAAACAACAAAATTCCTAATGAAATATAATATTAGGTCATTAAACCCCTATTGCATTTGTGTGTAAAATTTTAATTTTGCATCAGTGTAATATAAATCTCAAATGTATAATTCATCGTAAAAGTATCTTTAAATTAGCATATGGTATACAACATATAAATTTAAATTGTATTAGTTTCAATTTTTTCATTTATGATATAAAAAGACGAATGTAAGAAAAAACAAATCAACTTACACCATAAACCTTGAGGCAAAAATTTATGTGAGATGTTTTTTTTTGGGTGTAATGATACAAGCGCCTTACCTATGATTTAAAGATCGTGACTTCGAGCTTCTTTGGAAATATTTAGGTGTGTATAAGTTTAAATAAATGTAAAGAAAATAAGAAAATTTATACGATACCGTCTCGAGGTTCTTGTTTTATTAGATGACTATAATCAATCGATTCTAATTAGGGGTGGGAATAGGCTGGGCTAGGCTGGGCTAGGCTGGGCTTTGGTCCCGAAGGCCTGGGCCTGCTATAACTTGAAGAGGCCTGAGTCTGGCCTGTTATAGTAGGCCTTTTTGTAGGCCTAAGTCTGGCCTTTTTAATGAAATAGGCCTGATCTTTAGCCTGTATAAAGCCTATGAGAGCCTACTTAAAATTTATAATGTATATTTTATTTTTAAGTTATAAATATATTATGTTATTTCAATAACAAATACATTTAATAAATTAGATAAATATATTATTTAGTAACAAATGATTTATTTAACTTATTTTATTATTCATAAATCATAAATAAATTTTTAATTCTAGATAATAAATATATTTAATTGATTATATAATATATGATTATTTTCATAGGCCGGCCTGTTAGGCTTAGTAGGCCTATTTTCGAGCCTGAGCCCGGGTCTGCTTAGCTAAATAGGCATTTTAAATAGACTAAGTCTGGCCTATTTACGAAATTGGCCTGGACTGGCCTGGCCTGTGGTAGGCTAGGTCGTAGGCCCCTGTCGGGTAGCCCGGCCTATTCCCACCCCTAATTCTAATATGCATACTTCATTAATCAAATGACTAGGGATGTCAATTTAGCCCGGGACCGACGGGTTGTCCCGAATAATTCGAGCTAAACATCGGGTTAGGATTAGAAATTTGTTAACCGATAAGAAATTGGGTTAAACGGGCTGGACCCGTCGGGTTACGGCCACTCCATTTTTTTTAAAAGATATTAAAATATTTTAATATAATTAAATTATTAAATCCTTGAAAAATAAATATCATCTATTTTATACTATATTTATTTTATATTTAGATGGAAGTATTTAAATAATTTTTATGTTACACAAATGATATACCTATATTTTTACTACTAAGAAATATTATTTTAAATAATTATTAATTTAAAATATTAATTATTATTTTAAATAAATTAAATTCTTAGAATTGTTTAGATTCACAAACTTATAAAATTATTTAGTAAAACTCTATCTTGTCAAATAAATACTTATTATAGTTTACTTTATGTCATAGCAAATTATTTAACACAATTGTGAGACCTCATCAAAATTTTATGATATAAATAAATTATTATTATATATTGCAATATTCTTTGTAATTAATATATTTAATTTAATATTATTGAGTTGAAAAAATCAAATAATATGATTATTTAATTTATCTAATGTCTTAATAAACAATATTTTATGTTAGTATTCAATTATAAAAATAATTACTTATATATATAATTAATTATATTAATAAAATAATTAATATTTAAGCTTAATAAAAAATCGCAATTTAGTCGGCCCGGCGGGCCAGCCCAAAAACCGATGGGCTAGGGTTATGGTTGAGAATTTTCAACCCAACAAAAGTTACGGCCCGTTAAGCCCGAACCGATTAACCCGCAGCCCGATAGGACTGATCCGAAACCCGGCAAATTGGCCCTTTTGACATCCCTACAAATGACTATGGGTAATATTGAAGACTTGGACCATAAAAATAATCAATCAAGTTTTATGTTATCGATCCATAAAAGAAATCGACTAACTTCTTTATTTTTATAGCAATAATCAACCAAATTATATAATTCAAAGTCCAAAAAATGGATCAATTCTTTTATTTTTAGAATGAAAGTCAATTAACTTATAATTAATATCCCAAAATAAAATTTACAAGATTACTTAGGGGGCGTTTGGTTTAATTATCTGAAATTATTATGGGTATGAGTTTGAAAGTAGAGGGAATGGGTATGAGTTTAAGAATTTCAATAAAGCTGTTTTGTTTAAATCTCCGAAATCACATTGAAAAATAATAGAATTAAAACTAAAATATAATTTAAATAAAATAAAAATTATAAAAATATAAATCTAAATATAAGGAATTTTAAATAATAATAAAATAAAAATAATTATAATAATATTATAATGTATTAGTAAATTTGTAATAATAATAATATATTAATATTAAATTATTATTTTCAAATATATTAAAATAATATTGCAAATTTTATAATAATGATATGTAAATGTAATATTTGATATTATAATTATAATATTTAAAATAATATAATTATATATGAATTACTTAACTATAAAGTATTATAATTAATATAATAATATTATTATTATATATTTTTTCAATTAAATTATCATTTTTAGAATATATTAATATAATATTATAATAAATATAAATTGTAATTATAATATTTCTTATTTAATATAATAATAAACTTTTATTATATTTTAAAATTCTATATTTTTAATTATTATCTTAATTATAAATTAATGTTGATATTAATAAATAATAAATTAGAATGAATATATATAAAATAAGAAAAAAGTTTTGGAATGAGATTTAGGAATAAAAAAGGGTAATTCTAAACACAGCCACTATTTTTCTCAACATAGCCCCCATTTAAAATATAAATTAAATTATTATGTAAAATTACTATATCACCCTTATAGCCCCTCAATTAATATTTGAATTAGAAATAAAAAAACTTATGAAAATCCCATCCCCTTCCCCTTAATTTCCTCTCTCACGAAGATCATCGTTTTCCTCTACGACATAAATAATCACTGGAGTTCGATATATAGCTACACATTGTGTATCCATCATGTTCAATAATGTGCAAACTGGATATGGCTCACTTCAAATAATCCAGCGCCAATGGTTGCGTATCACTTACCGCACAATGTATGCGACGGTTTTAGGAAGGCACCATTGCCGCCCTATAAAACTTCTATCGGATTCTACCGTTTCTAATATTGTGCATCATTTTTTTTATGTTTTTTTTTTCTATTTTGTGTTGCAAACGAAAGGTAATTGATCATATTAAACGAGTTAGTTGGTGCTGACCGTGGTGATAGCAAGCGCCGTTGTATTCTTTTCCTTTATACCATCAAGTATCAGAATTGTCTATGCTTAATTTTGAATCACTTAATACGAATTTATGAGAAATTTGTAAGAAATCTGGTTGTAATAATAGTACGACTCTCAGCGCTGTAAATTTCAACAAAATTGTTGGGTTCTTCATGTGATAGTATGCTGGTATGCACGACCTTCTTCTTTATCTTGTAGCCTTTTGTCTTTAGTTTTAAATTGTGTTGATTGTGAGACTTTACTTCTTTCTTGGTAAATGAAGCAAAGAATGTATTCATTTGGAGAGGATTTGCGTGGATGAAAGGGGAACGGAGACAATTTTAAAATTTAATTTTGTTTTTATTTTATAATTTTATTGAGGGATTGTAAGGGTGAAATAGTAATACTCCCTCCGTCCCGGCTGAATTGTCCCGGTGACTTTGGGCACAATAACCAAGGAGTGTGAGTGTAAAGTAAATTGAGTGGAATTAATATTTTATTGTTGAGTGTGAAAAAGTTGTCTTTTTAAGTAATGAGACAATTGAGGTGGGACGGACGAAAAAGGAAAGTGGGACAATTGAGGTAGGACGAAGTGAGTATTAAATAATAATATAATTTTTTTTTAATAGGGGCTGTGTCGAGAAAAATGGTGGCTATGTTTAGAATTACCCATAAAAAATGAAACCCTCCAATTTGGTGAGGAATGGGGATACCCAAAAATTTGAGAATCATCTGATTCCTTTGGAAATGAAACCCGCAAACCAAACTGTGGATTTGTATAGCCGTGGCTCTCTCTCCTCTCATATCAAAGTGAAAAAGAAAATGAGAGTTCGCTAAAAAAAAAATAAAAAAAAATATGAGAGCATAAAACCCACAACATTCAGCTAGCGAGTGGCCCCACGTTCTCTTAAAGAGAATAATTCTCCTTTTTTTCCACAACTCTCCAATTTCAAAAAAAAAAAACTAAAAAAGTAGGCCTAAAAAAACAAAAGTACAAAAATAACATTATTAAAAGAATGAAAAAAAAAATTAGCGACTGATGTGTGATCGAGCAAAAGAAAAGACTTTGAATTGAAATCCACACACATAATCCAATCACCGCCCGACAGAAACTGCGTGTATATAATTTTCTTGCTGCGTTTTGATTTATTCACTCATATATTTTCTATACTCTATTATTCAAATTTCTTTCAAGTAATCATTTCCATAAAATCCAACTCAAGAAGAAAACGACCGTTAAACCCACCCAAAAATACCCCCGGCATCACCGCCCTCTGCCGCCGGGAACCGCGTTCTTTTTGGAAGATTGTTAACTTCTTGCTTTGAAATATAGCAAGAAAATTTGCGGGCCGGGGTTAAAATTCAGTCTTGATATCGGAAAGTTGAGGGAGCAGTTGCTGATGGCTAGTTTACTGTTTGGGTGGAAGGTTTAGAGCTTTTTGGTTTCAAAGAATTCGAGAATTTCGTGAAGCGATGAGGATTCTTGGGTTTTTGCTCCTGGTTTTCTATATCGGGCGAGATGGTAGTTGTTGAATTGCTTGATTAATCGAATACCTTTATGTTTATTCTTTTTTCTTTTTTCTTTTTTTTTTTCATTTTGGTGAACATAATGAATGTTGATGTGATTTCGGAGCTGACTGCCTATGTGCTTTGGTTTTGAATCATTGACCATGGATGCTCTTGCAAGAATTATGACCTTTTATGTTCTATATCTATCTGTATGGGTATTTCTTTCTGAATTTTGAAATTGAAATGGCTCATATATATATATATATATTTTTTTGGCATATGATTATGGTCAGTTTATTCATATTACTCTTATCTGTGAATGAACAGTAATTTTTTCTCATTATTTGTAGCACCTGGATTGCGATAATTGGGGCTTAGATCTTACTGTTTGATTTGTTTTTAACTATATATGGTGTTCTCTTACTGGCTTTATTGTTTGGAATTTAGTTGAATTACTTTTTTGTTACCTATTTGTTGATTTACACTCGTGAAAATCATGAATGGAGCAATTTCAGTGCATTGATTGAACTGAACTGCTTTGTTGTTTTCGTTTGAATGCTGTAAGTGATTGGTTTTTTGTTGCTTATGGCCTTTTCCATTGTCTGTTGCAGCCCATCTGGCTATGGCATTTACTGGAACTTTTGGAATCAATTATGGTAGGATAGCAGATAATATCCCTTCGCCTGACAAAGTAGTCTCGCTACTTAAGGCTGCAAAGATCAAGAACGTTAGGATTTATGATGCAGATCATAGTGTTTTGAATGCCTTTAAAGGAACTGGGTTGGAGTTGGTGATTGGACTCCCCAATGGATATGTGAAGGAAATGAGTGCTAATGCAGACCATGCCCTGAGTTGGGTCAAGGATAATGTGAAGGCGTTTCTTCCTGAAACGCGCATTGTTGGGATTGCAGTAGGGAATGAAATTATGGGGAATGACAATGATCTTTCACAAGCTTTATTGGGTGCTATGAAAAATATATACAATGCCACAAAGAAGCTAGAAATAGATAGGATAGTTCAGATTTCTACAGCTCATTCGCAGGGTGTTTTCATAAATTCATACCCTCCTTCTTCTTGTATATTCAAGGATGGTGTTGCTCAGTTAATGAAGCCTCTTTTAGAGTTCCTTTCGCAAATTGGGTCGCCTTTCTGTCTTAATGCATATCCATTCCTGGCTTATACTTACAGTTTAGGGAAGATTGATATAAATTATGCTCTCTTCAAGCCAAATGATGGAATATATGATGAGAAAACCGAGTTACATTATGATAACTTGCTTGATGCTCAGATCGATGCAGCTTATGCTGCTTTAGAGAATGCTGGCTTCAAAAAGATGGAAGTTATCATCACAGAAACTGGTTGGGCTTCTCAAGGTGACCAAAGTGAACCTGCTGCTACACCAAGCAATGCAAGGACATACCACTACAATTTGCGTAAAAGGCTAGCAAAGCGGAAAGGAACTCCGCTGAGGCCAAAACATGTATTAAAAGCATACATATTTGCCTTATTCAATGAGGATCAGAAACCTGGGGCCGGTTCTGAAAAATATTATGGACTCTTTAAAGCGGATGGGAGTATATCTTATGATCTCGGCTTTCCTGGACTTAAATCTTCATCTGCTTCTTCTTCATACATCTTCTTTAAGGTATTGAATCTTTTTTCCTGAATATCATCGATATTGAGTAGAATATCACTTTGAAGTGTTAAAGGAAATGAATGTTCTACACTTTGAGTAGCTTGATCTGCAAATATTTCTGGTAGTTGCACAGTAAGGATCCTTTTATTATATTATTATTCATGCATACTCTGTGCATTTAGGTTTATTGATTTTACTAGTCGTTAATCATAGTCCCTCTTAAAATGCCATATAATTTATTGATCGTTGTTTTGTTGGCTCTTACAGCATCAACTCTACTCTAGGAATAATATTCTCATGTATAGAGTTTAATCATATGGGAAACCCTTTATGATTCTTAGCTGAGCTTCACTTTTCCAGCATTCTGTTTCTGGAGACTGCAATATAAATCATCGTTAACGATATTTTTAAAACTGCCTCGACATGCTGATCTGTCTCCATGCAATAATTTTTGAAGGGTGAGAGGTAGTTCTGAAAATTTTATTTTAAAGTGAAAAATACAAATATCATGATATCCTGATGGATTTGGTTGTCTGCTAATGCCTTTCTAATTTAGTAATTAATGACTCGCAATAGTTAAAGTATTTAGATATATCTTCACCAGGTAAATAACAGAAAAATAAAATCTTGTATTTAGAAGAAATTAATGATGACATAAAGTATACCATTTAACAATAGTGTGTTTCAATCTACCCTGCAAAAGGTAGTTTTTGAATGTTGTCGATGGTTAATGATCATATATGGAGTTGTGCACTGTGTAGGAACTTGGGTTACGATACTGTGACAGTGACGATAAGATTGAATGATAAAATGATACCATAGAGCTAAACTATGTTTGCTATAATTTGAAACTGAAATGAAAGAACATTCAAGGACTAGCATTTGCTGCACTTCGATGCCTCTTGTATTAAACATCTTTTAAACAAGAAACTCCACACATATTATGCTTTTCCTTAGAGCTAGCCATCTGTTGTTGCTATTCACTAACGCTCCCAGTTTCATACACTGTGAGTGAAATTCTACAAAAAAATGAAAAAGATGGCCACGTAAGCTTTCCCAGTTTGATTTCAAATAATCTGCAACTTTTATGGACTATCGCTTATGCTTGCATTTTAATTCTCTTTATTGCTACCTCAAATGGTGCTCTTTCAGGGATCTTCCTCCGACTTATGCCCCTATGATTTTTTGCTTCATAAATAATATTTATGTCACGTAATTCTATCTTATCGATCTGTTTGCCTTACCTCAAACTACTTGTCTGTGTGTAACTGAGTGCAAATTACATCACACTGCACAGAATCGAAAATCTAACCACGCGAACAAGAAATGGCATATGCATACTTCAGATAAGATGAATGGATGCATATTGTTTGAAACATGTTGAACTTTCCAGACTTCCCACATTATAAGGATATCAGAACTGGTGGAGTAACCATGGATGCAGTTACCGATTTTCGACTATTCTGATGTGCTTGCATAACCTCTTCACTCTCTGATTGTTTTCAGGAGCGTGGTTCTGGATTGTATTCGTTTTTATTGATGGTCTCTGCTTCGACATTGATTCTGCTTCTGAGATTATGAGTTCAAGAGCAGGTAATCCTCCACCTCCATCATCAAATAAAATTACTGGATGGTGTTTGTTCTAGGCATTTTGGGACAATGCTGCTGATAATTTTGTTTGTCTCAGTGGTATGTGCTCAAATTCAGAAATTATTGTTGCTGGATCTCCTGTTTTTATCGTTTTCTTTCTCATCCATCAAGTACATATATATTACGAACTTATTTGAGCTTTAGTCGAGTACTTATATTTCTCTTATTTCCCTTCTCTTTAATTTTATCAATAAAATCATGCATCTTTTAGGTGATTATTGTTCAAAATCTCACCCAAAAACTTGCACCAGCCTGCCAAACCAAAGCTATGAGACATGTATGATTTCATTCAGAAAAGCAAACTACCAATATTACATATTTATTTATACACAAATGGATAAGTAGAGATTTCGATTTTCGATTCTTACATGAATACTTATAATTAATAAAATAGGTCATGAGTTCGAGTTCGAGTTCGAGTTCGTGTTCGGGCGCAAGTGTTAGGAGCATCTTGTCTCTATTTAATAGATCATGATCTTGTCTCTATTTAATATATCATGAGTTTGAGTTTGAGTTTGAGTTTCAATGACTACATCTGAATGAGATGGGGAAATTTAAAACAAAATATTTTATTTTAAAAAATGTACATAACATTATATTTACAAGATTCATTAGTAAGAAATAAAATATGATATCTTTTGTTCGGGCCGTAGTGATCAGGGATGTTAATCGGGCCGATTTGTCGGATTTCGGATTAGTCCTATCGGGCTACAGGTTAAATCAGGATGAAATTTTTTCGGGCTAAAAAATCTTGACTCTAACTCTAATCCATCAGTTTTCGGGCTAGTCAATCGGGCTAATTGATTTATTAGTTTTTTGTTATTTTTAATATATTTTAATATTTTAAATATTAAAAAATAAATAAAATATCATTGCTCTCTTAAAAAAAAGGGAAAATACGTCACAAAATTTTATATAATAATAAATTTAACTATTAAAAATATATTATTTTTATTTTATTAATATTTGAATATATTTTAACTTCATAAATAAATAAATAAACTTAATTATATATTGAATACTATTTGAACTAAATACAGTTATATAACTTAAAATTTAATTAATAAATATCATCTTAAATATTAGAAACAAATTTTAGTACTTGAAAAAATATATTAATAAAAATAATAATCAGGTTAATTGGGCCAATCTGTCGGGTTTCAGACTTAATTCTATCGGACCTTAGGTTATTCGATCCCAGAATATTCGGGCCAAAATAACTGAATCCTAACCTGCATTTTGACTAGGATTAATTGGGTCAACCCGCGGGTTACGAACTAAATTAATATCCTTAATAATAATAATGATCAAGAGATCATGAGTTGTAATATCGTTGGGAACAAACGCTTGTATGCTTCGCATGAGAAATAATATGACAAATAGAAAGTCAAATAATGAAGCTGCAACTCAATTTCAAACATTTGTTTAATTCTTGAGTGAAATTGTGTCAAATTTGACTCTTTCAATTCAACGACTTTTCTCGATTATGTGCAATTTATTTAGAGATAGGAAAGAAATTGTTAATAATCGTAGAAGTTGTATGAGGGAATGGACTGGAAGATTTTTGTGATTGACGTTGAACCCCAAATCCACACAATTTCGACATTTTTATGGACGATACTCCAATTGGTCCCACTCCCACCTCATCACCCAGCAATATCTTTTTTTTTCAAGCACTTCAACTTTTATTCCAATTCCTTTTTTTGTTAATATGGAATAAAAGATATGCCTAGATTGATTATCTTTCATTTAAAGTTATATACACAAAAATCTCAGTCGGTGAATTAATTCGAATGAAAAATCAATCATCAACCAGAAATATTTGATTTCATTTATACAAAAATAAAAATGGGAGTAAATTAATCTTGAGAAAGATGATATATTGGATGTTGCATCAAAGAGCAATTCCTCTCACATTAGTTAAAGTTTTACAGCTTTACCTATGATTAATTAATACACTACTTTTTCATTAAAATATTGTGCACGAATCTTATAAATATAAAGAATTTACAAGTTGATTCGATAATTAAAAAAAAAAAAAAAAAGGAAAAAGGAAAAAGTTGGAGTTGAGCACTAGTCAATCTATCTCTCTCTTTCTCATCTCTACTGTAGTGATTTATGAGCACCTAAATGCACACTTGTTAAGTTAGTCGGCAACTCCAAATTATCTCTCTCTCTAAGAAAGCAGACTTTTCCAAAGGGCTAGTCTATATATAGACGTGTTCAGTGGCTAGTATTTGACATTACACAATCCTCAAATCGTAGCATTCATTAATCACACCTCCATCTACAAAACTTGGTACACCAACCTACAGGGGCGACCAGAGAACTTAAAACATATGGCTTCACTTCTTTTGGCAGTGGCACTGCTGCTGGTGGCGGCGCTGCTCGGCAACGCCTCTGCGGCCACCTATGTTGTCGGAGACACCTTAGGCTGGACGGTTCCCAACACCCCCGCCGACTACTCCAACTGGGCTAGCCAGCATACTTTTGCAGTTGGAGATGTTCTAGGTACTCTCTCTCTCTCTCTCTCTTGATTCTTGATATAGTTTCATCGCAGCTGGAGTTTAGCTTCATAGATTTTAATGACTAAATTTTATTTCAGCATACTTTTTTTTTTTGGATATAGAATGTTGGAGTAATTATAAATTTAAGAGGATGATTGTGATTGTGTTTGGTTAGAATATATAGATTATATCCGAATTAAAATGTGTTTGATGAAGAATTAGCAGAATGATAGGAATGTTGAAATATTTGCAGTGTTCAACTTCATGTCGGGGGCACATGATGTGGCTCAGGTGACAAAGGCATCATTCGACGGGTGCAGCTCCAACAGTCCCCTCTTACTACAGACGGTGGGGCCCTCCAACATCACCCTCACCTCCGCCGGCGAGACCTTCTACATTTGCACCTTCGGCAGCCATTGCTCCTTGGGTCAAAAGCTTGCTATCAATGTCTCTGCCTCCTCCACTCCAGCTCCAGCTCCAGCTCCAACTCCGACCATGCCCCCCACAACCGCTCCTATGCCGCCCCCTACCACCCCAACTCCGACCATGCCCCCCACACCAGCTCCTTCCATGCCAGCCCCAACCCCCACACCATCACCAGCAATGCCTGCACCAACACCAGCACCGGCTCCCATGCCCAGTGGTGGCGGTACCCCACCAGTACCAGGACCTGCACCCGGGGACATCACCCCGCCGCCGCCTCCTCCCAGCTCTGCCACCATTTGGACTGGCAGTGCTTCGTTGGTGGGATTTGCATTCGTTGCCATTGGGCTGATGATCTAGAAGATATTTAGATATTGGTGTCGCTTTATGTGTACCTGTTAGCCTTTGTCGTTTAATTAATTTCATGTTGTGGAGAGGACCCCCATTGTTTTTGATTTCATTTGTTGGACTTGGACATGATACCACAGACGTTTGTTGTCGTTGTGTGAGTAATGAAATAAAATTCTTTGTTTTTCTTTTGTGTTGTTAATAATAATCTCACATCATGGGACAAGATGTAGTAGATTAGATGAAAATGAAAATGAAAAAGAAGATGATTAACAAGCACGATCGATTTAGATAACAAATACAGCAATCTGTTTTCTCTCTCGTCTAATTATTACATGCATCAGCATCATGCTGGAGGTATTAGGTGAGATGGGATGCTAGAAATCCAAATCGGATAAGGTATGTATAAATGGCAAGCTCAGAAAGTAGAATGCACAACTAACAATCAGCATACTGGTAGTCTTCACTGTGATCACCATGGCAATAGGAAAGAAATAACTTTTGGATATATACACCTGTTAAAATGAAGAAGTGCATACCATATAAACTGTCGAAAGAAGGGTTATGAAAGAAGCTCAGACTATAGATAGTGTTCCCCAGTAGCTGCACCAAATGCTACTAACTCATCTTGCGATGACCATATGGCCTGAGAAAAAAAATGGAGTTTTGCTCTTTGCATTGTGTAAGTAATAATAGAAATCTCAAAAGGATATACTCATATTTACAGGGGATGTTGTAGAATCAATCATATTTTGTTCATCAGAAAAGATTTACTTACGCTTAGCCTAGCTAGTTCAATAATCAATCAACACATTGCAGTTTCTACACAACAAGGCACCTTTTGAGGATCGCCATGTCATCTGAGCCAACAGATCGTCCAGCTGATGGTTTGGTTTATCAGTTCCTGAATGAAAGTTATCAAGATAGGAAAAATGAATAAGAAGCTAGCCGGCCCATTCAGTCGATGATCTTATACATGTAACTTGCATCTCTGAGCCAGTTATGCCTCAAATGCTTAAAGCAATTTGAGTGGGTTTGCCTCTGCCTGCCTATCTTCCAACTACTCCTGGTAATCAAATAGTGAACCTTCCAGGCAAGGTCTCCCTCTACTTTCTCCACAAACCAATCAATAAAAATAATGCTATTCATATTATTACTTGCAAGCTTAACTCCATCATACTACATCTTTCAGAATCAATTCAACACTACTCAAATGATCTGAAATACTACCATATAGACCTCAAACCTTATCCTCCACGCCCAAATTCTATTCCTTCACCCACTACACAACACAATTACTTCAAGATTCTAAACAGGATTACAACCAAAATCATTACCACCATCACAAAACCTGATCGAATATTTTTTTATTCATGATTGAATAATAAGGACCAATATTTTTTTATTCATGATTGAATAATAAGTTTTTAGGATTTAATTGAAGGGTAATATATAATAATGTAATATAAAATATAATTGATAATTACACAGTAAATATATAATAAGGATTTTTCCCAAAAAAAAAAAAGACATAATTAAGATCCATTGAATTTTCATGGAATTGTAATAATAAGATGTTACTTTTTGTAGAAAAACGAAATAAAACTGCAATTTTTATTACACCGTCTCCGTCTTCGCAACTTGCCCGCCTTGCATTGCATGCTGCAAACTCCAGATCTCTCTGACTCCACTCTCCTCCCACCTCGTTATCTCTCTCTCTCTCTCAACAGCTTCATCCTTCATATTCACACACCCCAACCCCATTGATCTGCACTAGTGGCAGGGCAAAAAACCATCTACATGCAGCGGCCGCCCAGCGATGCCTCACCCGCCACATGGGACTGCATCCTGCCGGGCCCGGCGTCCAAGAACAACGGTGGATCCGCTGATCTCTCACCCGCGGGGATCCTCGCCTACGCCGCTGGAAGCTCCGTCGCCATCCTCGACACCCACTCAATGCAACTCGTTTCCACCCTCTACCTCCCCCCGCCCCGTACCTCCGCCGCCTCGCCTTTTATCACCGCCGTCAGGTGGTCCCCCATATCCCTGCCCCACCACCTTCTGGAGAGCGAGAACTCCTCCCCGCATCTCCAGCTTGCCGTCGGTGATCGCCATGGCCGCATTTGCCTGCTCGATTTCCGCTCCAAAGCTCCCGCTCTCTTCTTCGACACCACTAGCCCTAATTTGTTCAAATTAGGCATCCAGGATCTCTGCTGGATCCAGACCCGATTGGACTCTTGGTGCCTCGCCGCCATCTCAGGCCCGTCGTTGCTGTCTATTTACGAAGCTACCACCGGCCGCTGCTTCTTCAAGTACGACGCTTCGCCGGAATACTTCTCCTGCATACGCCGCAACCCCTTCGATTCCCGCCATTTCTGTGTTTTGGGGCTTAGGGGATTCCTGCTCTCGGTGAAATTGTTGGGCGATGGATCCGAGAACGACGTCGTGTTGAAAGAGCTTCACATTCGCACCGATACGACAGAATTGCAGAGGCTGGAGAGGGATTCTGCTGCCGGGAGTAACAATGGGGCGCCCGTATCTTCGCTTTTCCCCAATTATATGGCGAAGTTTGCATTCTCACCTCACTGGAAGCATGTGATACTAGTGGCGTTTCCGAGAGAGCTGGTGTCGTTTGATTTGCAGTACGACTCGGTGTTGTTTACGGCAGGGTTGCCTAGGGGCTGTGGGAAGTTCTTGGAGGTGATGCCGGACGTGAACATGGAGGTGTTTTACTGTGCTCATTTGGATGGGAAGCTCACTACCTGGCGGCGTAAAGAGTGAGTGTTGTATGTCAAAATGACTTGCTTTGTTCTCTTAGTTGTGTTTGTCTTGAAATATATTGCTGAAGTTTTGTAGATGAACCTTTTCAATTGGTTTATATGAACTGAGTGACGATATACAAGATATTTATTCAAGAAAAACATTGGCGGAGATTCATAACTGTGGCATTGAGGGCTAATATGCAGTACAAGAAGTTTAGTGGAGTTCCTAGTATTATAAAGTGAATGATTGAAAAAAAAAAAAAAAAGGATGTGCAGTGAATGTATTACAGGTCCTCAAAAGTTTATGGTAAAACCTTGTGGTTCTATAGCCAATTTATGTATGCTTGTTTTCAGTTATTTACCAAGCTATTGGAAGTAGGAGCAATCTGATATTCTCATGATACTGATAAAGTGATGGACGATCATAGTAATTCTGTATATCTAAAAGATATGGACCCTTAGTTCTAAAACTGTAGGAGATCTAGTTTCTGTTACTGAATTCGTGTAGGAGATCTAATTTCAGTTACTGATTTTCAATGGGCATCCTTACAAAATTAAAATTGCAATGAGTTTCAGTTTTTGTTAGGGATATCATTCTAGAATATTTTTTGCAAATAGGTTGTTTTTACTCAGTTTGAAAGCATGATAAGGAGGCATAAAAGTATAAACTCTGTTTTTTCCTACCATATAGCTGCATTGTTTTTATGCCTTCTGTTTGCTCAATATGAACTGCACATCTTACCTCAGGTCTGAGCAGGTTCATATTATGTGTTCAATGGATGAATTAATGCCCTCAATTGGCACTACTGTCCCTACTCCCTTGGTTCTTGCAGTTGCCGTCTCACAATCAGATTACACTCTTCAGGATATTCGCAGGCTTTGCCCTGAGACAGAGCCCTCTGATGTGGAATTGGATAATCCTTTTGCATTCTTTGATGAATCTCATATAATTTCGAAGACTCATATACTTTCCATTTCGGATGATGGAAAAGTGTGGAAATGGCTCCTAACTGCTGAAAGGTCTAGGGGTGCTCACAAAGACTCTGAGAAAGTGAAAAAAGTTGATGAAGACGGTGAAGTACCAGTTTCTGAAGTTGAATCTCCGGCAGAAGTTTCTTCGGCTGGTCAACGTGCTGGGAATAATATGAGACAACCAGATGTCATAAATGGCAGAGAGAACCGCCAACCAGGTTTCTCTGTTGTTTCTGATGAGGTGTCATTTAAGGTTAGTGATTTATCAAATTTATATTTTCTGTAGCTAGAGTCTCCTTCTACCCTATTAACATCAACTGCACATTGGTTTATGCTGTTGATGCCTCTGGTCACCACTAAGTCTTTTGAGGTTTCCTTTATTGCCGAAAAGAGAAAAATTCTTATATCTGCTTTGAACTTGAACTGATCTTGGCAGTGTTCTTCCTGTGATATCTTGTAAAAGCTGTAAATAGTGTGCTACTGACTTATCATTGATTTCATTTCAATCTACAATTTTCTATTTTGTCGATGATGCAGACCAATCTTGTTGGACAGCTCCATCTTCTCTCATCAGCTATTTCTATGCTAGCTGTTCCATCCCCCTCACTGACAGCTACTCTGGCACGTGAGTGATCTTTGATTTTTCCTATAATCATAAAAACAATTTTGCAACCTCCTTAAAAGATTGGCCTATCTTCAAATTAACTGTTTCCCCTGACTATCAATTTGTGAATTACCTAATTGTTCTTGCAATTCATTAAGGTGGTGGAAATTTGCCTGCTGTAGCTGTTCCTCTAGTTGCTTTAGGAACTCAAAGTGGCAACATTGATGTGATCGATGTATCAGCCAATGCTGTGGCAGCTAGTTTTTCTGTTCATAGTGGTGTGGTCAGGGGTTTACGCTGGCTAGGAAATTCAAGACTGGTGTCCTTTTCTTACACACAGGTTGTGATTATCTATTTTGTATCTTAATGATGTTGATAGCAGTTACAGCTCCTTTATACATTCTTTCAGGCTGTGCTTCACTTTCTTTTGTTTGATTACTTTCTAGACTTCTTTGAAATATTGTTTAGTGTCTTATGCTCCATCTTGATTTATAAATTTTGGCTTTTGATGCAAAATGTGTGTTCAGGGAAGTGAGAAAACAGGAGGATATTCAAACCGTTTAGTTGTAACCTGCCTAAGAAGTGGCCTTCACAGAACATTTCGAGTGATGCAAAAGCCAGAGCGGGCACCGATAAGAGCATTAAGGGCTTCATCTTCTGGAAGGTGCACCACTTGCTTTTCTTTAATTTTTTGTTGCTTTATGTTGAATTTGATCATTCTTTTCCATAAACTATCTGGAAACTTGGTTTGCTAATGAATGTATATGGTATGTACCTCCACCTCCAAACATCCATTTTTATCCACTGCCCCAAAATAGTTTTAACATCTAGTTATTTGATGTCTTGCATTTCTCAACATTCATCACATAGTATAGTGTGTAGGAATATGCATTAAGATCAAGCATCTTGCTGTGTACACTATACATTCCGTCATAAATTATACGTGAAATGGCTATAGTCTTATGGAAATTTTGCATAGCTGAATTGTTTGAACCAAAAAAACCCCAAGGTTTTAGATTGCTATATCTTAATCTTTTGGGTTAGGTAACTGATGAATGAATGTGTAGTTACACTTACATTTTTGTGTTCACTTGACTCAGTTCATTTTTATGTGGAACTTTTTGAATATTATCTTACTAGCAGAAGTTAAAGACATGATATGGTCAGTTTGGAGTGCTAAATGCTTATTGTCAAATCCTTTTAAGTTGTTTTCAGAATTTTGAATTTCAGACTTTATTACAATTTCATGATTATATCTTGTATTTTACTATTGCTCCTATGCTGGCGTACCTTTTACGAATTGGTATAACATGTATATAGGTATAATGGTTGACTTGGGAACAACTTAGGATGTTAAATATGAGAGGGCTCAATATGATGCTGTGCACAATAGTTAGTGTAAACAGCGTCCTGTTTAGCACATATAGTCCAATGCTTGATTTTGTGATAGTAATAATTCCTTGGGGCATTCCTGTTTCTGATTTTGCTTTCTTTCTATTCCACTAATTGGGAATTTTTATGAGATTGGTCCTTATTGTAGCTTATATGCATTTCAGATATCTCTTAATCTTGTTCCGGGATGCACCTGTAGAGGTCTGGGCAATGACGAAAACACCAATAATGGTCAGTTTTTAAAAATCTTCTCCTTATTTGATGTTTGGGTTTGTGTGGTGTAATTGTTCTTGATGGAGGTTGGAGACCATTTTGAGATATTTTTTTTATATTGATTCTTCTACTATGTCCACAATTTATGAGAGTACACTTTATCTAATGCTCCTGTTTATAAAATTTGTTTGCAGTTGAGGTCATTAGCTCTTCCATTTACTGTTCTTGAATGGACTCTTCCAACAGTTCCAAAGCCAGCCCAGAGTAAAACATCAAGGACCCCTTCCTTTTTATCTAGAGATCGGGGTGGTAACACCCCAGAGACCTCACCCCCGGCTACAACATCATCAACTGATACTAGTAAGCGCTTCTTTTTCATGGACTGTTGGAGCTATCGTTTGATTTGAATTGGAATCTATAAGTTTGTTATATACCCTAATTACTTATCTGCAATAGTTCTTGAATTGTAGAAGAAGGAGCTGATGGAGCACAAGATGAATTTTCTGAAAGCTTTGCATTTGCTTTGGTTAATGGCGCACTTGGAGTATTTGAGGTCCAGGGACGAAGAATCCGAGACTTCAGGTATTCCTTTTCATTTTATTCATAATTGTTTTCCTAACTTTAATGGATGCTTTTTATTAAAAGATTAAAGCAAAAAAAGTTTGGATGTAAAATTCAAGTGTGATTTAGGAGGTTGAATTTGTGGGGGATTTATCGATAATTTTGCTGACATTATCAGCAGATTATAAGTCCGACAGATGTACCAATAGGCATAGCAATGGGGATCAAGAGGGTCGTCATTATTTTGCTTGCCAGATTTCATGATTCAAAAGTGAATGTCTATTTTATGCACCTGAAGTCTAGATAAATGGTTTAGAGCATCGATTTTTTATGTTGAAAGTTGGCATCATAGAGTTAGACCATTGACAGACTAGTGCTATCAATTTTTCTATGGTAGTAAGTTGAGTATTTTGATCTTTCTTATTCTTATCCATCTGAAGGAACTCTAAATTCCCCCATTATGATTGGGAGAAATAACGTTTAATAAACAAATGAACCTGTATTATGGCCCATCTATAGTCTTCTAGGATTCCTGATAGGAGGGAGACCAACACTCATTGGAAGTGGAAATTAGCCACTTAGAATAGACAAAACTTTTTAGCGCCTAGCATAAAACATAGTTTAATAGCTAATTTT
Source organism: Plectranthus barbatus (assembly GCA_026898455.1). NCBI lineage: Eukaryota > Viridiplantae > Streptophyta > Magnoliopsida > Lamiales > Lamiaceae > Plectranthus > Plectranthus barbatus. Next base: position 474,140 of record JAPKLW010000009.1, on the reverse strand, counting down.
CATGTGAAATGTCAATTTCGCCCCAAGTAAAATGAACTTCCACACTTCACTTAATCATGACTCAGTTGTGAGTAATGATTTGTGACAGTTCTTGACACGCAAGTCCTTGTTTCATGTGATGCAATTTTGTATTTCATGTGTCGTGTGACCAAGGGCTAAAAAAGAAGTTTGCTAAAGTGCATTTGTGTGAGGTTGCCAGAAAAACTATGTTTTTAAGTTTGTGTCTAGAAAGTTGTTTTTCACTATCCTAAGAGGCTAAAACAATATCCACCTCTTAGTAATAGCTCAAAAAATGAAATGGAACTTTTGTTGCGTTCTTTAGTTAGCTAGTTTCATAAATATTCATTAGTATCTAGGATGGAACATCACATAGTTTCCACTTTGCATTCTTTGACTTAAAAGTTACTCCCTTCGTCCCAGCAGAATAGACCCTCTTACCAAATCGGCCGTCCCAACTAAATTGGCCCCTTTCCAAAAATGACAATCTTTTCACACTCAACAATAAAATATTCATTCCACTAACTCATTCTACACTCACAACTTTTAATTTCCGTGCCGAAAAGAAAAGGGCCTTATAAACCCGGATGGAGGGAGTACTATTTTAGTTCTCTTTGTACTTCGGTTACCATCTAGCACATTAATTATTTGTACATGGTTAATTAGTTGTCATGCATCAATTTGAATGTTCTATTATTATCATGATATTGCTCTAACTTGTTTTGTTCAATGTTGATTTATAACTATATCAGACCAAAGTGGCCTACATCTTCATTTGCTTCCTCTGATGGACTGGTTACAGCTATGGCTTATCGCTTGCCTCATGTAGTACGTACTATATTTGGTGGACCAATCATATTCATTAATCGTTATTAAGCTTCCTAGTTTTACTTATATGGGAAAATTAATAAGAAGCTATATTTTAACATTTCAGGTCATGGGGGACAGGTCAGGTAACATACGTTGGTGGGATGTCAGTACAGGGCAGTCGTCGTCTTTCAATACCCACAGGGATGGTATCAGGAGAATCAAGTTCTCACCAGTTGTTCCTGGAGACCGCAGCCGTGGGCGCATTGCTGTTTTATTCTATGACAACACATTTTCTGTGTTTGATCTTGTAAGATCACGTCACTATTTAGATTCTTTGTGAGAGTGTTAGTTTTTTCCACGTTGCAATTCGCTCACGTATCTTAAAATAAAAAATACAAAGAAAGTGATTTACTCTTCTGGTTTTAATACAGAGTTTGCATTATCCATTAATACTGTCTTTTAGTCCTTCCTTAGTCAACCGTTTTAGCAGTAAGCTCTATACCCCAAAGGTTATACGTGAAATTTTTCTATAATGATATTATTATGAGTACTAGTCTTTTGGCTTTTGGTTTAATTACAATAACTGCCATGATATCTAGCCGATGACTTTAAAACCTTACAAATACCACCATAAGGCACTATATACCCCCTTTGATTGATGAAATTTGCCCCCCCCAAACCCCCGCTCCCACTTTCGTATGAGTTTGTTTGACCGCTAGATGGATTTAAAAGAAGTTTCTGAATAATTCTACATTTCACTAGGGTTTTCAATTTGCAGGATTCACCTGATCCATTGGCTAATTCCCTTTTACAACCACAATTTCCTGGAACTTTAGTACTTGAACTTGACTGGTTGCCTCTGCGAATAGAGAAGGATGATCCGCTGGTACTCTGCGTTGCTGGTGCTGATAGTAGTTTCCGTCTTGTTCAACTCAATGTGTATGTCTACTAATTCATCTAACTCTAAAATCTTCATCTTACCTGCTTCGAATTATGCATATGGTTGTATGCAGTTGAGGTAATGAGCTGCTAAAAAACATGGTTATACCCTCCTTAGTATTATGCCTATGTTTGTACTTCCTTTTTGTTTTTATATGTACTGAATACAATGTTGTTTATTGGCTTTTTTTGGGTCTGCTAGTCAAACTTTTTGGCTTTTATATGTACTTCCTTTTGGGTCTGCTAGTCAAACTTCTACCAATTTTTTTATTAGTCTTGATTTTTCCAGAATTTATTTGATGTGAAATATGTACAGTGAAATTCTTGTGTATATGATCGAAAACAGAACCTCATATGATAAAAAATGAGAATAATGCACCATGATTAGAAAGATGAAATGCTGGTTGAGCTCCTGACCTGCGAAGAAATATACTCCGTCCCACCTCAATTGTCCCACTTTCTTTTTTCGTCCGTCCCACCTCAATTGTCTCATTACTTAAAAAGGCAACTTTTTCACACTCAACAATAAAATATTAATTCCACTCAACTTACTTTACACTCACACTCCTTGGTTATTGTGCCCGGTCAACCCGGGACAATTCAGTCGGGGGAGTACTTAGTATTAGAATTGTTTTTGCATGTCATAAATCTGCTTTAAGAAATCATTTTCTAGATACTAGATAATAGGAGTTTTATTTGCAAAAGTGAAGTTTTGATACATGTCTCATTTGTTGAGCAAATGAAATAAAAAAAGGCTCTAGCTTCTCTAACAGAACCTTTCATATTTTCTTTTGTCACTTCATATATATGTTTTGTGCCTTAAGTATGTTGAAAAAACATTAATTACACACAATCTAGTTAGATGATAGTTCTGGGTTCCTGTGAATGCAGAGGTGACCAGAAAACTGGGGCCATGAGTCCCCGAGCTCAACCAATCAAAGACAGATTTCGGCCTGTACCTCTACCCTCTCCAGTATTGCTCCCTACACCACATGCCCTGGTATATTCTGAAACTTGATTTTCTGCAATTATGTGTATTTTCTTTTCATGTCCTACAAAGTGGATGACAATAAAATATCGGTCCTCGATAACGTTACTTCAATACTTGAACAAGTATTGACATTTGAACTCAACATCGATGAAGAATGCTTCATCGTCCTTGTTTCTTTATTTATTTTTATGAAAATAAGCTTATTTTAGTATTTATTCTCCACAGGCATTGCGGATGATCTTACAATTGGGTGTGAAACCTTCATGGTTTGATGAATTCAGTTCAGTCATGAAAGAGGAATATTCAGATGTTACCGGGCCCCCATCAGCTGGAGATCTTCGTGGCTATATGATTGATTCACCACATATTGGAGACACTGCTGTTCCTGAGATGCTTCTTAAAGTATTAGAACCTTACCATAGAGAAGGTTTACTTTCGTCCCATTTACAACTATTACAAAATACTGTTCCGTTAAAAAATTAAATGACTTTTTCTTCCTTACTCATCCTTAAGCCTGCCTCCTTGATGATGAAAGAGTGATACTGTATTCCAAAGTAGTTAGAAAAGGCTCCACGCTGAGGTTGGCATTTGCAGCTGCTGTCTTTGGTGAATCCATGGAAGCACTTTTCTGGCTACAATTACCTCGTGCTCTCTACCACCTGATGAATAAATTGACTAACAAATCACCTCAAAACGTCCGAGTTACAGCTCAAACTCGTGTAATTGATGAGGCATCTATGTTGAGCAGGATATCTTCAAAAAGAAAATCATTGGCTGAGTCTAGGAATATTTTGGTTAGTAAAATTAGGTGATAATTGCTTTTCAGTTTTACTGGCTTTATTTGTTAAAACTGGATATTAAGTATTCTGGTTTGTAAGAATCAATATGATAGAGTAATGCTCCAATCTATGGATGGGTTTTGGTAGGTGAGAAGTTTAATGACAGCATTTTCTCTCACAGGTTAACGGTCAACTGAAATTGATGGCTTTTGACCAACAAGAACTCTGGGTACGTGCAAATGAGCGCATCACTTGGCATGAAAAGCTGAATGGTGAAGAGGCAATTCAGAACCGTGTACATGAGTAAGTCTTTCCTCTGAAACAGTTGATGCATAGCATGTGCAAAATGTCAGCGGTTTCATGACAATACTGGTGGGTTGGAGGTGGACATGCATATACGTAGACATGTCCTCTGCTGACTAGATGGAGAAGTCCAGTCATACTTTGGAGCCTTTCTATATAACTATAGTGGTCTAAGAGTCCCTATAATACTTTTCTATGTCTATGAAGCTAAATTGTAAATTACTTGGTATCAAGGCTTATAAATAGGATGGTAGCAATTGGAATACCAACTGCTTAGGTGCTCTCTACGATGAAAGATAATATAGCTAAAAGTGAAAATCCTTCAGGTAAAATTTTGAAAAAGGTAATTGAATACTAGAATGATCAATTTTTTGGGAAGTGTTTCTTTTAAGAAATATAGATGGTTCTTGGAAGGTGTAACTAGAATACTAATCATATACTCCCTCTGTCCCGCTTAAATAGGCCCTTTTGATTTTGATACATTAATTTCGGAGCTAGTATTTAGCAGCTAATTGTGGTTAATAATAAAATTTGCAATTGTAATTAACTTATTTAAGACTTAAACAAGTTAATTACGATTGCCAATTTTATTATTAACCACAATTAGCTACTAAATGCTAGCTCCGAAATTAATGTATCAAAATGAAAAGGGCCTATTTAAGCGGGACGGAGGTAGTAGCTTCAATTTTGAGTTTTCTAATTCGAGGAGAAATTTGGGGAAGTATCTCTACTTTTTATATCAAACTAGGAGGCTTAGATGCTTGGTTGGCTTCCTTTTTTAAAATCTTTCTATTGAGCGTTTAGTTTGCTTTCCTTTTGCCCATAATTGTATGTTCCTATTCTTGAGAGGTCCATGATATTGCGTAGGGCTGAACACAGTTTGGTTTAAACTGGCCGAACCTAAGTAATTGTCAGTTTGAAAATTTTAAACTATATATTTGGTTTGCTGACGGTTTGTTGTATGGAATCGGACGAGGCCAACCGGACCGTTTTTATAATTATATGTTATATCAAGGTTTAATGTAGTACAATTAACCTTTCTCATAATATATATAATACTTACTTTTCTATTTTGAGTTTTGCCAACTATCTAAATGTTAGTACATATATGCTTAAGATAATTGTATTTCTTAAGCCCTTTTATTTTTTATTGATTCAATATTTAAGTAGTCTTTTTGACATGATATTGATAAAATAAGGAACTTCTTACGTTATCAATTGTTCATGTCTTTTTGTCGATCCTAATAGTAATTATAACCATATACAATGTGATATATTTTGCTGCTGAAGCCTAAGAAGATCAAATAGACATGTGCAACTTGTATACATATTGATATCTCATGGAGTTGAATAATTATTTATGTATGAATAATATTTTAAAAATTATTTTTGAGTATTATGATAAAAAATCATTTTGCATTTTCAATAGATGCATAAATTGTTTGCTTTCACAAACTAAATTCTTTGAAAATAAGAACGATTGATGTTTCAACTATGTCGTTAACTTGGTTTTCCAAATTGTCAAACCAACCGAACCAAACCGTTTTGATGCGGTTTGGCCGGTTTAGTTTGGAAGATTAATTTAACTAGTTTGGTTTGTAAAATTCTCAACCCGTATGTATTGGTTTAGCTAATACTCCACCTCTCAACTTGGTTTAAAAAAGCGTGAGGCGAGCTGAGGCGACAAGGGTGCGAGGCGTGAGGCGCGAGGCGACTCAGGTCGAGGCGAGCGCCTCAAGGACCCTTTAAAAATAATATATATATATATATATATATATATATATATATATATAGAGGAGGGGCCATGTTAAAAAAAAATCCCCATGTGAGAAAAAAAAAATGAATCATGTCCATCAGATCTAAAAAAATCAATGGTTGATATTGAATCAAGCAACAACTAAAATGCAATCAAGCAACAAAATAATCAAGCAACAACTAAAGCACAATCAAGCAACATTGCAATCAAGCAACGACTTGAATACAATCAAGCAATGTCGTGAATGCAATCAAGCATCTTTCTCACTTTCTCACGTTAAGAGTTTTCTCACTGGATACGCTCCC
>JAPKLW010000009.1:456337-468160 GCA_026898455.1 Plectranthus barbatus | reverse complement strand
ATATATATATATATATATATATATATATATTTATATATGTCATTAAACAAATAATTTATGAAATATATTAAACATAATAGATTGAATAATTAAAATTCATTTTTAACATTTCACAAGATCACAATCAAGTTAAAAACATTAATCCAAGTCCCAATTCTAAAATCCAAAATCTAAAATAAATGAAAAAAAAAAATCTAAAGAAAAGCAGGGGTAGGGAATTGTGAGGGAATGAGAAGCGACAGTTTAAAAGAAAAGAAAAAATGGCGTGCAGGACTGACTGGTCGCGGCGTCGGCGCAGGGGACAACTTTGAGAATGACAAATTGTGTTTTCTGAATGTGTCGAGGGTTGGGGCTGGTTGTTCATGGGTATAATTAGGGTTATATTAGTATAGATTTAAATATTAAAAACAAAAAAAACAAAAAAAAAAGTTAAGAATTGCTGATATTCCATGAGGCGACTGCATCCTCGCCTAGGCGCGCCTCGGGCGCCTCACCTCGCCTCGGGCATGCCTCGAGGTACCTGCGCGCATCACAGTCAGAGAGGCGTCCGGCCTGTTTCGAGGCACGCCTCACCGCCTAGGGCGCGCTTTTTTAAACACAGCCTCTCAAACCGCCAAACCGAACTGTGTACACCCATTGTTGCTTACTTGTATCCTTGGTTGTCAAAATCTTCTAAAACTTCCATGAAATAATGTTCACAATGCGAATGAAATAGCATTTACATATTACATGTAAGATTTTAGAAATATCTTGAATTTAGATGACAACACTCAACTTTGCCGAATCTTTCTTACTATCCTTCCCATATTCTCAGTTTCTCATTTTTCTTCTTCTGTATTTCTGTCCTTCATCTTAGGGATTCTGCATTCGCTCGAAGTTGTGTTTTCATATGGTATTATGATGGTCGTATCACCCTGTGGACTGGGGAAGCATTGTATTTTGTTATATATGTTTTTCCTGGAATCGCTTGAAATTGGTATTATGTTCAGTGAGCATGAGGTTTCATTTCTACCTCCAAAATGCTTGATGAAGACTTATTTGCTTATCAACTCCATATTTGTTAGTCAGTCACAATATCAATTTTTATCTTCTATATCATTCCAGTTGGGTCTGTTGTATTTCTTATCTAATTTTCAACTTAAAAGTATCATAGGTCAGTCGGAAACTTTTAAGTTTCAATTGATTCTTGCATTTTATTGCTGCTTTTGTTTTTAGAAAAAGTTTAAGTTGAGAAATTTCATGTTGGATGAAAACAGTTATTATCTCATTAAACTTTCAGCAAGCGGCTAAATCTGATGGGTCAGTTACTGGCTCTATATATGTTTTATTTCAACCTCATGGATGCTGCAAGCTGAAATCTTGAAAAGCCGTGATGTAAACAAAATAACGTTCATGCTTTTACTCTGCTAAATTTTCAGACTTGTGTCGGTTGGAAACTTGGAAGCTGCTGTTAGTTTGCTGCTCTCAAGTTCTCCGGAGAGCCCTTACTTCTATGTGAATGCTCTTCGAGCTGTCGCTCTTTCATCTGCTGTATCTACATCTCTACTTGAGCTGGCTGTCAAGGTACTTATTTCTTCCAAACATTACTTTCTAAACCTACATATATTTATTTAATCAACTCGTTTCCGTAGGTTGTTGCAGCCAATATGGTCAGAAATGATAGGTCAATGTCTGGCACACATTTGCTTTGTGCAGTTGGCAGGTATCAGGAAGCTTGTTCTCAGGTAGACTTCTATCATGACATCTTTATTTGTAGCATAGCTATTGCTTGAAGCCCATTCCACAAATCTGTATTTCAAATTATGTCTGCTTGAAAGGGTTATCATCGTTTGCTTTATGTATTTTTTATCTTTGCAGTTGCAGGATGCTGGATACTGGACTGATGCAGCAACACTAGCTGCCACTCATTTAAACGGATCTGATTATGCAAGGTTTTATTCTATCCCATTTTTAACCAGGCATATCTTCTACCCTTTTCACGGCACAAACTACGAGAATGAAATGAATACCTTCTGCATTTCAAAGAATGTCCATACGGGGTCCTGTGTTACATGTACTCAGTTTGTAAGGGTATTTGCTGCAATTGCATACATGAATAAGTGTGTGTAACGGATATTCTGACTCCAAAAGTCCTTGTTGGTTTGAAAATTTTAGTGATCAAGTTATTGATGTTTGTGTTCCACAGGGTGTTGCAGCGATGGGCTGACCACGTTCTCCACGTCGAAAACAACATGTGGAGGTACTAGTCTTTTTCAAATGTGTTGTTTGAGTGGTTCTAGTATTCTATGTTCCATCTCAAAACCATGGCGCTGGTGCAGGGCGTTAATCCTGTACGTAGCAGCAGGCGCACTGCAAGAGGCACTGGCAGCACTGCGGTTGGCACGGCTGCCAGACACTGCTGCTATGTTTGTATACGTTTGCCGTGAAATCCATGCCGAGTTTCTGGCAGAGTTGGATTCTGAAGAAGACGGGGCGAGTTTGAAGGAGAAGGTGGCGATATTGCCGGGGCTGAACCCGTCAAGTGAGGATGTGGTTGCAGTAGGGGAGTTTTTTGGACAGTACCAGAGGAAGTTGGTGCATATCTGCATGGATTATCAGCCTTTCGCTGACTAGGTTGATTCAATTTGAATCCATCCACACATCTATCTCATCTGATGATACGGCAGCGTTTTCGTTGGAACTTGGAAGAGAGCCGTTCCTTGCAGTTGTAATATATTATTTATTTTGCCACCAATATGTCTATGAATGCAAATATCAAAATATGTGTGTGTGTTTGTGTGTGTATATTACATTTTTAGTTTTACATATGATGCTCGGGAACCCAATTTTGTATGAGCTATATATATCAACTATATAACTTGTATTCTTTCGCATACTAAACATTTGTGTTTTTTTATTCTACTTTGACATTCAATTTATTTGTACATTTTTTGTAATTATATACTCCCTCCGTCCTCACTATTAGTCCCATTTTTTGTTTTCGTCTGTCCCACACTATTAGTTTCCTTACTAATTTTGATAAATTATTTTTTAATCTTAAAAAAAAAATGCGAAACTATCTAAATACCCCTGCAACCCTAAGAAAAATGACCCCCTGCCCCCGCTGCATATTATCCACCCTAATGTCATTTCCTCTCCCATTTTCACACGAACCCTAAATTCTCTCTTCCTCTCGAACCTTCGCCGCCCCTCAATTGTCGGAACTTCTCTTTGTCGTCGCCCCTCTCACCGCGATGATGAAGCCGACTATACCTTCGTTGATCCGCGATGATGACTGCACCTTCGTCAATGTTGCTCCCCCCTGCCTCCCCTCCGGTCGTTGAACTGCTATTGCCCTCGCTGCCAGTTGGCCGTGCAGGTGGCATCCCCTCTACCGTCGATGTTGTTGCCCCCTGCTTTCCCTTCGGCCGTTGAACTGTTGTTGCCCCGCCGCCAGTCGGTCGTGCAGGTGACGTCCCCTATACCGACAGCTCCTTGAGTGATTGCTCTATTCTGTCCTTTTCTAAAAATCTACATTTTTTGCATTCGTCCCTTCTCACCGCCGGTGTCACGGAGACGTGGATGGCCGACAGCTCCTCACCGCCGGTGTCATGTGCTGAGGGCGTCGTTGCCATCGGTGGCTTGGAGGCGTGGATGGCCGACAGCTCTGATTCAATTGAGGGAGGGTGTCTGAGCGGTCTTTACACCTCTGAGTGGGCTAGGCCGGCGATTGAAGATTACAAGGGAGGGTGTCCGAGGGAGGAGAAGCTGGTTCTGGTTTGCATGTTTCGAGAAATTTATTTCCCTAATATCCGGTGATTTCTATTCTTGGTCCTTCTTTCTTCGCATGTTTAGATTGACTATGTTGGTTCTGTTAAATGGATGTGGTTTGGCTCTATTGGTTATTTTAGATGGCTGTTTCTTTGCATGTTGGTTCTTTGATTCTGTAGTGGGATATTTAGATTGGTTCTGTTGGTTCTGTTAAATGGTTGTGGTTCGACTCTGTTGGTTATATTACATGGTTGTTTCATTGCATGTTAGTTCTTTGATTCTGTAGTGGGATGTTTAGATTGGCTCTGTTGGTTCTGTTAAATGGTTGTTGGTTTGGCTGTTTAGATGGCTTTGTTGGTTCTATTATCATGGCTGTGGCTTGACTGTTGGTTCTGTTTAGATGATTGTCTGTTCTGTTGGTTCTTTGATTCTGTAGTGGGATTATACTATTGATCTGAGATGATTAAAAAATTTACATGCAGGCACTTGAAATATATGGAACACATTGGTAATGCAATGTTTTGAAATGTGTTAATTTTACCAACCTTGAAGTGGTTTCATCAAATTGTTTGGCGTGTAAGCTACAGAATAATGTTGTCATACAACTAAAACCCCCCTTTTTTTTCATTAATGCATTCCAAAAATCGCATGCATTAACTTAAATGTGTTACAAAAGCCACATTCATCTTTAAGCTTTACAAAAAAAAAGGCATACAGCCCCATTTATGGTATCACGACTCCTAAATCATCAATCAGACTCTCTAATCCATTTGAATACCCTTCCTGTATTAAGTGTTCAATGTTGTCCTTAACTAAGTCCTTTGGTATTTCTAAATCCTTAAGCAACTCATCCTGCAATAGTAATGCATTTTTCTTCATATATGTGTCAGCTTGTAGGAGTAGCATCCCTCAACTTTCATTATCTCCTGTAAACAACATTGTAGGGATAAAAAAACGTTGTTTAGTGTCATTGGTTCTAGAATATTGAAGCTATTCACCACTGCACTAACTAAATCCTTTGTATTGCTCTGAAAAACCCTAAATCATTAACATTGCAATATGGACTGTTTGGTGGCTGTTGCACTAATGATATCTTAAATCCATCATCATTCGCAATTGCTTGAAAATCAGGATCTAAATTTCCAATGTATGGCCTTGCATTATCTTGCTGAATGTAGATGTTTTTACTTAAACATGCATGCCATTTTGCTTTAATAGTTGGTACAATCTGGAAATTCAGCAACATTAATCAATAAAACATGTTATGCATTACAATATGTGCATTTCATAGTGGTTCTATCAGCATTAGTTCATTCTTACATGCATCACACTTAAAGAAATGTAAACTTTTTACCTAATTGATCAAGCAATCTTTAATCACTTGCTTAGTGATTGATTCTATTGGTTTTGTCTCCAAAGTTCCTGCAACCCTCTTTTTCATGTTCCTTTAGGCTACAACCTCTTCAATGAATGACCAAATGCCAATTTTACCATCAAAAATCACATTGCCTTGCTCTTAAAATACGGGGCGACACACCACACATATGTAGGATTTGAGTCTACAATAGACAACGTGAGTTGTCATTTATTTCTTTAGTCGTTTGGATCGTTCTTAGGGTATCAAAACGAATCAAATTGAATAAACCTATGCATGCTCCTTATATTTAAATTACAAAGGATGGATCTAAGGAATACCTGAACTCCAATGACTGATCTACAGATCTAGATCGGAGAAAATGATGAAGGAGTAGATCTGGATGTGGGATCGATCCAAGCTATCTTGTTCCAACAGATCTGATCTTCTGATCTGTTCCCTTGCTCTTTGGAAATCTGGTGAGGATACGCTACCGAGTTGAATCAGAGATTGATGGAGCCCAAGTAGCAGCTGTGAGAGTTGATCCAGTCTACATTCCGAGTGGACCGATGACTAGATCTCGAGCAAGGACTTTGAGGGCTGGATTGAGCTTATTGATTAAAGATATTTGGGCTGCCAATGTTGCCAAAGAATCGTTGCTGTTGGAAGAATTAAACGAAGGCCCAACAGTTATTAATTTAATTATGTGTAATGATTGGGCTTAGTTTAATTTATTTAGTTATTTAGGGCCAACATGTTTAGGCCTTATTTAAGTTAAATTTCGAATTTAATACCTTTTAATTATTTAAATTAGTTTCCTTATTAGTTTAGGGTTTGAGTTGCCTATATATAGGCCTTGTATGGAACAATTTTGGTTCAGTTTTCAGTTTAATAAAATTTGTGAGATTTTCTCCTTTATTCTGAAAGCTCAATTTTCGAAAATTCCTATCATCCTTAGGGTTTCGATTTCGACTAATCAATTGGACAGTCATATCCATTGGTGGTGTCTTCATTCATATCCTTCGTTGTTGGGTCAATTCGCCTCTTGGGTCGTAGGAGATTTCTATCTGGACTACGGTACTTGAGGGCTTTCGTATCCAAAGGTGTAGGATCTTCCATATTCACCGTTCAGTTTGCTTCCGCATCGAGTCTGAGTTATTTGTTCGAGTTCCTGGGCTGCGATCTAAACCTTCCTTGCGAGGATCGTATCATTTTGGTATCAATATCCAGGTCGTACCCTTCCTTTTCCTTTGTCTTCAATTTTCGTGTCTGTCGAGTCTTATTCTTGTTCTTGTTTCTTGTCTTTGTGATTCGTAATTTTATTCGTGTCTTGTTCTTGGTTGCTGAGAGGGTCGAAAATTTGGGGAGTCTAGGGTTTCATATTTGAGTTTCCTTGTGTGTCAAGATTTGAATTAGTCTTCTTACCAAATTAGATTAAGTCAAATCTTTCCTTATATACCTTTTTACCTTATTCATATCTTCTTTCTTTGGTGTCCATATTATTTCCTTCTTGATTGAATTACCAAACAATTTGGTAATTAGTTAAAAAAAAAAGGGGCGAATAAAAAAAAAAAACAAATCGGGCAAAAAAAAAATAAAAGTTAGAGCTCGAAGAGAAAAAAATATTCGTCAAAAAAAATATCGAAAAAAGTGTTGGGAAAGAAAAAAAAGAAGGGTAGCAAAATTAAATCAAAAATCCCTAATTTCTTGATTTCTACTAGTGCCTTTTTTGCCTTTTTTGTCGGTTTTGGTCGTTTTTGTCGTAACTTTTGCGTCCGGTGTCTGTTTTTGGCTTAATTGTGCTTTTCGGAAATGTCTCGGCGAGACGATCAAGACTCACCACTTTGCCGTGACATAAGGTGCTTTTTGGCCAAATTCCTTTGTTTTCGAGTAGTTATTGCCCTCCGAAGTTTTTTCCGAAAAAATTTTCTGTCCGTTTTTGGTCGTTTACCTTCCTAGAGTCTTCCCGTCCTGTTGGTTGGTCTAATTGAAGTCCGTGGAATTTTATAAGAATTTTTGAGTTTTTAGAAAGGGAGAAAAGAGTGGTAAAAGGCAAGAGTGCGTGAGATTAATAGAGGGACTGAAAAAGCCATTCATACTGCGAGCGATACACGAGTGTGAGTGATTAACATAACTGAGTGATACACGAGTGTACGTGAGGTGGTGAGGTCCTTCTTATTATCTTTCTATCTAACCTTTTTTTTGTGCAGGTATGACTAAAAGTAGTGGTTCTGCTAAAAGTAGTGGGTCTGAGGGGTTGAAAGAGGATGAGAATATGAGTAGTAGTCAAATGAAGTACATGATGGAGGCCTTGAAATCAGAATTTTCCAGGATGCTGAAAAGTGAGATGAATGCTATGCATAACCGAATGGATGAATTTGAGACCTCAGTGACAGAAAAGACTAGGCGTGACTCATCTGATAGTCACAGGAATATCGGGAAAGGACGTGGTGGTCGAGGTGGCAGAAGCTCCAATACGAGACGGAGTCCTTATGATGAGGAGGACGTCGATGACTATGAGGAGGAGGAGTCATATGATAACAATCTGGGGACAATCAAGATGAACATCCCGACATTTCAGGGAAAGAACGACCCCGAGTTGTATCTAGAGTGGGAACGGAAAGTGGAGATGATGTTCGAGTGCCACAACTATTCAGAGCTGAAGAAAGTAAAGTTGGCTGCAGTAGAGTTCTCGGATTATGCCCTTGTATGGTGGGATCAATTGGTCAGTAGCAGGAGAAGAAATAGGGAGAGACCTATAGAGATATGGGACGAGATGAAGGCAGTTCTGAGGAGGCGCTTTGTGCCGAATCATTATTACCGAGAGTTATATAACAAGTTGCAGAGTTTGAGGCAGGGTACCCGGAGTGTGGATGAGTACTATAAAGAGATGGAAGTGGCTATGATCCGAGCTAATGTAGTAGAGGATAGAGAGGCAACAATGGCTAGGTTTCTGGCTGGTCTAAATTGGGAGATCCGGAATACAGTGGAGCTGCAGCATTATGTTGAGTTGGATGACATGGTCCACATGGCGATCAAGATTGAGGGACAGCTCAAGAGGAGGGGCAACGGCAATAATTCGAGGCAGAATTCTACAGGCTGGAGGGAATACCAGACTGGAAGTAGTTCAACACCTAAGTGAGCTCCGTGGAAGAAGGAGGAGGAGCAGCCTCGAGGGGAGAAGAAGCCGTTTGTGAAGCCCAGGTCAGATTCCGCAGCTCAAGGTAAATCCGTTACCACTGATCTTCGTAATAGAGATCGCAAGTGCTATAAGTGTCAGGGTTTTGGGCATATTGCTAACGATTGCCCAAATAGGAGAGTCATGGTGATTCGAGATGATGGAGAGATTGTGACTGATGAAGAGACTGACCCGGAGATGCCTGATTTGGATGATCCTGATGAAGATGTAGAAGAGATTGAGGCGCCTGCAGCGCTGAATTTTGTGATGAGAAGGGCTTTGAATGCACAACCTGCAGCCGGAGATGTGGAGCAGAGGGAGAACATCTTTCATACACGTTGTCATATCAACGATAAGGTCTGCAGCATGATTATAGATGGAGGTAGTTGCACCAATGTGGCGAGTCAGTCGATAGTGACGAAGCTAGGGTTACAGGTGATGAAGCACCCTAGGCCATACAAGCTGCAGTGGCTGAATGATAGTGGCGTCATCAAAGTAGTGAAGCAAGTCAAGGTGCCGTTTCGCATTGGGAAATATGAGGATGAGGTGTTGTGTGATGTGATTCCTATGCAGGCGAGTCATATACTGTTGGGGCGTCCGTGTCAGTTTGATAGGCGTGTGAAGCATGATGGCTTTACGAACAAATATTCCTTCGACTACAAGCAGAAAAAGATCTCACTTGTTCCTCTGACCCCTAAACAAGTCTATGAGGATCAAGTCCAGTTGCAGAAGGAGTCGGGTGATGAGATGCAGCCGCGAAGTAGTAAGGAGAAAGGGGTGGTGCAACAATCCTTTCTAGCTAGGGTTGGGGATCTGAAGTGGGCGGTTCAGGAGGAGAAAGTAATGGTGTTGCTGATCTACAAGGAGAATATGGTTTTAACTAACATTCCTGATTCTCTACCTCCTTCTATTTCCTCTCTTTTGCAGGATTTTGAGGATGTTTTTCCAGATGATACCCCAGCCGGGCTGCCACCCATTCGTGGGATTGAGCATCAGATAGATTTCGTGCCGGGAGCAACCCTTCCAAATAGACCAGCTTACCGAACCAGCCCGGAGGAGACGAAGGAGTTGGAGCGGCAGATTGGAGAGTTGCTGGCCAAAGGGCACGTGAGGGAGAGTTTGAGTCCTTGTGCAGTTCCAGTTTTGCTAGTGCCCAAGAAGGACTCGACCATGAGGATGTGCTGCGACTGCCGAGCAATTAACAACATTACGGTTAAGTATCGCCATCCTATTCCTCGTTTAGATGACATGTTAGATGAATTATATGGTGCTTGTGTGTTTTCTAAGATAGATCTGCGAAGTGGATATCATCAGATTAGAATTAAGGAGGGAGATGAGTGGAAAACTGCTTTTAAAACCAAACTTGGGTTGTATGAGTGGTTAGTCGTGCCTTTTGGTTTAACCAATGCTCCTAGTACTTTTATGCGTCTTATGAACCACGTTTTGAGAGCTTTTATTGGCAGATTTGTTGTGGTTTATTTTGATGACATTCTGATTTATAGTAGGAGTTATGATGAGCACTTTGAACATTTGAAATCTGTTTTAGATGTACTTCGCAGGGAAAAACTGTTTGCTAACATGAAGAAGTGCATCTTTTGCACGGATAAGTTGGTGTTTTTGGGTTTTGTTGTTAGTGCAGACGGAGTACAGGTGGATGAAGAAAAGATTCGAGCAATCAAGGAGTGGCCGCAGCCTAAGAATGTTGGCGATGTTCGCAGCTTTCACGGACTTGCCAGCTTTTATAGGCGTTTTGTACCCCATTTCAGCAGCATTGCAGCCCCATTAACTGAAGTGATTAAGAAGACTGTGGAGTTTCGATTGGGAGAAGAGCAAGAGAAGGCTTTTGAGTTGCTGAAGTACAAATTGACCCATGCCCCGGTATTATCTCTTCCTAATTTCTCTAAGACATTTGAGATTGAATGTGATGCTTCTGGGGTTGGTATTGGTGCAGTTTTGATGCAAGAGAAGAGGCCCGTGGCATACTTCAGTGAGAAGCTGAACGGTGCAACGCTGAATTATCCTACCTACGATAAGGAGCTGTACGCCTTGGTGAGAGCCTTAAAAATGTGGCAGCACTACTTGTGGGCTAAGGAGTTCATCATTCACACCGATCAAGAGTCGCTGAAGCATCTGAAGGGGCAACATAAGCTGAACAAGAGGCATGCAAGATGGATGGAGTTTGTAGAGACTTTTCCTTACGTCATCAAGTACAAGCAAGGTAAGGAAAACGTGGTGGCTGATGCACTGTCTCGCAGGTATGCCTTAATCTCTACTTTAGATGCTAAGTTGCTTGGGTTTGAATGCATTAAGAATCTGTATGCATCTGATGAGGATTTTGGTGACATTTATGCTGCATGTGAGACATCTGCTAGTGGTGAATATTTTAGACATGATGGGTTTCTGTTTAGGAGAAATAAGTTGTGCATTCCTAGGTGTTCTCTTCGAGAGTTATTGCTGTTAGAGTCTCATGGAGGTGGTTTAATGGGTCATTTTGGTATTGCTAAGACTTTGGCTGTGTTGCATGAGCATTTCTTTTGGCCTCGCATGAAACGTGATGTTGAGAGGATCTGTGGTAGATGCATTACTTGTAAACAGGCTAAGTCTAGGTCTAGTTCCCATGGATTGTATACACCTTTACCTATTCCTACTGCACCTTGGATTGATATTTCTATGGATTTTGTGCTAGGTTTACCACGTACTGTGCGTGGTAGTGATTCTATATTTGTTGTTGTTGATAGGTTTTCTAAGATGGCACATTTCATTCCTTGTCATAAATCTGATGATGCATCTCATGTTGCTAATTTGTTCTTTAGGGAAGTTGTGAGATTGCATGGTATTCCTAGGACAATTGTTTCTGATAGAGATTCTAAGTTCTTGAGTTACTTCTGGAAGACTTTGTGGTGTAAGTTAGGAACTAAACTGTTGTTTTCTACTACTTGTCATCCACAAACTGATGGTCAAACTAAAGTAGTTAATAGGACTTTATCTGCTTTGTTGAGAGTTGTACTTAAGAAGAATATTAAGAATTGGGAAGAATGTTTGCCTCATGTTGAGTTTGCTTATAATCGTTCAGTTCATTCTGCTACTCAGTTTTCTCCTTTTGAGGTTGTGTATGGGTTTAATCCTTTAACTCCTTTAGATTTATCTCCTTTACCTGTGCAAGAGTTTACTAACCTTGATGGGCAGAAACGAGCTGATTTTGTGAAGCAGATTCATGAGAAGGCTAGGCAAAACATTGAGCGCCGTACTGAGCAGTATGTCAAGCAGGCGAATAAAGGGCGCAAGAAGTTGTTGTTTGAGCCTGGAGATTGGGTTTGGCTGCATATGAGAAAGGAGAGGTTTCCTTTGCAGCGGAGATCGAAGTTGTTACCTCGAGGAGATGGTCCCTTCCAAGTGGTGGAGAAAGTGAATGATAATGCATACAAGTTGGACTTACCCGGTGAGTATGATGTTAGTGCTACATTCAATGTTGCTGATTTAAGTCCTTTTGATGTAGGTGATAGCTTGGATTTGAGGACAAATCCTCTTGAAGAGGAGGGGA
>JAPKLW010000009.1:381129-441337 GCA_026898455.1 Plectranthus barbatus | reverse complement strand
ATTTATGAAGACCAGTGTATCAAACGAACACACTTAATCATAAATACTTTTAGTATACAATCCCAACAACATAAACATAACTTTTGGGATGGATTTTTTGCTTTTGCGTGTTCTGTGCTTTTCTTCTTCATGTTCTGTGATGTAGTATCTGTGTGTAGTTTTGGTTAGGTAAAACCATTTCTCATCAATATGTATCACATTCTCCATGGGCTTGAATCTTAGGATGTTCAAATCTTGCACATACTCTATAGCTTGCAAACTGAAACTCAACCTAGACAATTTGTTTGGAGATGTCAAAGCTGGTTTGATTGCATTAGTGTGTGCTCTGATCAAATGTGATTTAGCCCATCTTCCCACTATAGATTTAGGAACATTTATGTTGTCTGCTAGAGCTCTAATTGTCTCTCTTTTTTGACATGGAACTTGTGAAATTTGTTGAATGTTTACCTCATGTTTTACCTCTTTGACTCTTTTGAATCTGTTTCCCAGCACGTGTATGACTTCACCCCTTTCTCTTTGTTGTTTCGCAGATTCCCAAACCCTTGAGATTGTCTTCCTGCAGCAGTTGAACTTTGTTGTAGCCTCGATCATCTTCCCTCTTCTTGGATGTCCATTAATGCAGTTACCAAGGAGGAACTGCATTATTTCCTCCTTCAAAGAATCTGAAAAATATTTTTTGGCTCCCATGTGTAATTTGATTTTGTAATTTTGAATTTGATGTTGTAATGTGGTATCTGAGGTGTATTTATAGAAGTGTGAATGTGTTTGTAAATGTGTGGGAAAATCATATTTTCAGGATTTTATTTCCCACTAATTTTGTTTGATCATTTACTTTTGTAATACTTCTAACCCTTTAGGTAATTTTGCACATTTACACTCCACTAATTTATTTTTTAATGCATTATTTTATTAATTAAATTTCTTTGCATTGGTTTGTGTGCAAATCCTATGGGGACTAATGGTGAGGGACAAAGGGAGTATATGATAATCACTTCTATTTTTATACAATGTAGGGCTAGCAATTCGTGCGTGTTGGGTCACTTTCGTGTCATGTCTTATCGTGTCGTGGCATTATCATGTTTGAGCTTAACGGGTTCGTGTCGTGTTTGTGTTTGAGCTTAACAGGTTTGTGTCGTGTTCGTGCTCATTATTATTGTGCATATTCGTATCGTGTTATCGTATTGTGCATATTCGTATCGTGTTATCGTATCAAAAAAAATTAGTCCTAAGTGTAAAGCTGACAATTTTAGTAAGGTTGATTTTTATCATATCGGATCGTTTTCGTGTTGTGTCGTTATCGTATTTGAGCTTAACACATTTGTGTTGTGTTCATGTTTGAGCTTAACATGTTCGTATCGTGTTCGTGCTCATTATTATCGTGCGAGTTTGTGTCGTGTCAGAAATTGCCAGTCCTAATACAACGACTTTGGCCAATAATTTGAGACGGTGAAATAATAGAATGGATCTTAAATGAGATTTATTTTTCACTCACATAATTTTATATTTAGAATCAACATTCCAAACTTGTGCACAGAGAATTCCGATTGAAGTATTCATTTTGATTGGAAACAAAATAATTTATTTAAGCTTAGCAAATAATGTACTAGGCACAACAAATGATATATTTATAAAATATATTATTTTGTATTTTGATCAGCATGGACTATTACAATATGCATTTTGATTGGAATATGAGTTTCGAACAAAATTAAGTCTATTATTATTTCGTATATCTTACAAAAATACACCATGACAAAAAAGGATGGCAAACAATGAAAAAATAAAGAGACAAGTGTTAGTTTCTCAATCTATTCTGATTATTCATATCAGAAAATATTGCATTCTCTTTAGTTATTTGGATTGGTTAGGTTTTTCTATTTTAAAATTTGAGTTCTTCGAATTTCAAATTTATTAGTGAATACTTCAACATCTATATATATAAAAGCAAAACCCTACAAAGCTTATTTTTTCCCGCCCAACAACATTACCTAAAATAATATTACATAAATTATGAAAAAAAATTAACTTCTACCTAATTTATTATCGGTTGATTGAATGATAAAATGTGTATACTACCTAATTAACTTAATTATAGTCATAATTAATGGGCTGATTTTAGGGTGGTATTTAATATTTAAATGTCAAAATAATTGTATAAATAATGGATTATTGAATTGATTTCCCTCACAATTTTTTTTTTTTTTTTATCTTGAGAGATACTTTCATTTTCTATGTCCAAGGTTAGGTTAAGCTTCGTCAATGATCGGTTGACAGTGATTATTTCATAGCTATGTGATTCAATTATCATCAATGTACATTTAGTATTTTTTGATAGTTTCGATTTTTCCGAAGAATTTTTTTATCATTCATTCATGTAATTTATTCATCATTCATTCATGTAACATTTAGTATTTGATAGTTTCGATTTTTGATAGTGATTATTTAATATTTTGATTTTTTTATTTTCATTTTTTGTTTGTGATTGAATCAATTTTTTGTTGTTTTCAATTATCTTTCATGTAATGTTATATATTTTTTATATTTTTGTTTTTGGATATATTTGACAAGTCTTTTTTTTTTTTTCAATCTTACCAGATGATAAAGAGAGCGCAAGATGGGATCGAAGACATGCTTGGAAATTAGATGCAATAGTTCATCATATAAGGCTCTTGATTTTTTTGATAATCCTATGTATAAAGTGTAGTTTATTTTTATTTTTTCAGTTTATTTTATTTTTCTATGTAATTAGTTAATTTATTTCATGTAATCTAGGTTTGATTTATGATTGATAATAAATTTATTTGAACATTGTGTTTTGTTAATAAATATTATTTCTTGTGATTTTAAAAATTTTAATATCATTTTATTTAATTGATAATTTTTATTTTTTATGTTTGACTTTGTGTTTGTTAGCAAATATTATTTAAGATATTTCATGAATAATTATTTATTTAAACTTTATTTATTGGCAACACAAAATAATTTTATGTGGATATAGTACAAATTTTTAACATAATTGATTTAATTAATTATGTATATTTGGTCGATGGAAATTTTAATAAACTTTTTTTAAAAAAACACAGAATAAAGGGTGAGATGATTGTATCATATTTAGTTGATACATAAATTGGTGGTAATTTAATATTATTTTTCTATTTCTTTCACTTTAAATGGATAGGCATGAGTCTTAATTTTCTTATGGAGATTGATATCAGTAGGTAATGTAAGTCCATAAAAAAAAGTGGTGCTTAATTCAATGATATATTGATATTGTATCTGTTAATTTGTTACATCTTTTAAGTTTCGAAAATTTATGGAAACAATAATCTAATAAGGGATCAAATTTAGGAATAAAAAATTAAATAGTTGGATGATAAAGAAATTAATGTATATGCAAATCATTGATAAAATAAATTCTAATAATTTAGGAACAAAATGTGTTTTTCCTATATAAAAAAAACCCACATGTATATGTATTGAATTTTCAAAAATTAGAGTATATGGTGAATGTAAATGCTCAATTATTAAGATTATAAATCAATATTTATATCTATATTTATATATACATAAAATAAGAACCTTAAACATTTTTTTCCTAAACTTCCAAAAATAAGAAAATATTTTGATCATACAAATTATTTAAGGTAATATTAATAAAAAATAATTTATGATAATTATGTCAATAACGTTAATTATTGTATTAATTATAAGCACAAATGAAAACATAATTAGTGGTTATAAAGAGATTAATATTCTCTTTAGTATAATTATTCTTCAAACTTATAGAAATCCAAGATGCGACTTTGATTAAAAAGCCCGATGAATTGAGAATTCGACAGCATGAATCACCACCCAATGGTCATGCATCTTTGTTGTGGTCTCGCGAATCGCCGACAGTTCTATTTGCTTCAGAATTCAAACGTGGATGAGCATAAAAATAAAGAAAAGTCTTATTCAAGAACTATTTTTTATCCAATCATAGTGTAATGTGTATCGTCCCATCTTTCTGTCATGGAATAGATGAATGAATTTGAGGTGCTTTTGCAAGAGAATATTCATGAAGTAGAGGTCTATCCATCTTTAATTATTCCTTCACCACAGAAGTATTCATTCATATTTTTAGTTTAATTATTATTTAGTTCATTTGTAATAATAGTGAATTTTATATTTTATTTCATTGTATAAATATAAAGCTTTATTTAGATTTTTTTAAATCATTCCGATTATAAGTTTTTGTTTTGTTTAAACAATTAGGTTTATGAAATATGATTAAAATTGCACAACTTAAAATATTGGTGTTTTACATTTTCATAGGTATTGGAAGATTTTTTTTAATATGAATAAATTTGAGACAGGAGAAATGACAAGTAAATCTTACAAATTCAAATATTACTGTGAACTTTGTCTATACATACTTTTAAGTAAAATTCCCCGCAATAAATAATAAATTAAAAATATATTATGTGGTAATAATTATTTTATATAAATCCATTTTTACCGACATATTTTAATAACATTTACATGAATTCATACCCAAACAATCACTGTAATTATGGGGCATTATTAAAATTATTAGGTCATAACCCAAATATAAATCTAATTTTATCAGCATACTTTAATAACACAAATAGTGCTCTTATAAGTTGTGGGGGATTTGCAATATGTAGACTATATAATTGATTTTTATTCTTGATTGTTAAATATATCATTGCGATATTAATGTTATATTTTATTTTTATACTGTTTAATGGATGGTTTTAGTTTTTAATAATAATATTTTTTTTTGTGTTTGCAATTGTATATTTGATTTGAGTTGTAGTTTTTCTATATTTTGTGATTTTATTCATATAAATAGTAGCAATTATTTATATAAATTTATTTTTATTATTATACTAATTTAGTTTCATTGTAATTGTAATTTCACAATTAATTTAATTATGTGAATTTAGACTTATAATGATTGAAATAAATGTAGGCCAAACCAGTATTTTAATTTTCGTATGTAGCCTAAAAACTTGGTTGTATCAGTTTATACAACTATTTAATTATTATTTTAAAAAATTTATGTAGAAAAATCTTTACTTGAACAAATTGTACATCTATGTCTATAAGCAAATAAGCTCTCATATATAATACTACCTCTTTTTTTTTTTTAAGTTATGAATGTGATCAATGTGATATTATTATTAGGAGCTGCCATTTTGAAAATATAAAAGAAAGAAGAGAAAAAGAGCTAAGGCACGGAAACAAGAATTAGAGAGAATAAAAATGAAAAATAAAGCAATGAGAGAAAGGATAAAAGAACTGGATATCAATGGAAAGAAAACTTAAAAATGAAAAGGAATAAAGAAAACAAGATCAAGTCAATAGGTCTTCAAGATCTAATTACATTAGGATCAGGGGTGGAGGCAAACTTCAAGTTCCGGAGGAGCTCGACCATATCACGATTGATTTGAATCTTATAATTTTTTTGAAATATAATTAAAAAATAATAATTTCCGGCCGCCGGGGGGGTCGGCAGCCCCCCCAGCCCAAGGCTGGCTTCAAAATTGACACGGAAATCACAATTAGGGGTAAGAAAAATACCAAAAGATTCGGTATACCGTGCATATTGTATCAAACTAATATAAAAAATACCCAAAATTTTATATACAATTATTTATGGTACAGTACGATACCATACAAAAATTTACGGTATGATAATGATATGAGAAGATAAAATTTGGGTATACCTCTATATATCGCATTGAATATATAAATATTAGTTATTTTTAATTTCACATAAATATAAACATTATAAATATTTAATTCAAGAAAGGTTCTTATCTACTATTTTTGATCTTGATTTCTTTTCACTCTCTAATTTGCATATTTGGTTATTGAGACATTTTTAGAGTAATACTTATATTGTATTTTTAATATATGTTAATGCATAATTATTTAAGTTTTGAATATTTATTTTGTTAGAGTTTGATTATTATGATATAGATTATTATAGTTGTTGTTTTTTATTAAAAAAATAATCATTTTAACACAATATCATATTATAACATTTATGAATGTAAAATGATAAAAAATTGCATGGCATGCTGTTGACAATATGATTAGAAGAAAGTAAACAAAAAATATAGTAATTTTTGGAAAAAAAACATGGTTGGAAGAATAGAAAAACAATGAAAATAAGTTATTTTTGGAAGCCCATTCGTAATTATATATTCAAAAGAGAGATAAAGTATTTTAAATTTCCCATATTAATAAAGAAAAAACATGTATGAATGAAAACAATTATAAAAGAACCATTGTAATAATCCACATCGGTAGATAATCTAACACGTACAAATGGTCGCAGGGCCCGAATTTTTCAACTCTAAATTACAATTGTTAAATAATAATTTTATGAATATTTTTTTTTGCAATAAATAAGATTTGTTACGGTAAGGTATACCGTTATTACAAAATATTGTGTAATTTTAGTATACCACGATATATGGTAAAATTTTGGTATGGTACTATATTTACAGTACGATATTAATATTCAATTTATGTTATATTTAGATCTCGGTATAGCGATAGTTTCGATACGATAATAATATTAATTTTTTCATATATACCGTAAAACTTTGTACGATATATAGTACGGTAGAAGATTTTTGGTATATCTTACCGACCCACCCCTAATAGCAACACATTGATCAAAGTGATATGTTTGCTGGACTATATATTTACAAAGCGAGCGATCATTTACCATTTCAAATGCATATTTTAATATTGGTATATAAAAAAAATTATATTATTTAATTTATGTAAGTATTTAAAGTAAATCTTTAAAGCATTGTGTACTTAAAATGCATATTTTAATATAGGTATAAAAGAAATTCCTAAAACAATTTAAATCGAATAATATATAAACTTGACTATATTGGTGTACTAAAAATTTAAACTCTTTAGTTAATTGATAAGTTTATAATTTACTCACATATATGTAGGTTTCTACATTTATTTCATAAAATGTATCGAAGTTTTTTAAATTTTATATGCTTGATTTTGTATTAGTACATACTATGCTTTGGGTGTTAAAGTCTCATAGGTTTTCATGAGAAGAAATGTGTTAAATAAAAAAGAAAAATTCAATCCGAAAGTTCAAGATCTGTGACAATCAATACACTTTTCATGACGGTTGATATGGTTGTGACGGGGAGCTAGGATGGTCGACACAGAATTATGACATACAAAGAATAAAGCAACACTCTCCGTGATGATCGACGTGGAACTCTTGTCAACCAACACAAAACGCAGAAATTATAGGCTTACGGATTTTTGTGCTTTTTAGTCATGTTTCGTTACCTAATCTCTCCATAGTGACACTATTTGTAGCATAATTATACATTTTTATTTCTCTATTTATAATGCAAGAGCTTGTGTGTATGTAGAAGAGATGAGAAGTGGTAGCGAATTAGTGGCGGATCCAAAAATATTTGTTAAGTATGATTCCATTCAATTTTGACGTAACAAAAAGAGCACATAATTAAGTAGATATATCGGTTCATGATAATAATAATAATAATAAAATATATGAAAATACTATGCATAAATCAAAATTTTTTACATTAAATTAAATTATTATTGGTCCTCTTAATTTTAAATCCCCTTACACTCTCTTATTCTTTATTCTCAAACACTTTTTTCTAAATAATTTGCGATAAAAATAATTATTTCATAAAAATATCATATCATCATATTATTAAAACAAAAAGAAATCTTGATTCTTAGGGGTGTTGAAGTCCACCCAGACCTCTTAGTAAATCCACAAATATAGTGAAGTGCATGTAAAGAGGTATAAGAGTAGATAATTATAAAGCAATTGTGAAGATTTATTTGAGGCATAAATTTATCTTCGGTGACAAATTTAAAGTTAGATCTAAAATAAAATGACTTTTAATATTTAAAAATTAATATAATTTATAACAAATTATTAGAAAAATTATATACTCCGCGCATCGCGCGGGCAACAAACTAGTTTCTATTATATCATAATTAAGAGAGCACAACACAAGCGCTCCAATGTCTGATTTAAGTTCTATTATTCTTAATTATAAATATTTGATTCTCTTATATGCATTCCTTCAGAATCCTGACAAAAAAAATGCCTCTACTCGTCAAAATATGAGCACGCTTATTATGCGAAAATGTAATATTTTCATCATCTTATAGACCTAATATTTATATAACATTAAATATGTTTAGTAAAGTACCTTAATAAATTAGTAAACTCTAATGCTGATGAAACTATTTTTATAGGCAAAAACTTGCGTTAGGCAGGCCTAAACGGTTTAGGCGGGTTTTATCCTATCCAAATGGGTTGACCCATCTCTAATAGGATTTATTAATCCCAATTAGGGTATATTATATGGGTTTGGGCTTGGGTTAATGGATAAAACCCGCCTAAATCGTTTAGGCCTACCTAACTCAAGACCTTCCCATTTTTATATATTTCCATGCAATCTATGCAACTGGCAGTTAGAGTTTGAAACCGAACCCAATTTCTCCAAACACTTAACCTGATTTTTTTTTTTAAAATTCAATTCGAATAGCCCGACCCCCTGAATTGAAACCGACCGAATCAAGTCTTCAGTTTCGATTTGAACCGATCCTATTTTTTTAAATTAAATAAATAATAATAAAAATATACTATTTCAATATGTGATTTTGAAAAAACGAGAATATATATATATAAATGAGATTTTGGGCGGTTCGTGTTGAACCGAATCCTAAACATCCAAAACTAACTTGAATCAAATATAGATTCGGTTTGAAATTTTGAAATGGAACTGAAATCAAGACTTAACTCAAACTGTTTCGAACCCACCCAATACTCATCGATTTGGTTCGTTTCACAATTTAGTTTTGCTCGCCCCTATTTCCAAGTGCAAATAAAGGGAATAAGAAATTTAATGGAAACAATAGTATGAAATATTAATTTGAAAATTGGGTCAGAATTTGATTATTGATTGTTAAAATAAAAGCGTAGAATATTCCAGCCCATAACGACGACAAACTTTTCCAGCCGCACACCCCAATTTTCATTTTCCCACGTCCAACTCAACGCACACTATATATTCTCTTCACATGAATTTATAATAATCTACTAGTAATATTTATATCATGAATTGAGGCCTCTCACCGTTAATCTTCTCCTTCTGCATATCTATTCAGATCTCGCTGTTGCCACTACTGGTATGCTTCGTGTTTGATTTTGCGGTGACGTGACATTCTTCTCGTTCGTTCTGAATTTCTGCTCATTTCACTCGTTCTGTTCGTTGATTTGTGTCGTTTTGTTGAATTTTGTGGTGCTTGTGCCTGCGACTTAGCGGCTTTTGATGATAATTTCGATTCTCAGCTCGATTGTTGAAGAGATTTTCGATTTGTGTAGTCGGAGCCAAGTTAATGCTTTGTTAGATCTGAAGTTCCTGTTTTTTGCAGTTTCGCGAGGTTCGAAACTTGAAGGACATATTTGTGAGTCTAGAGCTGAGCTAGATTGTGTTAGGTGGCTTGGTTTTTTTATTACATTTCTGTGAGGGGAATGGTCATCTCAATGGAATCACATCACACGTTTTGTGTTCACTGCGCCCTTCATGTTTGTATAGAGTGAGAAAAATATCTGCGCCGATTATCTAACAACTTCAGTTCATGATTTGTTTTTGGTTTGCTGTGTTTGTTGTTTTTCGTAATTGAATAGTTGGTTTAACAATAGTTGTTCTTAATTGTAACCTGTAAGTTATTTTCTAAGTTGTTGATTCAGCTTAAAAATTCTCTCATTTTACACATGCTGAATCTGACTTCAGTGAAGGAAGCAGCGGCATTTCACAGCAAGGAGAATATTGCCACTTACCTGCTTTTGGATCTATTGTTTGCTTGCCAAATTTAGAAATGGATACATTGATGTTAGCTTATTACGATATGATGAAGTCTGCATCAGATTGGACAAATTTGGCTTTCGATGTGCCGTTTGCTCGAGCTGTTGTTTTTGGAGTCCCAATTGGAGGTGAGGATATCGCTGCAACTGGGGCAGATTCTATTTTCATCAAATTTTATTAACTGAATTCTTCATCTCTCCACTTTTTCATGCAGGTCATCTTTTTGTGGAAGGGCTTCTTTTAGTGGTGATTCTTTTCCTTCTTTCCCAGAAAAGTTACAAGCCACCTAAGAGACCCTTGAAGGAAAAGGTTTGTTCCAGGGATATTTAGTAGCATGTGTATCTCATTTGCCTCATATGCTTTTTGGTGCTCTAGTGTTCTAACATGGGGAAAAGGTTGTACATGGAGCATGATCGTTCTTCTGATCCTCTTTTTCTTCTCTTTCTTTCCCTTTTTTTTTTTGGAGGGGGGGGGGGGGGGGGGGGGGGCTTCTACTTTCTATGTTACACTTCTGAGTTCTAACCATTGTTCACTGTTAAATTTTACTCCCTCCGACCCAGTCTATTGGGCACTCTTTCCGTTTTCGTCCGTCCCAGTCTATTGGGCCACTTTCCTAAAATGGCAATTTTTTCACACTCATCAATAAAATATTAATTCCACTACCACTCACAACCCTTAATTCCCGTGCCCGGTCAAAGGTGCCCAATAGACCGTGACAGAGGTAGTATATTTTTGTAGAGTGTTCTTCTGATCACGTTACTTTTGTGCTTCTGATTCCGTTAAGGATATCGTTACTTGTCGTATGTAATTGATGATTAGTGTGTCTCTGAAAAATATATCTGATTTGAGTGATCAAGAAGTTGATAGTAGCATCTGAAGGATACAACTGCTTAGGGTGATTTATATAGTTTTGCTTAAATACTAAATGTATGACAGTATCTGACTATATGGTCAGGACATCTTGATTATTGCCTCCCTAAATAATTTCAGTTTTACTTAGAGACATATTCTGTTGAATGTTTGGGTTACTTTCCATCTCATCTTCCCCTCCACAATGAAATATTTGCTTGTTTCTTTTTCAGGAAATAGATGAGCTATGTGATGAATGGGTCCCACAACCCCTCACACCTTCTATTACTGAAGAGATGAAGTATGAACCTCCAGTGTTGGAAAGGTAAGGCCCTATTTCATTTCATTTATTTTCAGTTGTTCCTACACATTGTTTGGTTCTTATTTGATCATTTCCTAGTATATTGTATGTATATACATGAGTGGGTGGGTTCAAATAACAACCGTCCCGTGTGAGTTAACTTGGAACCATCCTTGGCCATAGCCCATAGATTAAAATTCTCAAATGGTTTAGATTTAAAAAAAATGATGCTGCATTTATATTAAACTGAAATTGTATATGTTTCTGCAGTATAAAGGAAGTTATCTGCATTAAACTGAAAAGGCATGTATGCAATTGTGAAAAAACATCTAAGCTAAACTTAGAATCTAAATTTGAACGTGTACCGAAATGGTTTTTAGTTCAATTCAAATGCTTCTGCACTAAAAAAAATCTCAGTAATTAAAAACTAATTTAATCTATGGACAAGATTG
Organism: Plectranthus barbatus; assembly: GCA_026898455.1. Classification (NCBI taxonomy): domain Eukaryota; kingdom Viridiplantae; phylum Streptophyta; class Magnoliopsida; order Lamiales; family Lamiaceae; genus Plectranthus; species Plectranthus barbatus. The sequence continues at coordinate 429,821 of JAPKLW010000009.1, read as the reverse complement.
GTTCCTACGTTAACTCACATGGCTTGAGTTCCTAAAACAGATCTTCATTATGGTCTACATCTTTACATTTTTCTATTGTAAATATTTGAATTGAGAAATATAAATGGGATTTTACTATTTTCAGCTGCCTCATCACTTTCTCTTATACAGTGCTGCAGGCCCGCATACAACCATCAATGGAAAAGAAGTTGTGAACTTCACATCAGCAAATTATCTTGGTTTTGTAGGGCATGAAACACTTCTTGTAAGAAGTTCACCAATTCTCCAATCTCCATTTCTCCTTTGTCTAGCATGGTGCTTTTCTTGATTGCCCATTAATAGAACCTTATATAACAGGACTCTTGTACCAAAGCACTAGAAAAATATGGTGTTGGTTCTTGTGGTCCTCGCGGATTCTATGGGACTATCGGTAGGTTTTTAAATTAATGTATATTGTTTCTAATTTTTTAATCAATTGAAGTTTTTCTTCTTAACCCTGCTCATCAGTTAACTTACGTTGTTAACATATTGATATACACAGATGTTCACCTTGATTGTGAAGCCAGGATCGCAAAGTTTCTTGGAACTTCTGATTCTATACTTTATTCCTATGGACTCTCCACGATGTTTAGCACAATTCCAGCATTTTGCAAGAAGGGAGATATTGTTGTTGCGTGGGTATCTTTAATCTTGCTCAATTGTAATTATAGATGTTGCATAAATAAATGCTGTTGATGTAGAACAACATTATTTTGGCTCAACAAAAGTGTCTTAACATTCTTTAGGAATTAGAACAAATGATCAGCATAATTGTTAATATAGCTTATAAGCATAGCACTACAGAATAAATCAATTTCTTCTGCATGTCTTATGCATAGTTTCTGAACACGTGAGAAATTCTCTTTGGCTCAGCGATGAAGGAGTCCATTGGGGAATTCAAAATGGCCTTCACCTCTCTAGGAGCTCTATTGTTTATTTTAAACACAACAATATGGATTCATTACATAGTATTCTGGAAAAGGTTACCCAGGATAACAAGCGTGCGAAAAAACTCAGACGCTACATTGTTGTTGAAGCCGTGTATCAGGTATGAGCTGTTTAGTATTTTAGTCTTAAATTTGCTCTTTTCTTGCTATTTTAGACTGAGATGATAGGTCATGGAGGGGAAAACAAGACAGGTAAAAGTGTTTTTGGTCCATTTAACAGTATTTGATTTCTTACTATGCCTTAATATCATTTTTCCCTGATGATTTTACAGCTAATTATGCTGTTAAATCTCTGTTATCCAGGATTAACTGAATCATTTGATGTTTTGAAATCATGATTTGAATTTTCTGAGGGTAACATCTTGAAATATGGATCATAAAGTGATCCCTTTGTGAAGTTTTTTTTTTTTGGGTGGACCCTAAGAAGCAACCTTTTAGTGGTTTTCATGTTTAGGAGCTTTAACAGGATCAAAAGCCTTATAATTTATAACATTAGAAAAATATAGTACCTCAGAATGCTGCTTGATACAGAACATCACATTTGAATAAGTTAACTGATGATAATTGATGGGATATATGCGTGCACCATCAATTTAACACATTAAGACTTAACTGTGAGAATCAGCCAGTTGCTTAGACTCTGACAAAATCATTTTAGTGATCATATACAAAAAAATATTTTGCTGACTATTGTTTAGCTTATTAAAAGAAAACAATCTGAATTCTGAAGACCAGATGACTAGTTATCCATGTTCCATGAGATTTATGGTCTGGGGTTAGATGTCTGGGGCTTCTTAATTGTGTATCTTTATTTCAACCCTGTATGTGGTGATGATGGGGGAAAGGGAAGTAACTTAGCGGGAACCAGGACTGTATCAATGTAGTAATATCCTGCATTCATACTAAGATGCGTTTTTGGTTAAACACATTATTTCTAAGAAGCTGCTTCTTGCTGGTTTTCGAGTTTTATGTAGTGGCCTATCTTTTTCATTTACAGAATTCTGGCCAAATTGCTCCGCTTGATGAAATCATTAGATTGAAGGAGAAGTATAAGTTCCGCGTAATACTGGATGAGAGCAATTCTTTTGGTGTTCTTGGAAGTTCTGGAAGAGGTTTAACAGAACACTGCAGAGTTCCAGTAAGTTCCATGATCCTTTCTTGAATTCTGAGTTATTTCTTTACGTATTCATGGTTGTATTTTATGCACAGATTGAGAAGGTAGATATTATAACTGCTGCCATGGGACACGCCATGGCCACCGAAGGAGGGTTCTGCACTGGGAGTGCCAGAGTCATAGATCACCAGGTAGGGTTCATCTATTTGATTTTACTTAACTCATCCCTGGTTCCATAATAAGTGATTTGTGTTCCACTTTATTGACCAATTAAGTGCCCCTAGTGAGGGTAGCATTTGAGGATTTAGTGATTTCATACAAGTTTCGAATTGTTAGAAAATCATTCCCAGCATGCAGAAGCCTTTGAAAATTGACGTAGTTTCTGTAACCATTGCATTATTTTTCTGTATTTCTCAGAGGAATACTATTTTATAATGTGTTTTTTATGTTTCTTTACCATTACCAATAGCATAGTGGCTTTTCACAGTTTTTAATATTATGATTAATAATAAATTGGGTAAAGGATATATGATTGTAAATCAATAGGGTACGTTACACTGCTGGGGACAAGCTTGTCAAGTAAAGTCTTCATTCTCTTGTACGGACTTTGATCACTTATCTTGATCGCATCTAATGTTGTGTTGTATTTGGCAGCGTTTGAGCAGTTCTGGTTATGTATTTTCTGCATCTTTGCCCCCATATCTAGCCAGTGCAGCAATTACTGCAATTGATGTATTGGAAGGAAATCCTGATCTCACCACAAAGTTGAAGAAAAATATTGCTTTTGTACATCAAAGTAATGCCGTATTCTTCTACTTCAATTACATTTTTGCAGTATATCTCACTGTTGTTAATATCTTCTCAACTTCCAGGTTTATCTGATGTACAAGGCCTTGAATTAGTCAGTGACAAAGAATCACCAATTGTTTTTCTCAAATTGAAGAATTCCACAGGATGCTTGAAAGGTGATATTCAGGTTCTTGAAGATATTGCGGACCGCGTAAGTGATTTGAAGCTTTATTGTCATATGTATTAAGTTTAGAAGAAGACAGTGTATGTCTGAGGACAAAGCTGGTTTTGCCTTGACTCCTCCTCAGGTACTGAAGGAGCACTCCATTGTTATTGCACACTCAAAAAGATCACCATTGGACAAATGCAGTTTAGCTGCTGGGATAAGATTGTTCATATCGGCTGCTCATACAGAATCTGATCTGGCCATGGCTTGTCAATCTGTTCAAATAGTCGCTGCACAGCTACTGGCGGCTTGATAACTCTGTTTCGGCGATCAAGCAGAAGCACTGCTGGTCAAGGTGCTCGAGTTTCCCCCTTAATGTTGTCATAAATTTTAAGTTTAAATTCGCTACTCTTATTTGTGGTGGTGGTGGTGGTGGTGTAGAGGTCCCTTGAGTTGTAGGGAGATAATTGTTGAGAGTCGCTTCTTATTTAAGTTAGAAGCGTTGATTAATCTCTAGACGTACATATTTTTAGCCGTCTCTTTATTCAATATATATTGACAATTTTTTTTATTTTTTTATTTTTTTTTTTCAGTTTTGAACAATTTTAAAGAGAAATCATTTTCTTTAGTTTTTGTGATTATACAATGTACAGAAACCTCTTATGTAAAAAGACGATTTAAAACTGTACGAGACAGGTGTTTTTGTGCGGGATGTTAATGCATTCCAATTGGAATATATATTTGTATAAAATACATTTTGGTCAGAATACATAATTTTAATTGGAATTGAGAGCTTTTCGATAGGAATTATGTCTATTGATTGAAATGCTCTCTTTACTGATAACAATGAGAGCATTCCAATTAGAATAACATAATTTCATTCGGACTTTGATGTACACAAATGTATATTTTAATCAAAATTTTTTCAATGTCTCCCCGTTTCTAAAAATGGGAGACTCACTTGTGTAAAAAATAGATAGCCGGCCCTTAGCTGAAATAAAAATCATTTACTCAAAATTTATTTTTCAATCAAAAAAATTTATGAATTTCAATTACAACAAAAACGTGAGTGTATGTTTCGTGTTTCTTAACCAATACAAAACTTTTAAATTGACCCTCTTAAAAATTCTCTTTTTTTCTTGATGAACTCAATAAACATTCAAACAAAATTGAGAGATAACACTTCCTCAAAAAGAAAATTGTATTGATATAAACACAAAAGCGCTAAAACCAGTATTTTTCTCATTTTCAATGTTGAAAGATTCTTAACCACCGTAATACTCACACGTCCATGATGAACATATATCTCATTAGAGTGCCATCAATAACCAAAATGTACTCCTTAGAAGGAAAAAAAAAAACTGACTGCAAACTACAATTGCTCAAAATAAAACCGTAGATAATATTTTAGAATCCATCACACATTTTATCGAAACACAGCTAGATTCCTTGTCCAAAAAAAAAAAATAAAGAGCCAATATTATGCTTATTTCTAACCACAGAAGTATGATTTCAAGCAAGAAAGATTAGAACAAAGAGGGCAACCAGGCCTTGTATGTTCACACTAAAAATCTGCTTTCACAGTTAAGTTCAGTATGATGTGTAGTATTGCTGTGGCATTCCATAAGCATCATAGTGAGCTGCAGCGCCCGAAATCTTAGCCAACGCCAACTGGCCTTGCATCCCACTGCTCGCGTATTGCTGCCACAGTTGCTGCTCCTGCGCCAGCAGCTGCTGTTTCCTCTCCATGTCTGCAATCTGCACATAAGAAGGGGGAGGCACGAGAAGGGACGCTGCAAAGGGATCTTGCTGCCCTACAGGCTGAACCGTGCCATCAGGGGCAGGCAATGCCAGCACCTGTGCTGTGCCTCTACTCATCCCGGGCAATGCTACACTGCTGGCACTCCCACCACTCATCTCAGAGGTGTTCATATGCTGCTTCACTGCTCCCTGATCATACATGCCGTTGAGCAATAAGGGGTCGAACCCACCTGCTAAGTCTGCTTGCTGCATTGATAGGTTGCTAGCTGATTCCACCAACACCATTTCCCAATCAGCTTTGCCACTCTCAGCTGCAGGGCTCTGCCATGCTGAAGTCACCTTAGGCTCCCCATCTGCTGCAAAGTCTACCCATTCTCCGTTTGTGGCGGGTGCAGAGAACAAAGCTAGTGCCAGTTTATTGCCCTCTTGATCAGCTGATGCATCATCATCCCTCAGATTCACAAGGTCTTCAGCAACCTCTACATTCTGTGGCTTGTGCAAGGGCTGAGGGCGCGGGATGGGTGAAATATTGTGGTTCTCCGGTGGGGGGAGTGCTTTAATCTCATTCATACTTACTTCTTGTTTCTCATCTTTGATGTATGAGAAGCTTTCTTCCCTAGCATCAATGGAGGTTTTCGGCCTATTCGCCTTCTCCGTCATGATTCCCAAAAGTTGATCACTGATCTTCTGCACTTGTGGAAACTCTGAAGACCTTATTAACCCCGCATCCTTAACCCAATTAAAGAATCCTTTGAGGTCATCAATCATTTTTGAAGCATTAACATAAGCATCAGAAACCATGACAGAGAAATCGTACTCCAACTCCAAGAAACAGTCCAGCAAATACTTCAAAGCATCAAATATATCATCACAGAGCCTAAAACTATCTCTCACAAGCATGTATACTGCCACGAGCACCATCCTCGTGTTCTTGGCAGCCCCCGTTGGACTAGAAGCCAAGAAACGATCAAGGAGAATAAGCAACTGGTTCAACCTCTCCAACACCTTCTCTGGTGTGACATCCTTGACCATGAACGCCTCATTCTTTTCCTTTTGAGAATCACTCAAGTCATCATAGGACCTTGCCTTCCTACCCATCCCACCATAGCCGTCTTCATCATGTCTCTTCTTGTCATCATCCCCAACACTCAGTTTTCTTCCATTGGCCACAAGCTCAAGCTTCTGATCCAAATACAATGAATACGCTCTCACAAACGCGGAATGATCCCAAGAATTTGAGTGTGCATCATCACGAAAACCAGTCATGTTAAGAACCCTCGTCCCCCTCCTGCTGGCAAACATCATTTCCTGTCGAAAAACTGGCCCCCCTTCATTCAACAACTTGTGCACGAGCATCAAGGCCTTCAAGGCCACTATCCAATCACTGGTTTTGCTCAGCCTCTTGGAAACTGCAAGCACACAAGCATTCACATACCCTCTTGAATGTGACATCAGTTTCAGTATCTCCCGAGCATACTTTTCGTCTGCAGCCTCATTGTCATGAGTGGTCGCCTTCACCACCAAAACCTCAAGATCGGGTGCAACATTGCCAGTTACTTTGGCTAGGCTTATGCTCGTCTGGTCCTTCACCGCCCCTATAGCCTTCCTAATCGTGCTTGATGCCATCACTACCACTTGGTCTCTCTATCCCTCAATTCTTGATCAAATAATTGGCTCTGCCCATCATTACACAACGCATCAACACCAAAATCAAGAACACAAACACAAGACAAGATCATCAAACAACAGAAGAGAAAAAAAAGAAAAAAAAAGCCTTCTTGTTTAAATGGCTCCGAGTAATTTTTCTTGGGTAGCAAACACAGACACACCCTCTAAACGAATACCATTCAACTGATATCAAAGAAAAGAGTGAAAATTGGGTCCGGTTCAAGATTGGGAATTGAAAATTCTTCACTCGTTAATTATCAAAATGTCAATCTCTTCATACAAAAGGTAAACATTAACGACGCACGCACATATACATATACATATAGATATATGTATATACGTATATAAAGAATGTAGAGTATGAGTGCATACAAGACTTACGGCGAACTCAGAATTGAACGCGGCGATCACAGCAAAAAAAGAATGATCGACCGATTGCCAGCGACACCGGAGGCCCTGCAAGAAAAACGCCAAAACGATATACGTATCTATAAATTTGAAGAAAGATTGGAATACAAACACTTAAAAATATACATGGAGGGAATGGGTGCGAGGAATGTAGTTTAGAGTTGGAGTGAAGCTATATAAGAGAGAAAATGAAGATTAAACGAGAGAGAGAGAGAGAGAGAGAGAGAGAGAGAGAGAGAGAGAAGATGAAGCGGAAACGTATTAAACCTCTTGACGGGGTTTATACTTCATATACATATTTTTACCTATTTTACTTCCTTACATTAATACCTAAATTATTTCCTTCCAAATTATTTTATTTTATTTAAATTCTATCAACTTCATACACACTCACAAAATCTGGGAGAATCACAATCAAATCAAACTAATAAATTCCAAGTTTTCATTATAAAACTAAGGGGATGGTAGTGTTTTACAGACTCTCACAAGATTTATATTATAAAACTATTTTATATATCATTTATTAAAAATAAATAAATTATTTATTGAATAAAAATTCTATTCACTATTTACTAAAAAAATATATTATTTATTGAATAAAAAATAAATACAATATTTATTGTATAAAACTACCACATTTTCTTAATAAAGACTAAAATACATTATTAAATGTATATAAATATATCATTTTAAAATATCTATATATATATATATATACATATATATTATTTACTGAAAAACTAAATTGCAATATATAAATAGATTTAATCCATCTAAAAAAAGTGAGTTTGTCTTGTATAAATTTTGTCAAAACTGAAAAGCAAAAAAGTTGGAATTTTATATTATTGGTTCTCTTTTTAACTTTAAAATCATTCAAGAAAATCACGTTGTCTGAAATAATTATCATCCCTACTTTCTCTCTCCCTATTTAGAACGTTTGACAAAATATTCAAAATCTAGTTTTTCATGATTATATTGATAACATTTGAGAACTATTCAGAGCAAGTCCCGTCGGCGCTCCATTCTTCGGTCTAATGTGGTTATTTGCCTAGGAATTTTTTGTACGACTCAGTTTTCAAGTTGAAGTGAGGACGCACCTCGGAGCCTTCTCCTTGGTGGTTGGATGTTTACTGTTCTTCCCAGAACGTGGTTGGTTGACATACGCTCGTGAGAATCAATGTTCCAGAGTAAAACAATGACCGCTTATATTCACAAAGATGATAGCATAAGCTTTAAGGTTAGCCTCGTGCTATGAACCAATTAGCACGGAAAGATAACTTGAGTCAGGAACTCAAGTCTCGTGTATAGAAACACGGAGTGTCAGAGAGCTTGGACAGAGTAACGACTTAGTTTTCAGGGAATTCACTTTTTCCAACTTCGTAACCTCTTTCTGACGAGGTTGACTCCTATTTATAGGAGAGCTCTCAGGTGTTTGAAAATCTACCCATTAGACACATTCATCTAGTCGTTAAAGACAAAGAGAATAACGTCTACTTATAGCTCATTCTATGTGTCTGCTCTGCTCTTCTCTGTCAGTGTACTTCTCATTAAATTTGTGTCAGACTAAGTTTCAGTCCAAGGAATCCAAGTATGAGCATCCTCGTACTGACTTTCACTTAGCAAGCATTTGTCGAAGTCTGACTGAGCTTGGTTCTTTGTGTTCCTCGTGCTTAAGAACAAAAACTTCTATACTGACTTCCTTAGTCAGTATGGCAAGCCTCATACTGACTACCCAAACTCAAGTATAGCCTTGACCATACTTGGTGAAACCATGTTTATCGCACGAACACTTCTTCAATTCTCGGTCATTCCCTATGCTCGGTCTTCAACATCTAAGTTCTATTACAACTCAATTAATCCTATATAAGGATTACAATATAGAACTCTTAGAATAGTGCTAAATGAGTTTTGACATATCAAAACATCAAATTCAGGAGGGAACTAAAACTTAGTTCCTAACAATTTCCCCCTTTTTGATATTGTCAAAACCGCCTAAAGAGACAGAAAAAAAGGAAGCATGGCATAGTGAGTTTACTATCGACACTACTCACTATACGTGTCCTTAGTCCTGTCCTACTCTAATTGGTCTTCCCCCTGAATTGAAGAAACACTTTTCGATTAACCATTAGAGAAAAGAAATTACTACTCACACTTAGAAGAAGTGAGTTCAGCCAGAAATAAAAAACTATGAGTAAAAGAAGGGGGCAGAGGGAGAGACAAGACAATGAGAGATTGTCTAAGTTCAGTTTTCAAGTTTTCATTAAAGATTGAGAGTATACAAGTACAATGAAAGGTAGTAAACTGAGCTTTCAAAATAGAAATCTACATAGATAGAATGCTAGAGATTTCATGGAGGAGGAGGATCGGATGAAGACGGTTTGGATCCCGAGAGTTTGACCGTAATCTCGGCAAGAATATTATGCTGCTCCTGCCTCCTTTTTTCTTCAGCCTCTACTCTTCCTTCTCTTTCAGTCTCTGTTCTTCCCCCTTTGTGACAATCTCAAGAAGGATTGAGAGAGTAAACTTCATGGATGAGAGAGTTTCTTCAGAATCGGCCTGCTTCTTTTCAAATCTCTCAGCAAGAGTATCAATCTTATCTTGGAAGGTAGCTTCCATTTGATTCAACACGTTTATGGACACAACATCACTCCCAGAGATCTGAATTGATGATTCTGGCACAATGGTCATCATAGCAAGAAGGAGGGCTCTCTCTCCTTTCAGCCTGGCAAGCTCTTCACTAGCCTAGCGTAAAAATGAGAAACTGTAGGCAACTCGTAAATTCTTATAAATACGTAAGTCGATTTTTCGACATCTATGTTCACATATATGAAATCGTATTATTCATTTAATTATTCCTCAAAAGCATTGTAAATCTTTGTTTATCAAAGTAGTCGGCGAACTGGTTTTCCGGCCGTCGACAACGACCTAATCTTGTATTGCAACTCGGTTTGATTTATTTCCATTCATTTACTTTCTTTTAGTTCAATTCCTACTATTTTTGTTATTATTCGTGCAAAAGTTCCTAGGGCCTTGTATCCGAACGAAAAGTACCCTCAACAAGTTGTATATGTGACTGAAAAAGAAATTAATATTTTATTAAAAAATTTGATTGTGTTAGGTGTAGGGTTTTTCCGTGAACCGAATCACTTAAACCAAACTGAACCGGATCGATTTATTGATATTGTGCATAATTAAAATCATAATAAATCCTAGCATGTTCCTATGAATTTAATAACCAGAATTGTGGATTGAGGAATTTACCGTAATTCCGTAGAGTCTGAACCGATCTTTTGCGTTTGAATTTTCAACTTGAATTCAACCACGCAATCCGATTTTATCTGCGGAATAAGAAATTAGATCTCTAATTTCTTAGAATAAAATCAAAAACAAAGAAATCAAGAGAAAAAGAATATGTTCTCCAGATTAGATCTTCAGATCTGTATCCTGGTGCTGATCAGATCTACTACTGGTGAGGACTCCGTAGATCAATGGCTTGAACAGGACCAGAATCGAAATTCTCCTCCTTCTCCTCTTGGGATCGGCGCCTCCTCTCTCTTTGCCCTAGGGTTTTGACTGATTTGAATAATCACAAAGGTGGCTAGGGTTTCCAGAGAGAGTGGTCTATTTATAGACCCAGGGTTTTATCCCTAATGGGCTACTGGGCTCAATTTAACACACTTATTTGGGCCAGACCTGGAACCTAATGCAAATAATAAAGTGGGCCTATAAATTAATTAATTCCCATGTCCACAACCCAGGACACAATTAATTAATTAATATTAATTCTTTTTCACCATAGAATTAATACTGACCTACCCCTTTATTACCACGTTATGAGAATGGGCTGCATTAATTGAGAATCCCCATATTTAAGGTTACCGGACATCCATTAATTAATCGGAGCTTCTGACAAGCTCTAACTACAATTAATTAATATCTTATAATTCCTGAGTAGTACCACTCAAACCTTATCACTCGTGCCTGAAATTAATCAGCCTGCAGGACTTTGGCACGATGAATGTTATTGAGCTCCTCAAGGAATGTCCCCATCCTATTACTCGGATATGGTTACCTAAACCCAGTCTCAGGCGGTACTACACGAACTGCTGTTACACAAGATGCGGATATACGAGCACGTTACTTAGGCTCTCCACCATGGCAAGTCAAAACAACAGTCAACCCGTGCAAAACCCTGAACCTTCGTTAGGGTTTGGACTTAATCAATGTAACGAGATCTTGTATTCGCTGATGTCAGACAAACGAATACATCTCACTGCGGTCCATCAATACGCCACCTCTGCGTACCAGCATGTCAAGTAGCCAAGACAGACTACTTATTCCGACAATGCCGCAGCCATCCGAACAGACGTATCCTCATACGCTGTCTCGGCTGTGATCAGGTTTATGTCTCACTAGGTCAAGTGATCATACTGTCTTCTGCGATCTACAACACGCCGTATGATCGTCCCTATCGGTGAGACAAGAGGATACCATCGTTCATACATGTTAGATTGTTAACAGATAGGAGAAATAAACCGTTGTAAACCGTTCATACCTGTGAGACTGCGTTTTCTTTGAGTTTGCCATTGCACCAGAGTTATCACAATAAATTGTGATGCTCCTCGGCAAACTCGGGATCACGACCAACTCTGAAAGGTAGTTCCGGAGCCACACCCCCTCTTTCGAGGCGTCGGAGGCGGCGACATATTCCGCCTCCATGGTGGAGTCAGCAATGCATTTATGCTTTGATCTCCTCCAAGATATAGCTCCACCTCCCAGGGTAAACACATATCCTGAGGTCGATTTCTTCTCATCCTGGTCTCCTTGGAAATCCGAGTCCGTATAACCCACATGGCACAAATCCTCACTTTGATAAACTAGGCATAAATTCCTAGTTCTTTTCAAATACTTGAGGATGTGCTTTACAACAGTCCAGTGCCCCTGTCCAGGGTTAGACTGATATCTTGCTACCATGCCAACGACATAACAGATATCTGGCCTGGTACACAGCATCGCATACATGAGGCGACCCACTCCCGAAGCATATGGTACAAGACTCATCTCATCTTTCTCCCGCTGTGTCTGAGGACACTGCCCACTAGAAAGATGAACACCATGTCTGAAAGGTAGCAAACCTTTCTTGGCGAGTTGCATGCTGAATCGGGCAATCACAGTATCCACATAGGATGCCTGGGATAAGCTCAACATTCTTCTCGTACGATCTCGTAAGACCTTAATCCCAAGAATGTAGCCAGCTTCTCCCAGATCCTTCATTTGGAACTGTTCGGATAACCAAGCCTTAATTTTTGACATCACTCCCTCGTTGTTTCCAAATAGGAGTATGTCATCAACGTAAAGTGCAAGGAAGACCACGCTCCCACTGACACAAAGTCGGTAAACACAACTTTTGTTTTCCAACTGTGCAAATCCATAGGATTTAATCACATCGTTGAAACGTAAGTTCCACGACCTTAAGCTTGCTTAAGTCCATACAAGACTTCCTAAGCTTCCAGACAAGATGTTCTTCGCCCTTGCTTATGTAACCCTCGGGTTGCTGCATATAGATGTCCCTACATTCTTCAAGGTAACCGTTTAGAAAAGCGGTTTTGATATCCATCTGCCAGATCTCGAGGTCTATATGCACAGCTATGGCAAGGAGTATCCGGATGGATTTGAGCATGGCTACGGGTGAAAAGGTTTCTTCATAGTCAATGCCCTCTTTCTGACCATAACCCTTTGCCACCAGCCTGGCTTTAAAAGCCGTGATTTTTCCATCCGCCCCTTTCTTTCTCTTGTATACCCATTTGCACCCTATGACCCTAAAGCCATCCGGCAAATCAGTTTTCTGGTATACATCCATAGCAGTTATGGATTCAATTTCAGAATCCATGGCGACACGCCATTTGACAACATCCTTGTCCTGCACTGCCTCTTCGTAAGTCAGTGGGTCAGAGTCCTCATGTCCGAAGACTCACCCACGAACATTTACCTTTCCGGCTGGAAAATAACTCACCCACTACGACGAGGCATCGGTGCCGTATCAGTAGTAGGTACAGTGACTTGTGGTCCTGCACCTTGCACTGAAGAACGTGTCTGTGGTGCTGTACCTCTCGCAGGTGCACCCATATCTACACGTTCCCCTTCCCTTGGAATTGCATTCTCGTTCTCAATTTCTTGAAGAACAATATCACTCCTTGACATGTGATTACTCACATACTCGTCCTCCAAGAATCTAGCGTTGGTGCTAACAACGACTCTTTGACTCTCAGGACAGTAAAAGTAACCACCATTCGTTTGCCTGGGATACCCTATGAACAACATTACTTTTGACCTTCTTTCTAACTTATCAGGTTCTTTCGACAGTACGTGTGCCGGACAACCTCATACTCTAAACTTGCACAAACTAGGTTTGCAACCAAGGAAGAGCTCAGAAGGTGTCTTAGGAACTGATTTAGAAGGCACCACATTAAGCACGTAAGCTGCTGTTTCCAATGCGTAGCCCCAAAACGAAATTAGTAAGTTTGCATAACTCATCATTGATCTTACCATCTCTAGAAGAGTCCTATTTCTTCTTTCAGCTACACCGTTTTGCTGGGGAGTACCCAGTGCAGTCCACTGGGATGTAATCCCATTTTCTGAAAAATATTGAAGGAACTCGTTACCGAGGTATTCGCCACCGCGGTCAGATCGCAGCGACTTGATAGTTTTCCCGACCTTCTTTTCTACTTCAGCCTTGAACTCTTTGAATTTCTCAAAGCATTCAGACTTGTAGCGAAGCAGGTAAACATATCCGTACCTTAAGTAGTCGTCAATGAAAGTGACGAAGTACTCGTACCCTCCACGAGCCTGCGTGGATATCGGTCCACATAAGTCAGAATGGATCAATTCCAACACTTCCTCTGCTCTAGATTGACTAGCCTTGAAAGGCCTAGCTGACATCTTGCCCTCGATGCAGGATTCACAGACTTGATAAGGTACAACCCAGACTAGGTCCAATGTACCGTCATCTGCAAGTCTTTGAATCCGCTTCAAGCTGATGTGACCCAGTCTCAAGTGCCAGAGATATGTAAGATCCTCAGCAGAAGAAGTAAGTTTTCTCTTTCTAGGATTATCAATTACGGATGAATTACATGCAATACTTGCGGAAGACTTATGATTACAATTAACAACATAGAGAGAATTATTCAGCATTCCACAACAGATAACACCGTTATTACCAATGATAGAAACACCACTATAAAAAATAACTGAATATCCATCAACATAAAGTTTGGAAACTGAAATAAGGTTTCGCCGAAAATCCGGCACGTACAAAACATCTCTCAAAGTTAAAACAGAATCATAAAAGTACAAGGTGAAATCTCCAATGGCAGCTGCACTCACTTGTGCTGCATTCCCCATCGAGATGGTAATCTAGTCATTCTTCAGCACCCTCCTCGGTGTGAACCCCTGCAAAATGTAACAAACATGATCAGTAGCTCCAGTATCCACTACCCACGAATGAGTAGAAACCGATGCTAAATATGTTTTTGTTACAAATGCAAATGACGTACCTTGTCCCTTGGCATTCAGACATTCCACCTTTCCGCATCCAGCACACTCGTTCTTCTTTGGACTGACCTTGACTCTCTTCCCCTTCCTAGACTTGCTATCACTGCCTGTTTTCCTGAACTTGCTCTCAGCACCATCGTCTCCAACCTTAGAGGTTGTCGAACCAGTACTAGAACCAAACATAACAAGTTTCCATGCTCGCATGTTGGATTGCTCTACTACAAGGTCCTCAAGTAGCTCATGCAGAGCATACTCTCCCTTTGCAGCAACAACCACCTTAAAGTCATAATAGAATTCCGGAAGAGAATTCAGGATAATATCAATCTCGCCTTGCGCACTGATATTACCACCCCGCACAGTAAACTGTCTCATGAGGTCAATCATAGACATCATGTGCGTAGTCACTGAACTATCCCCAACCATCTTCTTGCACACAAGATTGTGCACAAGCTTACAGTTAATGGTTCGCTCCACTTTGCCAAAAGCTGTCGAGAGTTCATTCCAAAGCTCTCCAGCCCTTTCGAGGTGTTCATACTTATGCCTTAATTCTTTAGACAGGGAACCCGTGATGAGCCAGAAGGCAAACTCATCAGCATCCTCCCATCTTTCATAGAATTCAAGCTCAAGCTCGCACACTCCTCTTTGAGAGCGCCACAGTGGATCCATGTAAAGAACATGTGCTTGATTTTTCAGATAAAGGATGTATTTTATGCAGAAACTCCATTCATGGAAGTTTGGACCAGTTAGAGGATTGAGAGCAAGTATATGATCGACAGTAGACATAGACATATTGAAACAATAAAGAATCTTAAATAAGAACATACATGTAGAACTTCGAAAACAAATGCATTAAAAACCTTTTAATAAATCAAATACAAATGTTTTCCACTAATTGCCCAAGAGTTCCCACCGCAAGCTACACTCGTAGATGTTTATGATGTCACCCTCAACCAGAACTGCGGGTTTTAAGCCCCAATCCATTTAATTTCACTACCATGTCAGGATGCTTTTGACACTAGAAATTAATAATTAGTGAAAACATTAGACCAAGCCATCTCTCAAGAATAGGGATGCAATTCTTGCATTATATTCTAAGATGCTTCTAAGAAATTAACCACAAATTTAACTCCGGCCAAAAGAGACAGTTTAGCATGGCACGTAACCATACCGCACATCCCTTAAAGCTTTTGTTATCTATAATTTAAATCAATCCAAGAATACTTGTGAAAGAGATCTACGCAAGCTACACTCGTAGACGTTTACGCAAAGCCCTCCCACTATTCACATAATTTAAATTGTGTCTAGAAATCCCAACAACCGTACCCATGCACCTCTAGGAACTAGCAAGCTACACTCGTAGACGTTTACTAGAACGAGAGATACACTTACAGCCTAGGACCGCTTTGTGGAGGTCTGTTGATTTTAATTAAAAAAATCTGCTTAGTATTTTTCTTTTAAAAGGTTTCTTTATGCGCACACATAATTTCTTTGTCATTATATTTCCCAAATTTTTGCATGTAATAATACAAGCCCAAAAATCCCCAAAATATAATCCAACAAGAAATTAATCACATAAGCATGCTTGGAAAGCTGTAAATAATAAAAGCGATAAATCATGCTTTTCCTATTATCTACACATGCTTAATTGCGCACATAAATAAATCACACATCATACGAGGACAATTAAGACAAACAAAAATTTCTCGTGGCCCCAAAAATAGAAAATAAATTCTATCTATTACAATTTGAATTTGAATTTTATTTGGATAATTCCAAATCTTTTTCAAATCTTCCAAATCTTCAAGGGCCTCCAAAAATTGATCCACCAAATCTTTTTGGGATTTAGGTATTTGTGATCTGATGATTTGCCCTAACCCTAATGCAAACCCTAGGGTTTACACAGGATTGCACAAACCACCAAAACACGAGTCACCGCGACGGGACAACATCAGCCGACGACGACCACCGCCGCCGCTAGCCGACCGCCGCCGGACCCGGCCGTCGCGCGCGCGCTGCACACCCCGGCCGCGCGCCTGCCACGCCGCGTGCCGCCGTCGTCCTCACCGGCCCTCCGTCGGCTCCGTCTTCGTTCTTTGTCCTTGACCCGTCCAATTACAGATTTTGAAAAATAAAAATTACATAATCTATTCTATTACAATTTTTCAAAATCTACACTAATCACGAATTTTCTCGTGATTTTACAAAATTAATTCAGCCCTACACGGATAAACTACCGCGGGCTGAATTACACGGGTTGCCACGAGGAACAAAAACCAACATCTACAAAATAATAAATTCATACATGCATATCGAATTTAATTATGAACTATAGAGCCATAAATCGGAAACCTGGCTCTGATACCAATTGTAGGGGGTTTCCCGTAAACCGAATCACCAAAACCAAACTGAACCGGATCGATTTATGGATATTGTGCATAATTAAAATCATAATAAATCCTAGCATGCTCCTATAAATTTAATAACCAGAATTGTGGATTGAGGAATTTACCGTAATTCCGTCGAGTCTGAACCGATCTTTTGCGTTTGAATTTCCAACTTGAGTCAACCACGTAATCCGATTTTATCTGCGGAATAAGAAATTAGATCTCTAATTTCTTAGAATAAAATCGAAAACAAAGAAATCAAGAGAAAAAGAATCTATTCTCCAGATTAGATCTTCAAATCTGTATCCCGGTGCTGATCAGATCTACTACTGGTGAGGACTCCGTAGATCTGTGGCTTGAGCAGGACCAGAATCGAAATTCTCCTCCTTCTCCTCTTGGGATCGGCGCCTCCTCTCTCTCTGCCCTAGGTTTTTGACTGATTTGAATAATCACAAAGGTGGCTAGGGTTTCCAGAGAGAGTGGTCTATTTATAGACCCAGGGTTTTATCCCTAATGGGCTACTGGGCTCAATTTAACACACTTATTTGGGCCAGACCTGGGACCTAATGCAAATAATAAAGTGGGCCTATAAATTAATTAATTCCCATGTCCACAACCCAGGACACAATTAATTAATTAATATTAATTCTTTTTCACCATAGAATTAATACTGATCTACCCCTTTATTACCACATTATGAGAACGGGCTGCATTAATTGAGAATTCTCATATTTAAGGTTACCGGACATCCATTAATTAATCGGAGCCTCTGACAAGCTCTAACTATAATTAAATAATATCTTATAATTCCTGAGTAGTACCACTCAAACCTTATCACTCGTGCCTGAAATTAATCAGCCTGCAGGACTTTGGCACGATGAATGTTATTGAGCTCCTCAGGGAATGTTCCCATCCTATTACTCGGATATGATTACCTAAACCCAGTGTCAGGCGGTACTACATGAACTGCTATTACCCAAGATGCGGATATACGAGCACATTACTTAGGCTCTCCACCATGGCAAGTCAAAGCAACAGTCAACCCGTGCAAACCCCTGAACCTTCGTTAGGGTTTGGACTCAATCAATGTAACAAGATCTTTTATTCGCTGATGTCAGACAGACGAATACATCTCACTGCGGTCCATCAATACGGCACCTCTGCGTACCAGCATGTCAAGTAGCCAAGACAGATTACTTATTCCGACAATGCCGCAGCCATCCGAACAGACGTATCCTCATACGCTGTCTCGGCTGTGATCAGGTTTATGTCTCACTAGGTCAAGTGATCATACTGTCTTCTGCGATCTACAACACGTCGTATGATCGTCCCTATCGGTGAGACAAGAGGATACCATTATTCATACATGTATGATTGTTAACAGATAGGAGAAATAAACCGTTGTATACTCATTATAATAAATGCTTTCAATATACAAAACCCATCATTAGGTTGTTAAGGTTGTGATTGTGGATAGTCATTATACAAGAAAATCGCCCACCTGGCATTAGCATTGCCAACTAAGCAATTATGTTCTAAAACATAGGATAATATTAGGGGTGTTCCTAGTTTGGCTAAACTGTTCTGTTGGATATGAGTTGGCCTTAAATATCTTCAAATTATAATCGGCACAAACTTACGAAGCAGTAGCCTAGCAACCGTGCCTATTTCCACTCCTAACAACGGACAAGGTTTTGGAGGGCCAAAAGAATAAAATTTTAGAAGAGAAAAATAATATATTTTTTAAAAGGGTAAATAGGGAAAATACCCTAAATTATTGACGTTTTTGAAAAAATACCCTAATATATTTTCATAAATTAAAAATACTCTAATCTTTACTTTTATTTATGAATTATACCTTGATCTATTAATATTTTGGGAAATTACCCCAATGTATTATTATTAGTTAAAAATACCTCAATCTTTAATTTCATTTACAAATTAAACCAAAACGGAAAATATTATTGACTCACACAAAGATGACAGTCAAAACAACTATCTTCGCCTGTATTAAATTTAATGTATTAAGCAATTAATATTTTCTATACAAGATCACACGTAAAAATACGCATTGAGAGAAAAAATAAGGAATTCAAGCAACCGAAGAAAACAAAAAAATAGCAGAACATGAAGTTTTAAATACTTTTCGGAAAATAAATGCATTTGAATATATAGCAAATAGTTGTTTTGACTGCCATTTTTGTGTGAGTCAATAATATTTTTTATTTTGGTATAATTCATAAATGGAATTAAAGATTATTGTACTTTTAACTAATAATAATACATTTGGATATTTTCCCAAAATATCAATAGATCAGAGTATAATTCATAAATGAAAGTAAAAATTAGAATATATTTAACTTATAAAAATAGATTAGGGTATTTTTAAAAAAATGTAAATAATTTAGGATATTTTCTCTTTATTTACCCTTTATAATAATTTACTCAAATAGGAATTCACGGCACTGAATGCATCTAGTCCAAAATCAATTAAATCCGACATTGATCAACCTGTTTTGTCTATTTAATTAAATATTTCTAATACTAACATATTCAAAATCATTGACATAAAACACTAATAAAAAGGCAAATCTTGGCAGTTTATTTATTCAAAATCATAGTCATAAACTATAGAAACAATTATTGTACAATTTGAATTGGGTAGGGGTTTTTTTTTTTTTTTTAAACTTTTTATTTTAACATTAGCATAAGCTTTTATTAAACTTAGATATATTAGACTTAAGATAACTAGGAGATAATATCCTAAACTATTAACATTTTTTTATAAATACTTAAAATGTATTGCAATCATATTTATATTTGTCACGTGGAATGCTAGGTGATATTTAACTATTGAATCATCAATAATTAACAGTGTTAATTTAATTTGGTGTAATTCATTAGCGGAAGTAAAGATTTAAGTATTTTTAACTAACATCAATATATTATATTACTTTTTTAAAAATATCAATAAATCAGGGTATTATCTCCTATTTATCCTTAAACTTATTCCAAGCACATTGGGAAGATTTACAGAAAAATCAGGGTAGTTGATTACCAAATTTGCTATCTCATGAGCGTCAACATGAAGGGATCTACATATCCATGAAAAACAGTTCCCAAAAGAGTAACTCTATTCAAGATATTTGAAATCAAGGGTTGATTGCAAACAAGGATGGGGCTCCTCTATGAATTCTGACAATGTTTCAATTCCTTCAAGATTTCATATAATAACAAAATGACAAAAACTTGCGTTAGGCAGACTTAAACGGTTTAGGCGGGTTTTATCCTACCCGAATGGGTTGACCCAACCCAAATAGGGTTTATTAATCCCAATTAGAGTATATTATATAGGTTTGAGCTTGGGTTAATGAATAAAACCCGCCTAAATCGTTTAGGCCTGCCTAACCCAAGACCTTCCCTAACAAAATTTGATTAGTGGAGAGGGAAATGAATGAGTAACCAACCTTTAGCAGGCGGTCACTTCTTCTTCAACCATGAAGAAACAACTTCAATTCCAATAGTTCTCGAACCAGTCACGTTCTCGGCCTCCTTCTCTTCCATTTGTCTCGCCCAATTATCCACCAGAGGGTTGCAATCAACCACATCAATCAAGAACATGCAGTTGGACAGATGATACGGCAGCTCCTTCAATTTGTAGCAGTGTCTCATGGTCAGATTACGAAGCCCGGGGAAGCTCGACCTCTTCACATTCCAATACATCAAATCACTGTCTTCAATCTGAAGATGCTCCAGTTTGGTAAAGCCGCCGTTTTCTGTGTTCCATTGTGGCCCACGGAAGGCGTAGTGTTGCAGCTTGAGCACTTTGAGATTTCTCAGTTTACCAATTATACTCATGTATTCCCATGGATATCCGAGCCCGCTCAACCTCAGCTTCTTCAGGCTTGACGGGAAAGCCGCCGGCGTGAGAATCAGCATGGGCAGAGCCTCAGGCTTGATCTCAGGATTCATCACGACATAGTTGAGTGACTTCAATTTGACAAGGATGGATTTCAGATTCAAGAAACGGGTGTCTACGCCGTCATTAACCGGGGGTAGATCAACTTGAATTCCCAACTTGTTCAAGTTTGGAATTCTGCTGAGGATCTTCTCAGTGCAACTGTGGACGCTCGCATCTAAGAGAGTCGTGAGGTTTGGCAGAAGAGCGTCGTCGCGACTAGGATCGGGTAGGATGCTACCTGGGACATGTACATGCTTCAGTTCCTTCATATCCCAAATCTCCATTGGGAGATGCATGGATTTTCTGGGAGATCTGATGTTGAGATAGCGATTGACGATCAAGAACTGAAGGAACCAGAGTTTGGATAGGGAGGAAGGGAGATTTCCATCACAGGTGAGGGAGAGGTATCTGAGATGAATCAGCTCGGTTGCTTCAGCAGGGAAGTCGTAGAAACGGATTGTGACAGCATTCAACACCCTCAGCAACCTCAAGCCTAGATATACCGGCACTGGGTACTGATTAAAGGGACCAAAACATAGCAAAGAGCGTGCAACAGACGACAAGGATTTCATAATGTTGTGAACCTCCCTGATGATCAACACAATGCTGTTGCGGATGCAAAGCCTGCGCTGATTCTTGGTGAATACACTCGAATCATCAGCACGACTATCCAACACAAGTAAAAACTCGGTCTCCTTAGCTATTTTGTTAGACAGATACCAGAAGGAAGAATGAAGGGTGTAACTCTTAGCATGGTAGCTGGTACCTTCTTCACAGAACATAACCAGATTCTGTCCTTCAAGACGGTGCACACAACTTGTGGCTACCTTCTCCACTGTTTTGCCCCGGTTTGGCTCAAGAAATCCCTCAACGCTCAACAGCTTGATGAGGTTCGAAGTCAGGATCACACAATTTTGAGGGAAACCTCCCATATACAGAAAACAGGCTCTCAAATGTTGAGGCAAGTATTCATAGCTCGGATATAGCACCTTTGATATTGCCTCATATGCATCCAAGAACAAGGGGTTCTGCTTATTTTTTGCCACAGTGTTCCAGTATTCCGGAGTCCGGTCCTCAGCTTTTGATAGGGCATCAGCCACCGTGAGAATTAACAGGGGAAGCCCTTCACAGTTCTCAGCAATCTTCCTTCCAGCTTCCTCAAGCTCGGGAGGGCATGAACCTAATGAAAATACTTTTTTACAGAAAAGAGACCAACTTTCTTCTTCATTCAGCAAATCCAATCGGTTAGGCATATTATCGTAATTAAATGTCAGGCTTGTTTGCCTTGTTGTCACTAAGACTCTACCCCTAATGTGGGGGAATGATACCTCCAAGTGATAGAAGATGCGGTCATCCCACACATCGTCCAACACAATGAGCCATCGCTTTGCTAAAATGGGATATCTTTCAAGATTCACTCTACGAACTTCAGGTGATAAATTTGCCAGGATATCTACCAAGATATTTTCAGACTTATATTTTGGTCCAAATGTAAGCCACACATGGTTGTCGAACCCACCATAAATGTCAGGATCCTCTACAAGTTTCTTAGCAAGTTTAGTCTTACCGACACCCGCCATGCCCACGATACATATGATTCCCATCTTGGGGAAACATGTTATAGGGAAAAGCTCTTCCTCGATTGCTTCCTGAAAACCAGGTAAGGCAACCATTTCCATTACAACTGTCGATGCTGATGCTGATGCTGATGCTGATGCTGATGCTGCCTCTCTTTGATATGAGTTTGACAGTTGCAAGTTGTCACTTTCGATTTTGCTTATCTAGTAGTAGAAGAAAAAGAATGCAAGAATTAATATGAAATTAATAAATTTCCACACGACTAAATTTGAATTTTACCTCAGATAATTCATCAGCCACCATGTAAATCGGATTTTCATTATCCTCTGCCAACTCGTTCCAAAACTCTGCCTTCCTCTCAGCTTCCAACAATAAAGCCATAACCTTAGCCAGCGAAATACGACGTCCTTGACAATTCTTGGCAATCTTCTTCCCCGCTTCAGCCAATTCCGGAGGGCACGCTTCTTCACCAAAAATCCCCTTCTCAAGAATCCCCCAGCTCTCCTTCTCATCGTACACAGTCATTTCAAAAACACGCAAACTGTTTGCAGAGAGAGCTACTTCCTTAATCCCAGTCGTCAGCATCACTACGCTTCCATTCTCTTCTTCTGGAAATGAGCTTTTCAGCTCATCCCAGATGCGCTCGTCGCGGACATCATCTATAACAATCATAAACCTCCTGTTCTTCAAACACTCGTACAGATGCTCAGATATTGTTCTAGAATCATCGTATTCGTTCAACTTAACAGACGACTCCTCGATTTGAGCTATAACGGTGGAGATAATCTCCTTGATTTTGAAATTCGGCCCCACGGTCACCCACGCACCACAATCAAAATGGTTTCTAGAAGCTTCCGAAAATAAAATTTCAAAACTGGCTCTGGCCACAGCTGTTCTGCCCGTCCCCACCTCCCCTAAAATCGAGAAAACTGCGAAATCGCTCGGCCTCATTCTCCGGAGCATCTGATCTTTGATTTCTGTGAAATTTATGGAGCGCCCAATCATCTCTATACCGAAATCAACATAGCTACTATTTTGGACCTCAGCTGCATTGACTTCCTCACTCAATATCAACTTGTCTAGCTCCGCATCGAACTCCTCCTTTGACTTCTTCACCGCCTTTCCGAAGGTTTTGATCGCCTCCCATACTTGATCTGAATTGAGATCTAAAGAGAGGACCGTTGGCGACGGAACACCCTTGTGCCTGTGGTGTTTAGAGAGAGATAAAGACTCATAATTATCGGAGAGAATGGAGTCGAGTACGTCTTCAAATGAATGCAGTGCGTCCCTGATCTGAGCGTCCAATGCAATCAACCTCTGACTGCTTTTGCCGCGGGCGTCGTCAAATCTCTTGACCTTTCTATCAAAGTCGACGTTGCCAATATCTCCGATTATATCTGAGAAGCCTAGCGCCTCGTCACCGTCCAAGCTTTTGACAACTTCTATTAACGACTTCACCAGTTTGTGAGCGTTTTTCAGTTTCTTCCGACTGGAAGAGGAGATTGAGATACGGTCTGGTGAATGCAGGAGGCGTTGAATTGTTTGATCGAGGGAAATTGCAGCAGCGTAAGCCATCTCCGATCACGATTTGCAGATACGTAGTTACTCTTGGAGCAGAGGGTGTGCACTGACTTTTGCAAAAAATAATATATATATATATATATATATATGGGGAGCGGATCCAGTGAGAAAACTCTTAACATGAGAAAGTGAGAAAGATGCTTGATTGCATTCACGGCATTGCTTGATTGTATTCAGGTCGTTGTTTGATTGCAATGTTACTTGATTGTGCTTTAATTGTAGCTTGATTATTTTGTTGCTTAATTGCATTTTAGTTGTTGCTTGATTCAATATCAACCATTGATTTTTTTAGATACATGATTCATTCTTTTTTTTCACATGGGAATTTTTTTTTACATGATCCCTCCTCTCTATATATATATATATATATATATATATATTATTAATACAGAAACTGTGGAAAAACCATAATAAATTAATGAACTATAAAAATTAGTTACTGTAGTATTTTATATCATTAATTATATATTAATATTTTATTTTGTCAATTAAAAATACCTTTTATAATGTAAAATAATCTAATAATTCTCATGGCACTAAATTATATTTTATTGTTTGATTATGTTAATTAAAAATACCACATAATTTAGTGTAGGTGTTTTTAATTGACAAAAAAAAAATTAGAGTATAATTCAACCACATAAATAATAGAGTTTTTTTCACGGTCTTCTTCAATAATCTCATCATCGTTTACTTTTTGTTTTTTTTTTTTTATAATTATTTTGAGTGGTGGGTAGGTTGATTTGATATTTTCTCGTGATCTCAGCCACTCGTTGACTTGTTATTTGTTAATGCATTAGTTATGATGTGATGATTATAAATAGTATTTCCTCCATTCCGGATGAAATATTTCGGGTTGATCGAACATAATAACCAAGGAGTGTGAGTATAAAGTAGGCTGAGTGAAATTAATATTTTATTATTGAGTGTGAAAAAATTACCTTTTTAAGTAATGAGACAATTGAAGTGGGACGGACGAAAAAAAGAAAGTGAGACAATCGAAGTGGGACGGAGGGAGTATGTAGCTAGCTCCAATTAAATTGGTGAATTTGTAGAAATAAAAGAAGGAATTGAATATGGTTTCCAGAAACTAAGAAATTAATCAACTGAGAATGAGCAGGGTCAGTTATGGAAATTGATGGATTATGGGATTCAATTCAAGAATCTTATATAACCAATTCTGATATTATTGTTCTGGCTTTTCAATTTTTAAGATTAATGTTATACCTTCCTATGCTACTGCTTGTGAAGTTAAATGAAATGGATTATAATAATTAGGGTTTCTGACATGTTTACAACATTTAGATTTTTTTAAAAAACTTTTTTGGTTTTATAATTCGATGTTGGTCCCAAAATCAGAGTATGTAAATGTGCAGCGGAATTAGAATTGATTATGCACTTGTCTCTGGAAATTGACTGAAACTCAGTTTTCAGGTTATCGAAAAAGTAAGTTTAGCTCAGAAATGATTAAGTAAGTTTAAAAAATATACACTTATGTATTGAAGGTTTCAAAATAAGTTTGGAAACTTAAGAATGCAGAAACTTAAGTAAAGCAAGTAAAGACATGATATTTATAGTGGTTCGGACTTAAAATCTTACGTCCACTCTTCCGAACTTAATCGAGAATCCACTAAGTTTCAGCATTACAAGCCTTCTCACGATCTTTGGTCAGCCCGTTGGAAACCTCCGTCCTTCGGTCTGCTGACGTCACTCGCTCAGAAACTCCTTGTATGTTGATCCTTCTTCAGGTAGAAGTGAGAACGTACCCCACAGCTTTCTTCCCGGTTGATGGATGTTTTCTCGTTCTTCCCAAAACTAACTACGTTTGGCAAGCGCCCGTGATAATCAATATCCCAGAGTAGGATATTGACTGATATGAATATAACTTTGAAAAGTTATATTCACCAAAGAAGTAGCTCCATCTTTAAACTTTAGCCTCGTGCTTTGAAACTCTAGACGAAATGAATAACTTGAGTTGAAAACTCAAGTTTCGTAACAGAACTCACAGAAATTCAGAGAGAGTGAGTGGAAAGTTTGACAGAGCTTCAGCGTATCTTTTCTTGAGAGTTCGTAACCTTTTCAGGTTGAAGTATCTAGCTAATTATAGTCTTCAGGGGGACAATTTGAATTTCACGTTAGACACATAAATCAAATCGTTAGAGACATGGAGAATGTCGTCCAATCATAGCCCTTACTTTTGGTCTGCTCTGTCGCTTGCTTTATGCTTTTGGCAGTGTACTTTCCACCTACTCTTGTCAGACTAAGTGTCAGTTCAAGGAATCCAAGTATGAGATATCCTCGTACTGATTTTTTGACTTAGCATTGACGTGCCTTTAGGTCTGACTTCGAATACTTGTGTTTCACGTGCCTTTTGAAATATTGAACCTCTATCCTGACATTCCAAAGTCAGTATAGGTCTTAGCCATACTTAGTGAAACTCAGTTTCAGTTTCCAAAACTTAGTTTCCAGAAACTAAATTTCTCGCCTTACTAACAAGTACATACTTTAAGGATTGGAGATTCCTTAAAGTCTACAAGCACGAGACTTAAAGTTTCGATACCTAGGACAACCAACCCATGATTTCTCAGACTGACAGACTGCTGCTCTGATACAAAGGTGAACAACCACTATCATTGTCAGAAAAAGCGGAGCAGGTGCAGAATATCTGGAAAAAGCACCACCTACCCGCCGATTGCAGCAGTTAAAAAAGACTTTTGATTGGACAACATCCAATATGTCTCTTAAGGATATTTAATTCAAATCTTCAACCTTTGGTATCGAAGATTTCAACAGAAGAATATTACCAAAACCTAACCTGAAATCAAACTTGCGAACTTGCTGAAACTCTACCGAATTCTCAAGTCAAAGTTAGAGGTTGTTAAAGTTTTTTCATGTATCACTCTAGTGAACACGAGACTCAGAACCTTCGAGTTCTTGAGTTATCTCTTGGTAATCTTTCTCTCTAAGAAAGATTACAACATTCAAGTACGTCTTGTACTTTGACTCTTACGAGCTAATGGCCGTCGTGCTGAAAGTTTTGGGGAAACTCGAAACACCTCATTCCGGCGAGAAGGAGGCCGCGTGATGTGCCCACACTCCAAGGAGCTGCGAAGTGAAGGACGAACAATGGACCAGTCGAGTGAGCTTGTGGACTGAAGGGCGAGGCATTCTTCAGCAAGTGATAGATCGTAGGAGCACCTTGTACAATCCAACACTTAGTGGATTTCCAAACATGTGTCTGAAGAGTGGACGTAGGACCTTTTTTGTTCGAACCACTATAAATCATTTATTATTTGTTGCTTTCATACTTGTTGTCAGCTTACTTATCTTTAAAACTCAACACTCAAGTGTTGGAGTATATTCTGAAAACTGACACTAAGCATTCTTGAACATAAAGTACCTGAACTAGAGTTTTGACAAACCAAGCTGACACATCACAACGAACTTGGATAAGTGCAAGTTTACCAAAACAAATTAATTTTTTTTTACTGTATATTTACGATTACTGTGATAAGCCGGGACCAATAGATGACTTTTATATACTTTGACCCACCAAAACAATATAAAATAAGGAAATTTCTAACAAAACATAATACAATAACATAAATTGAAATATATTAAGCAATAAGAACCTTAGAACTAAACACAATGAAGCAATTAAAAATAAAATATTGCTTGAGCTAGAGTCGTAGGAGGGGTGGATGATAATTCTAGGAATAGAAGTTCATTGTTGCCAACAATCAATTCCTCCATTTGTAGATAATAGCTAGTCATACAACTTCGTGAGATTATATTTCTTCAATAGAACCTTAGTCACTGGCAGATTTACATGAGGGTTGCGGGCTCAACGCCAACAACCTCCCCTAGCTCGATTTTTTTTTTGTTTTTATAGTATCATGATCCAGTATTTTATTGGATAGACCTTTCGTAAAAAAGAAATAAAAAAAAATAATATACGAAAGGATTGAAATTAAGGTGGAGGCAAAAAAAATTCAGTCCCCCTTACGAAATTTTTCTGGCTACGCCATTGGTATTACTGTTCCATGAATTATATACTTCTTGTTTATTTATATATGATACATTATTATTTAATTTTATATATGATACATTATAATTAATTATAAGTTAAAATAATATATCTTATAAGATTAGCTTAGAACACTATTGTTAGGAATATTGTTAGATACTAAAACCCCTTCTGTTGTAGATGCTTCATAATCATAGTTTGATATGTTTTGGTGCATCAAAGCCCTAGCAACTCAGTATCGAGTCGATTGTAATAGTCATGTATAGGAATTCATACTCGAGTTGTAATAGATTTAGAAAGAAAAATAATTAATGATGCTGAAGGAGTCGGCAGACTTGATGAATTGCTGAAGACTGCTAAAGAAGAAATGCGTTGGAATGCTACAAGAATGCTAAAGAAGTAACACCAGTAGAATCCGAAAGGTCTTAGCTCAAAACTGCTGCGATACCCGACGTATGCTAACAGCCAGCTTACAACCATCAGCAATCAAGAGAAACTGAAGAGTTGTGAATCAGAAGGATACAAATCAAGGAAACCCGACGAATCAGAGGAAAGAACAATCATCAGACACAAAGGAGGTTTCAGATCTACAACAAAAGATCCATTCTAACAGAGACGACTACAAATAGACGCTACGCCAATCTGAGACGAGGAGATTTGAAGAGTCTCTGTCCACCACAGAAAAAGGAAAAACGTAGATAGGCGAGCAATGCCTTTAAGTCTAACGGATAAGATTCAAACAACCGTTTGAATCTTCACCTATAAGTAGGTGGCATCCTTATTTGATTCAAATGTTCGCAAATTTCTACATACAGAGATAAGAGAACAAATACACTCACTACATTACGCGAACTCATCCGAGCTAGTTCTTGACTGAAGCTTTCATATCTAAAGCTCGAGACCTGTGAAGTTTAGTTTCCAAGGTTATTTTGGGATTCTTTCTACTCTGGAAGGAATATAGCATTCACGATTACTCTGCAAGCGTGATTCTTACAGGCAACGCCAACACAATGATAGGTTCTGGGAAGAATTATAAAACTCCCAACAGTCGACGTACAAGGAGAAGGGAGGTTTGTCCTCACTCTACGGAGCAACACAGGTTGAAGATTGAACACTGAGGTTCTTGAAGGTGCTCGCCGACCAGACGAAGGAGCTGCTCAATGTTAGAGATCATCCCCGCCCTTATACTCAATCTCTTAGTGAATTTTTAGTCAGAGGACTGAAGAGTGGACGTAGAACAGTTGTTCGAAGCACTATAAAATCCTTGTGTCCTTACTGCCTTATTTCGTTATATTTTGCGCATACTTATATTTGAAACTCAACACATCAAGTCTTGTAGTATAAACTGCAATTTGAATTAACGAATAATAGAGCTTATAACACATTTGATAAACACTTGCTAAGTCGTGACCTTAGCAAGATAAGTGCAAGATCGTTAATACTTCCGCTGCATATAAAAGACTCTGATCGAGGACCAACAAGTGGTATCAGAGCGGTTGGTCTTTACAGGCTAGCTGCTTCTGAGTCGCTTAGGACCAGATCCACATTTTCCTTGCATATCTGTGTTTAGCTCAGGTTCAAAACAATGACGCACAACGCGAAGTTTGCAAAGTTCACTCCTGAAGCCTACTCTACCTGGAAAAAGAGGTCGTTGATCACTCTGATGAACATCCATCCAGAAATGAAACAAGTGATCGAAAAAGGACCAATCAAAATCCAAAAGGTATAAACCAGGGTTGGAGAAGACGTAGCAGGACCAGACGTAATGGTGGACAAGCCATTTAAAGAACGGGCTTCAGAAGAACGAGTTCGTGGTCAACTGAATTACATAGCCATGGATTTAATATTAGGAGCCTTGTCACCTACTCTAATGGCAGAAGCGTTGGAGTACGAGAATGCCAAAGAAATGTTGGATTTTCTTGGCTCTCTAAGTACGAAAACAGATCAGATGAAGAGAAACAAGCTACAACAATGGGTAGACAGGTATGAATCTTTTCAATTGATTCAAGGTGAAACCATCAAGAACATGGAGGCCAGATTCAACAACATAGTAGCTGAGTTGAAGAAACTGGGAAGAACGTACGAGCTTCCCGACATAAACTCAAAGATTCTCTCCAGACTTCCAAAGGAGGACTGGTTTTTTAAAGTGATCAGTCTGAAGGAGAAAGATTTGTCAGCAATCAGCACCAAAGATGTGTTTGCTCAACTGAAAGCCTATGAATGGGACATCACGCAGATCAACAAAAACGAAGTTGCTCGTGCTGTAGTAACCATTGAAGAACCAGTCGAGGATGCCACATTCTTTGTGAAGAAAGATGGACAAAAATGGAAAGCAAAGAAACCATTCCACTCAGATCGACCAGCTCAGTCCAGTTCAACAAAGAAGATTCCTTCCACCAGCGGATCTAGATTCAAAGAAGCAGAATGCTCAGTTAGCGAATTGGAAGAACAAATGAAGAAACTACAAAGACTGCTGTTGAAAGCCAAAGAAAAAAAGGAAGATTTTCAGCAGAGTCAACCGGTAGACAACAAGAACGTCAAGAAAGTGCCAAGGACATGCTACGAATGTAATTCCTCGGATCACCTGAAGTTCGAATGCCCACGAGTAGATCCAGAGGAAAGGGAAAGACTGAGGAAGCTGTTCGAAAGGCGTGCATCAAAGGTTGTTACTAAAGCCTTATTAACAAGGACAGAACTACCAGACATCCCAGATTATGACAACAAAAGTTACTCATCAAAAGATGAAGAGGATGTTCTCATGGTGTTCATGGCATATATCAATGAAGATCAGACAGAAGAATCAGCTCTAGCTGCTGCAGGAAACCAGGTAACCAACTCCACTCTGTCTACTGTTTCTACTTCTGATAATGTGCATGACACTGCTGATTCATATTGTTCAGAATCAGATGAGATTACTGTAGAATACCTGCTGAAAGAGTTTTCAATAATCCATGAATTAAAAAGATGTTTTAGTAGAAGAAAACTCCTCTCTGAAATCTCAGCTTTCTATTTTGACCAATGAGATTGAGAAATCTAGGTCAGCAGACGAGGAACTTCTTAAATTAAAAACAAAATTCTTCTCCTTGAATGAAAAACTTAGCATTTTGAAACAGGAGAATGAAAGTTTGAAAAATAAAAGATCCGTGCAAAATACGTGTCACTGCAAATTTTCAAAGAGCACGAGAGATTTGAATGATATTCTAAGTGTCCAAAGAAGTTCGAAGAACTTCGCTGGAATAGGCTTTGATGAAGAGAAGTCATATGATGCTGAATCAAGTAAGTCCCAGTAACTAGGAAGATTCAGCAAACTGCTAGGAAAGACAAGAGGGAAAACTCTAAGTCAATTGCTCAGCAGAAATGTTGGCAGACTAACATCCCTCAGCTGACTACTTAGAAAAGATTAAATTACTTATCTGCTGAGAAAAGGCCAGCAAAGTCAGGGTATGTAACCCAACAGACTGTTCCATCTGCTAGGAAGGTTTATACAAATCCTAGCAAGGCTAAGCAATCTGCTGAGATTGCAAGGAAGCCAACATACACTCCAAGTAGAAGGAACATCTACTTGAGGCTAGAGTCTAAACCGAATCAATTTCAAAAGACAATGATGGCTCGACACACCTCTACACACTCCTATGCTGATTTAAGATATTATATCAATAGGTACGGAAGGGTAGTAAGGCGTGATGACAAATGAAATGTCAAAATCACGAAAATCTGGATTCCTAAGGGAATAATCCAGAGAACTAATCATGCCGGACCCGTAATTGATCGAGTACCAAAAATATAACTTCTTTGTTTTGCAGGAACAGGGTCCAAGAAGAAGAACCTCAAGAAAGCTCAAAGAATGGATCCTAGATAGTTGATGCTCGGGTGACAGGAGATGAAGAGATCTTCACAGAGCTTCACAAGATCAGAGGACCATCAGTCTCATTTGGTGACAACTCAAAGGCTAGAGTAATCGAAAGAGGGTGCATCGAGTAGAACGGAATGCAAATACTCAACGTTGCCCTTGTCGATAGTCTCAAGCACAATCTACTGAGCATCATCCAACTAAGTGAAAATGGATATATTGTTTCTTTCTTTGATACAGGTTGTGAAATTGCTGATAGAACCACTGGAGACATAAAGCTTAGAGGAATTAGGAAAGGAGAACTCTACATCGCTGATTGGGAAAGTGGTCAGCAAGTGTCATGCTTCATAATGGCTATGGCACAAAAGGCTAACACATCTAAACTTTAAGACTAGCAATTATATTGTAAAGAATAACATTGTTGCAAGACTACCTCAAGTGACCTTCAAGAAGGAAGGAATATGCAGAGCCTGTCAACAAGGAAAACAAGCCAAAGCGTCCTTCAGATCCAATCTGGAAAAGGCCACCTCAAACAAAATCCTTGAGCTGCTGCACATGGATTTATTCGGCCCGGTGACTCCACCCACTGTAGGTAATAAACAATATACCTTGGTTGTTATTGATGACTATTCCAGGTACACATGGTTGAGGTTACTCAAAAGCAAGGACGAAGTGAAGATTATCCTTCCTGAGCTGATACTCCGAGTTCAAAATGACAAAGAGCTCACGGTAAAAATGATAAGATCCGACAACGGTACATAATTCTGTAACGGAGCATTGATGGTCTTCTGCGGTGACGCTGGGACAGGACATGAAAGGCCCACTGCCAGAACACCTCAGCAGAATGGCTTGGCAGAAAGAAGAAACAGGACTCTCAAAGAAGCTGTGCGAACAATGCTTGCGGATACAGATCTAAGTCAAAGATATTGGGGAGAAGCTGCAATAAATGCTTGCTACACGCAGAACCGAAGCGGATTGAATCTTCGCTTCAACAAGACTCCCTACAATATATACCATGGTCATAAGCCTTCCATAGCTCATCTTTGTGCTTTTGGTTCACCTTGTTATATCCATAACAATGGGAAGTCGAAGCTAAGTACTTTCTCTCCCAAAGCTGATGAAGGAGTGTTCCTAGGATATGGACATCCATCTCACAAGGGATATAGAGTGCTTAATAAGATAACCAAACTTGTGGAAATAACATGCAATGTAATTTTTATGAAGCTACTTTAGTGCACAGGACCATGAGAAGTCAAACAGATGAGACTCATGAAACCAATAATGTTAATGAACCTTCGGGCTCGAATATTTTTGAAGCTGAACCGGTTGATTCGACTAGGTTAATGAGTGAATCATCATCTCTACTGGAGACCTTGACTGACCCAGCCAATAGTCAAGAGGGCCTGTGATGCAACTGGTAATGCTGAGGACACCTAAAATTCTCTCAAAGAGCGTGCATGTCAAAAGGGAACTTAAGGAGATGAAGTCATTCAGCAAAATGAAGATTTAGCTGAAGGTTCCCAGAATAGCGAGAGGACTACTGAAGACATCTCTGCTGAAGATAAACAGAAAGAGAATGCTGGAGATAAGAGTACTACATCAGCAAATACAAATCCAACAGACGATATGCCAAAAGACAGACATTCAGCAGAAGACACTCCAACAAGTGTAGCAGACAGTTTGGAACTTCTACAGCTTGTTGATGCACCAGTCTCAGAAGAACCCATTGGAACGTCCAGCAGTCAAGTCATTCCAGTAGAAGAACTTCAAAGACCAAAATGGCTGCTCAGAGACCATCCCACTGAAGCAATTCTTGGAGATATTGCAGATACAATCCGAACCAGACACAATGCCATGCTAGGCTGCTTCATATCGCAAGAGGAGCCTACCAAAGTAGCAGACGCACTCAAATCAGCTGACTGGATCAACACAATGCAAGAAGAACTGTCAGAGTTCACAAGGAACCACGTATGGGATCTCGTCGATCGACCGACACATTAATTAGTGATAGGAACCAAATGGGTATTCAAGAATAAGCGAGATAAAAATGGACTCGTTGTTCGCAACAAAGCCAGGCTAGTTGCTAAAGGATATGCACAGTGCGAAAGAATATACTTCGACGAAATCTTTGCTCCGGTAGCCCAACTGGAAGCAATCAGGTTATTTCTAGCATATGCTGCTCATCATGGTTTTACTGTCTTTCAAATGGATGTCTAGAGCGCATTCCTGAATGGCGAATCAAAGGAGGAAGTCTACGTGGAGCAATCTCCAGGATTCGAGCGCGGAAATAAGGTGTACAGACTAAGGAAAGATCACTACGGTCTAAAGCAAGCCCCAAGAGCTTGGTATGAGACAATATCACAGTTTCTGCTAAAGAACGGATTCAGGAAAGGGAAGATAGACAGGGCGTTATTCTTGATCAAAGATGTTGAAGACATTTTGCTCATTCAAATCTATGTGGATGATATCATATTTGGAACAAGAAATCTAAATCTCTGTGAAAAGTTTGCTCGACTTTTAAAGACTAACTTCCAGATGAGTATGATGGGAAAGATGTCATATTTTCTAGGACAACAAGTTCAGCAATCCAGTGATGGGATTTTTATTCACTAGAAGAAGTATACCAAGGATCTCATCAGCAAATTCTGCCCAGAGAAGACGAAGATACTGCGGATTCCCAAGAGCACGGCATGCCAAATCTCAATGGACGAAGAAGGCGAATCCGTAGATCCCACAGCATATCGAGGAATAATTGGCTCTCTGTTATATCTGACAGCCAGCAGACCTGACATTTCCTATGTTGTAGGCATATGTGCTAGATATCAAACAAACCCTAAGAAATCTCACATGGAGTATGCATAAAGAATTGTCAGATATCTGAAAAGAATGGAATCTTTAGGAATTTGGTATCCCAAAGAAGATGATCTCACACTCGTATGATATTCAGACTCAGATTTCGGAGGCTGCCAAATTGATCAAAAAAGCACGAGTGGAACATGTCAATTCCTTGGTCACAAGCTGATAAGCTGGTTCAGCAAGAAGCAACATTCCATAGCAACATCCACAATAGAAGCAGAATATGTAGCTGCAGCAAGCTGCTGTACACAAGTGTTGTGGATTAAGCAACAACTTCAGGACTATGAAGTCAGCACTGGTTGTGTTCCTATATATTACGACAACAATAGTGCGATGTGCATCATGAATAATCTAGTACATCATTCCATAATGAAGAACATCGATATCAGACATCACTTCATCCGAGATCATGTTGAGAAAAAGGACATCTCCGTCGACTACATCAGAACAGAGGATCATCTAGAAAGACATATTCACCAAACCTCTAGCAGAAAGCAGATTTAAGGAGCTTTGCCTCAAGTTGGTCTATTGGAATTAGATGAGGTTGTGGAAGAATGAGTCCCAGCTCTCATTCTGTTCTAGGATTTTCTCATACAATAGAATTCTATAGCTGTTTGGATTTAATGAAGACGATGCAGAATAAGAGTGTGTCCCAGCTCACGCTCTTTAGAAAGAAAATATCAAGTTTTGGTAGATTGCTGAGTCCTAGCTCTCAGCCATCCAGGGTCAAATATTGAAGAATATTGATTCTAGTAGATTAAGTCAGGAGATTGCTGAGTCCCAGCTCTCAGCAAAAGAAAAGGACTGCTGAATCTATATATGCTGAATCAGTTATGGGAAATTGATCAAATCAGGGAATAAGTATCGGGATACTCAACCGATGTATCAATTGAAATCATAATCAATGACAAAATGACAATAGAAAATTGCTATCATTACCAAAGATCTCGTTCAAGGCTCGAGACAATTCCGTTCTGAAAATAGCTGCCACGTGGAAAGTCATTGCGAAACCATCGGTTCCCAAGGCAGATGAAGTGATTAGATGAACGATTCTCTAGGAGGGGCTACATCTATTTAAGGATAGGTTATCTTGCTTAGGAAAGCCACATTTTAAAACCTCTAAATCCTAGATATATCACTTGTCTTCCATTCTCATCTTCTTGAAACCCTGCTCGAAGAAACAAAAAATGTCGTCCTTTACCATTTCACCAAAATACCTTTAAAATGGGTTCGAGCAATGTGACTTGGAAGTCTCCAAATTGAGAGGAAGAGTCGTAATCTTCACAGAGATCATATATAAGAAGATTCTCTTAATTCTCGGTTCACCATGGACGATGAGTTTTCTGATATTAGAATTGAACGGAGATAGGCGGTCCATTTTGTCAGGCCATGATAGCTTTATCATTGGAAAGATATAAGCTTGTCAGGTGGGTCTGAGGATGGAAAATCCTTAGTCACCAGGTTTGGGAACTCCTTTGGGTAAGGACTCCCAGATCACATCTTCATGACCTTCTCTTCCAGGACTATTGAAGTGTTGGATTCAAAGATATAGAGGAGATGGAGGAAAGGCTTGTGGATGGAATAGATGCGACTCATATGCATCTATTTGGCATCCAAAGTCTAGCATAAGCATGCAGGTGTGCGGATGTTACCCATCCTACAAAGTAGGAACCATCCGTCATATACCTGGTGCTCATGGCAAGTGCGGACACAGGGCACTGACCTGGGCAGATGGTGAGATCTGCTAGCATCAGACTTCCTTTGCAAAAATAGCTCGATTGTCCGTAGATTGATATATTCAGAGATGTTCCAAAGGCTGAACGAAGAAGACAAATTGCTTGTGGACATCTCTCAGGCAACAAGACATTGTTGTGTAAGTGGGGTGACTTGCAGCAATGAGCTCGGGGAAAAGACCAAGAAGGAGAAGATCTAGCAAAGGCGTTATTTGGAGCAGTCTGAAGATAAATTAATCATTGTAAACTTGTAGTATTATACTTTGCAAAGTGTAACTCTTGTAAATCAATGATATCTATAAAATGCTCAATTTGATGACAATGCTCTGTTGTCTCAAACAATATAACTGCCTGACTCATAATGCTAGATCTTTACACCCCTTGTGTATATAGAATCATATAAAAAAAAATCATATGATTTTCCGTGAAAAGACTGAAACACTTAAAGGAAAATCAGAAGATAGGAATTTCTTAAAGGTCTCCCCAACCTAGTCGGAAGCAGAGTGCTTGATAGCTGAAATGGAGAATCAATTCAAGCAAAATACTCTTTGCTGACTGCTGAGTCCAAGCTCTCAGCAGATTCCCGACACCTACTGAGTCTGAGCTCTTAGTAAAAGACTCTTGAACTTAAAGGATTCAATGAATCTAAAGATTCTAGAAGTACTGCTGAATCCAAGCTTTCAGCAGATATCCGGTGAATGTTGAGTTCAAGCTCTCAGTTGTTTGATATGGATTGCTATTCGGAAATAGCAACAAAACCGGAGAATGTTTACTGTGTAATATCCCGAATTTGATTAAGTCAATTAATGCTTAATTAAAATAAATAAAGGAATACTTATTTGTTTTTTAGACGAAGTTAAGCACCCGATGAGGTACGAAGGTCAAAATATATGATACCAATGGGTTTGTTTTGAGAAAACATAAGTGACAGTGTAGGGCTGGCAATTTCTGACACGACACGATAACACGACATGAACCCGCACGATAATATTGGGGTTAAACATGACACGATGCGACACGACACGAACACGACAAAACATGACACGAACACGAACATGATAATTATCTATTAAGAACCTGATAATTACAAGTTTAAACGATAATTACCTGTTAACACGAAATGATTAGTACCGCCTGAGACTGAACTTAGGTAACCATACATTCCCTGAGGAGCTCAATAACATTCATCGTGCCAAAGTCCTGCAGGCTGATTAAGTTCAGGCACGAGTGATAAGGTTTGAGTGGTACTACTCAGGAATTATAAGATATTAATTAATTATAGTTAGAGCTTGTCAGAGGCTCCGATTAATTAATGGATGTCCGGTAACCTTAAATATGGGGATTCTCAATTAATGCAACCCGTTCTCATAACGTGGTAATTAAGGGGTAGGTCAGTATTAATTCTGTGGTGAAAAAGAATTAATATTAATTAATTAATTGTGTCCTGGGTTGTGGACATGTGAATTAATTAATTTATAGGCCCACTTTATTATTTGCATTAGGTCTTAGGTCTGGCCAAACAAGTGTGCTGAATTGAGCCCAAGAGCCCATCAGGGTTTACAACCCTAGGTCTATAAATAGACAACTCTCTCTCATAAGTTATAACATAGTTGAAAACCCCTAAACCTAAGAGAGAGAGGGGGCGCTGTTTTTGAGAAGAGAAAGGAGAAGAATTTTCGAATTTTGGTCCTGCTCAAGCCACAGATCTACGGAGTCCTCACCAGTAGTAGATCTGATCAACACCGGGACACAGATCTGAAGATTTAATCTGGAGAATAGATTCCTAAATCCACAATTCTTCGTATTAAATTCATATGAGCATGCTAGAGTTTTAAGAATTTGAATTATGAGCAATATCCATAGATCGATCCGGTTCAGTTTGGTTTTGGTGATTCGGTTCACGAGAAAACCCTACAATTGGTATCAGAGCCAGGTTTCTGATTTATGGCTCTGTTGTTCATAATTGAATTCTATATGCATGTATGAATTTATTTTGTGGATGTTTGGTTTTTTGTTCCTCGTGGCAACCCGTTGATTCAGCCCGCGATGGTTTATCCGTGTAGGGCTGAATTGTTTTTTGTAAAATCATGAGAAAATCCGTGATTAGTGTAGATTTAAAAATTGTAATAGAATAGGTTTTCTGTAATTTTCAAAAATTTGTAATTGAACGGGTTGAGGACGAAGAACGAAGACGGTGCCGACGCAGGGCTGATCACTGTAAAATCTACAGATTAATTATAGAAACAGTGGCAAATAAATTTGTAAACCCTAAGGTTATCGATCCAGGGGAATTGTGTGGGGAAATTATCCTATGTACTAATTATGATCCTAAGATTCATTGTTTGAGGGATCCAAAATCAGGGTTTTATAAAAGTAAAGATGACAATGCTTAAAATTAAAGTAGTTTTGAAAGCAATTTTAAAAGAACACAGATTCTAGGGAAGAATTCTTATTATGGATAACATGTAGGAATCAACTAATTTAACAGGTGAAATACTGCAACAATGCTATATTTCCTTGTTTGGCAAATATAACCTAGATTACTAATTAGTGACTATCTCCGCTCGGTCTCAAAGTACACCAAATTAGTCAATCTGATAAGCAAATCAGTTCAATTCCTACAGTCTAGTACATCTGTTTGGATAGTGTAGATTGTATCATGCATTCCTATTCTCACTATTAATATTCACCTCTCGGTCCTTCTATCAATAGCTAGACATCAAAATTAATCGTCACCTCTCGGTCCTTGAATTAAATTAGAATTATAAAATAAACACAGGAATCATGAACCTATTTAATTAATCCTAACATGCATCCATAATAATGTCAACCCCTAGAACCCGCTAGGGTTTCTAGCCACTCATCGCAGATAGAAATCCAAAAGAAAACATATTAAATTGCATAAACATAAAGAACTTACTAGAAAATAAAAGGGTTTTGTGTTTCCCAAGTCTCCAAACTCTCAAAACCAAATTGTAGAATGAAAAATATGAAAAGGAATGCTGAAAAATTGAATTTACATAGGTATTTATAGAGGTGGATATGTATCCTATCAAATCTAGGGCTAAAGATATGAATAAATCCGATTTTTATCAGATTTTCGCTCCAGCAGACTCGCTCGCGTTGATCGTGGATGATCCACGTCGATCGATGTGGCTTCCTGGTCTGCGTCGATCGATGCTGATTGGCCTCTGTCGACGCAGCTTCTCGCCCCTTCTGCGCGGTCTCACGGTTTTAGCCATAACTTCCTCCTCCGAACTCCGATTGACCCGATTCCAGTTGCGTTGGAGAGCTAAATCAAAGCATCATCCATTGCCACGTGCCAATAGCCCGAATTCCTCTTGTGGAAGAAATCTTCACTGCTACTCTTACACGTCACTGCTTTCGGAACGGCTTTCTTGTGAACTTAGGCCTAAAACCCTACAAAAACACCAAAATGCGCATAATACCACCTAATATACACTCATGCATAGAATATATATATAAACTCAATAAAACTTCATAAAATAGTAGAAAATAATATAGATAAGCGAGTAAAATAATGAGCTTATCAAACCCCCCAAACTTGAACGTTTGATTGTCCTCAATCAATAGGCAAGAAAGAAATCAAAAGGTCATGCGATTAAAGTGCAATGCCTCACAAGATTCATCACAGTCAAGGGTCAAAAATCCACTACACACAAGCAATTTGAAAGAGACGGAAAATTCATCAACAGTGGAAGAACTCACAGGAAGTGTATCGCTCAACTCTTAAGTGTTTAAGGTACAGATGAAAGCACTCAACATGTATGAAGAAATTTCTACCATAGGCTTGCAAATTTTCTAATATCTCCACTGCTAGAATGTGCACACAAGTCTAGAATAAAAAAGGACTTTCATTAGGTTGTAATGTAGGCTTTTTGTGAAAGGTAGAGAAATATGGTCAAGTGACTAAAATCAATCAAGTTGTACTTCCTCAATCAATCCAAACCACCTTCTATTCATCATCCACCTCATCTCCTCAAATATATCAACAAATACACAACCTCTTTTTTTTTCTAGCTCATTTTGAATCTCTTATGCTCTTTACAAAAAAAAAATTTTGTATTCTTTTCTTTTCAGAGAGCTTATGAAAATTATAATTATTTCTTTGAGCTTCTTTTTCACACATCTTTTCACCACTAAGTTATATTTTCTTATCTCCATCTCACAATCATTCCACCCCATATATCACAACTCAAGACATGAGTGAAACCAATACTTCTTCTTAATCTCATAGACAAGGAAGAAAAATTTTGTATAGGCTCAAAAGTGGCTAACTAGGGAAAATTCAATGTGAAGGGACAGTGTTTAGGGAATTGGGCTATCAAAGATGGCCTAAGATCATCTCCTAAACTTGTGCACACTATGCAGTCTCAACACAGAAAATAGGCAAGTTCTAGAGAAATAAAAACACACATGTGAATCTCACATCAAACGAATCAAAGGCTCAAAATTCTCACACAAGGGTTCAAAATTTTTCTTCCACAATCAATTTCAAATCAGCTCAATCATCATGCAAGCATAAGTGTTAAATCAATCCTATCATGCAGTATTCTACATTCATAGGCATCTAACCACAATCACAATCAATTCAAACTCAACCCTCAACCGATTCTAATCTCACAATCTTATTCGGGTTATATCAAAACTCAAAATTTTCCCCACAAAATAGAATAAAATCTAAAGATTAAGGCAAAAATTAAATACAGAAAGCAGAATAAATAAAAGATAGAACGTTCCATCTCTTGTCCACATCCCCCCAAACTTATTTCCAACTCGAAGAGTGGAATAAGTTTGAAAATCAAACAAAAGAGGGAACGATACCTGGTAGTGGATCTCATACATCCACTTTTTATCCCCCGGAGTCTTCGGACATTGCGCAGCGTGAAATAGTTGCAGCTGGCACTTCACGTCGATCAACGTGAAGCCTTCTTGCCGATCCCATTGAGGATCGAAGTGTATCACGCTGGGCTGCTCGTCGATTGACGCCAGGCTGCGTCGATCGACGTCGAGCCGATCTCCAATTTTTTTTTTACTGCAAAACAACTGTTAATGCAAAATAAAAGAAATTCGAAATAATAATAAAAAAATGAAAATTAAAAAGGAAATATGGAAAAGGTTGGGTTACCTCCCACCAAGTGCTTGATTTAACGTCGCAGCTCGACGATACCACAAATCACCGCCAAGGAGGTCGGATCTAGACTCGCCGGCCTTTGGCATCCACCATGTAAACCTTACGATCCTTGATAATGGTGGTGAGCTCAGAAAAAGGCGGCGTAGTAGACAGATTCACCTCTCCGTTTCCTCGCTCCTATTCGATGGCAGCTGCTTCTTCCTCTTCAGATTCATCTCCTTCTTCAGTAGTGGAGATCTTATTGCACTCCGCTTTCTTCTTTCTCTTGTCGATGACAAAGGTGATCTTCTCGTCGTTTGCTCGGAGTGTGATCTCGCCGCCTCGACAGTCAATGAGAGTGGCGCTAGTGTCGAGAAACTCACGCCCCAATATCATGGGCATGGTCTCGTCCTCCTTCATCTCGTGCACCAAAAAATTTGCAGGAAAAATGAGATGGCCCACACGAATGAGCACATCCTCTAGTATACCTTTCGGGCGGGATACAGACCGGTCCGCCATCTGCAGGGTGATCATCGTGGGCCTCATCTCTCCGATGTTGAGATGTTTGTAGATGGAGTACGACATCAGGTTGATATTGGCCCCAGTATCGCAAAGTACTCTCTCGAACGTGTGTCCCCCAATCTCAACCGGAATAGAGAAGCATCCAGGATCGCTTCTCTTGATGGGTATCTGCTTTTGAAGTAGCAGGTTGCACTGCTCGTGGATCTTCACCGTCTCGTTCTCCATGAATTGTTTCTTTCCACTCATCAATTTCCGGAGGTACTTCATGTACCCCGGGATTTCCTTCAGTGCTTCGATCAGCGGGATGTTGATGCTGACCTTCTTCAGGTTCTCCACAAATCTGGAGAACTTCTCGTCCTCTTTCTGCTTCACGAACCTCTGTGGGAATGGCAAAGGAGGGGGTTGATCTTCAGACTGCTTCAGCTTTTCGGCTGGAACAGACTTTGGCGTCGATCGACGTAGGGTAGCATCGATCGACGAGTCTCTGTCTTCTGCATCGATCGACGAGGATGGTGCGTCGATCGACGTGGACTCATCTCCTGTGCATTTTTGCTCCTTTTTGCCTCCAGAATCATCTACAGCCATCTCGGGACCCTTGTAGCTCGTCCCGGACCTCAGAGTAACGGCTTTGCAGTCTTTTTGGGCTTTTGGGTTCACCTCCGTTGTGCTCGGAAGCTGTCCAGGCTTGTGTTGGTTGCCGAGTGTGGTGGCAATCTGGCCCAATTGTGTGTCCATCATCTGAAGATGTTTCGTCATCAGCTGCATGTGGTTGGTCATTCCCTTCACCTCGGTTTCTACTTTCCCAAACCGGTTATCCGAGCTCTTGATGAATTTCTCGAGCGTCTCCTCTAGCACGAATTTCTTCCTTTCCACGATCTCTCCTCCAGTACCTGCATCAAAACCAGGCGGAGGGTGTTCTACAGCAGAAGGGTTAGCATAGGAAAAACCAGGGTGAGATCGCCCATGGTTGTACTGATACCCTTGATTCCCTCGGTAGTTATTGTGATAACCACCACCAATGTAGTTCACCTCCGTATCGGCAGTTCCAGATGAACTGCTTGCACCCCTGTTGATGTAGTCAGCCTCCACGGGTACTATGGCCATGCTTGGCTCTGCAACAGCTGCAACTTGTGATGTGCCCAATTTTTCAATCTCCTCCCGGTGCATTTTCACCTCAGCGACCACGTCGAATTCTGGCTTTGTCTCGACTGCTTTGACTGGTAGCTGCCTATCAGTTGGCCATTGGTGGCTATTCAGCGCCATGTCTGCCAGTGATACGTGCGTAAAATGACCTATATTTTGATGTGTGCACATGTTTGTTTGTGGCTATTTTACTCCCGTATCATATGTTTTTGTCGTATTTTGGTTGAGTTTTCGTGTTTTGTGTGTTTGATTTGTGTAGGATAGGTTTTGGGCATAAACGAGCAAGTTTGGTGGAGTTTTGGTGGAAAATCGCACGTGTTTGGAGTTTGGAGAGCTCGACCGGCCGAGCGGGTGCAGGACCGGCCGAGCAGGGTGTTCTGAGGGCTCGACCGGTCGAGCAGGTGCAGGATCGGCCGAGCCAGGCCGACAGAGACTGGGCTCGGTCGAGTAGGTGCAGGATCGGCCGAGCCTGGGTGGTTTTTCCTGGTTTGTGGCGGTTTCCAGCTTCGCTCGGGCGAGCCATACTTCGACCGGGCGATCCGAGGCCCTGATTGCTTGCCTATAAAAGGGGAAAAGGCAGTTATTTGAAGAACTTTTTTTGTCATTTTTCACATACGTTAGCTAGATTTTTCCCTAGATTCCATTTTTCCATTCCAATTCATCATAATCCTAGAGCATCTAGGAGATTAATTCATCAATACTTGGAGGAGATTGAAGATTCAAGGTGGTAGATCAAGGCAACCAAATCCAATTTGGGGAAGATTCCTATTTCTACTTTTCAATTTGTAATGAAGTTCATTGAATTCAAACTTATATTTGTACAATTGAAAGGTATGAAGTTC
The DNA here is from genome assembly GCA_026898455.1 of Plectranthus barbatus. Lineage (NCBI taxonomy): Eukaryota > Viridiplantae > Streptophyta > Magnoliopsida > Lamiales > Lamiaceae > Plectranthus > Plectranthus barbatus. The sequence goes on along the minus strand of JAPKLW010000009.1, from coordinate 385,788 downwards.
TAATTCTACTTGGATGTTGATTTGGATGAGGATGCATGAGATTTAGGTTTGATTATTGCTTGTTTACCTTCCTCTTTGTGATTGAAGCATACTAGAGCTTGTTCTTATTCATCTAGATGTAGGTAATAGCCAATTTAGATGATAATTGACACAAATATTGCAGCCAATACGCGGATAGGCGTGTCGTGAATAGTATGACTTCTTGTGTTCCTTGATCCAATCCCTGTGCGGAGATAGGGCATAGGGCAATGATTTACGTGCTATTAGGAGTGGTTTAGGGTCCGATAACGTGACTGTTTGAGGACTTTAGTATCATCTACGGTTGGTTCACCGTGACTGGGGATTGACTAGTGTAGGGTAAGAGTTCATCCAATTAGGAATTAAAACGTGTTTACATCGATGATTTACCTAAGTTGATTGCATCCAAGTTCATCTCAACATCCTATCTTCCTAATTTGTGCATTTGTTTGTTTTGGTTTACCAAATTGTGAAAAGAAGTGAGTGAATGTTGATTAATTGTTTGATTCATGATTGTAATATGATATTAGCATAGGTTTACATTGCTTGTCTAGGTGATAAAATAACTACTCAACGATTGATTTTGCCTAGCTATAAGAACTTTGCCGTAGTATCCCGGTACTCTAGCAGGCAAAGCGGAGAAGAACCTGGATTTGATATTTTATTCTTTGTGTAGTTGAGAGTTTAATTCGATTGAACTTTTAGCCGCATCAAGTTTTGGCGCCGTTGCCGGGGACTTCATTTAGTAGATTGCTAGATATCGGGGGAAAAGTGAAGCTTGTAGGCTAGGTGTTTGTGTTTTTGTTTGTGTGAATATTGTTACTAACATTTGTTTGATTAGTTGTTTGTTGTTTTATTGTTAGACTTTTGTCTTTTAGTTGAGATTTGATTGTTTGATTTTGTAAGTGGTGTAGATAAAAAGGTCCAAAGCTCGGCTGTTCGAAGTGGAAGCTACGATGGAGAATAAAAAAGGAGTGAATACGGAAATAATTGATAATTTAGAAAGGCAATTGGCGGAGATGAAAGCTGAATTGATGGAAAGACAAAAACTATGAAGGCCACTCCGGACGGTATTTGAAAAGATGAGGGAAAGTAGCTATCAATGGAAGGAAGAAGGCTACCCGGAGGAGGTGAATTTTGAAACTCGAAGGTGGAGGAACGATCATAGGAACTCTCAAGATGAGTATGGTGAATTGTATACGACCCATTTTCATTATTTTTCACAGACATATCATTACAATGGTTGGAATCAATTAGTGGGAAATGGAAATGCCGATTATGAAAATTGGAAGGCTCCTATAAGAGGAAAAAGGGTTGATACGTTGCCTATGAACGAGGAAGGAGAAAAGAAGTTTGAAAAAGGCAATGAGATGTTTGAAGAAATTCAAGCACAACTTTCAATCATTGCTAATCATTTGAGTGAAAGAGAGCAAGAAAAGATAGAGAAGGTGAAGGACGAAGAAATAGAGGAGGTCTAAGAAGATGAACCGGAGAAGGAAAGAGAGGTGTTACTTCAAGAAGATGCGGCAAATGAAGACATTGAGGAGCCGGTGCAAATCTTGGAATACATGGAGAAGGGTGAGAGTGAGATGCCTTCACCGGAAGAAATGCTAAATGATCCGACCATTTTAAGTTTGTTGGAAGAGGAGAGATTGATATCAAGCAAGGAATGTTATGGAAGGTTTGAGGAGCCAATGGAGGAAGAGCTAAAAAGTAAACTAGCTATTGTTGTCGCGGGAGTTGAGAAGGATCTTATCATTCACCCGGTTCACAAGTTGGATGAACGAATTGATGAGTTTCTTGTAGTGGTGATTCATTTGGATGATGGCTCGGAGATAAAATCAACAAAGGGAGCATCACCTTTGCCATTCATGATTCTTGAGATATTCACACCTATTTGGAAGGATGAGAGAGGCATTAGGAAAAATATGTTGAACAAGTTGCTCCCGAGAAAATGTCGAACAAGGGAGAAAGGTATCTTGAAAATTCACAAGATTTTTGACAATGGGTGATGTGGTAAGGTCGTGTAGCTCCCGACGTTAAGGAAGCGCTTGTTGGGAGGCAACCCAACCAATTTTATTGCTTTTGTTTAATTGCTTTTAGTTGCTTTGATTTTGAATAAATGTCTAGTTTGTTTGGTTTTGTGTTTGTAGGAGGAGCTACAAGATCGAGAGGAGTGACGATGCACCGTCCACCGTATTTGCAAACTTAGTCTCACTTGACTAAGTTTGGGGGGATGTGCCGGTAGCCGGTGCCTCGGTTTATTCTTCTCCATCTCCTATCCTTTATCTTGCATTTAGTTTAGATGTTGGATATTGTCCCTTTATCGGATGTGATTCGATTGGGTTGTACTTATATTGATATTCTACCTTGGATGAATATTTTGGATTATGTTCATCTTGATGATATGTATGGATATTTTCATGGGTTTGAGTTTGTTGAACATTGGCTTTGATGGTATGTTTGGTGGAGCTAGTGGATAAATGAATTATTTGTATAGATTTTGGATAGTGGAATGATGGTGGAAAGAGGTTTTGGAAGTGAATATAGTTGAGGATTGTTTGATTGTGATTGTAGATGGAATTATTAATGAGTTAGCATGATTGAATACTTCCTATTATGCATGGTTTGTGGTTTGGATTATTGGTTTGGTTTGAATGGTGGAACTAGCGGATATTGTCAAATCATTGTTGATATTTGGTTTGTGGAAAGTTTGGTGGATATGAGAGCTTTATTGGCTTGTTTTATGCTCAATAGTTTGGTGGTGTGTGTGTTGATTTGTAGTAGGTGCAAATAAGGATTGGAGAGCGGTGATCGTACCTACTGATGGGTAACGTTTTCTATCATTTTTTTCCTACCATTTAGTTTCATTACATTTGTTTTATGGCATGTAGATTGTGGTTAGGATGTTGTGTGTTTGTGTGTGTGTGATGAACCCGAACTAGACTTGAGGTTTGAATCATGATTTACTTGGTGAAGTTGGATGTTTATCTCAACCAATGATAGGGCGGAATCTAGTTGTCGAAGTATGTCTTAAGTTTAACTTTTGAATTGCCGAGTTTTGTGTGTGGTTAATGCATACGACTTGACAAAAAGCTGTGAGGTTTGAGCCATGATATTGTCATAACTATTTTGTTTGTGAGTGGCAAGATTGAGAGTACGAGATCTAGAACTTGCATCCGTTCTCTATCTATTGGCATGAGTGTGTAAGTAGAAAATGATCTTAGGCCATCGATTCTTAGTCCTACCTTTCACACCGGGAGTATAAGGTGGTTGTTATCATAATTTTGCCTTTCATATCTTTGACCCCCGTGATTGAGCTTTATTGGTGAATCTTCTTTGATATAATTAGGACCATGTTGGGGAGAAAGAGTGTATGAGGGTGAATACGGTGATGAGAGTTGGGTTGGGAATTGATTGAATGAATATTGATGGATATTTGAGGCATGAAAATATGAAATTAGGATTGTTGTTGATCTTAGAAAAATGAGCACCTACAAAATTTTGGGTGCAAAAGTTTGGGAAGAGAGGCACCGACAAAATGAAAGAATGATGGTGCAATTGAAAAAAAAATGATGATGAAAAAGAAATGAGAAAAGAGAAAAACAAAGAAGAGAAAGAAAATAAAAGAAAAAAATGTGTTGTGAAATGAAAAGCCTCGGGGGTTTGTAGTGGTTCGAAAAGAACAAGTTTGGGGGTTTTGGGGAATTGAGAAGTTTAGTCACTTTGGCCCAAAACCACCCACCTTTTAGTTAGCCACGTTACAACCCGTGAAAAGACCTTTTTGATTCTAGAAACTAACTCATTGTAGTATAGTGGTGAGAATGGATGCAAGCCTATGGAAATCAAGCTCGATATTTTGTGAATGTGTGAATCTCGTCATCCCTAAACACGTGAGGGAGTGCTTTCATTTTTTGTAACCATTTTTGATGAGGGGTTCATGTCCTTAGCATTAACCTTGTTACAAAGTTAGGTGATGATCTCGTTTTACTTGAACATGCTAAGATAACTTTGATGAGCTATGAGGTATTGCATGAGGTAGATTAATTACTTTACTTTGTTTTGATTGAGGACAATCAAAGGTTCAAGTTTGGGGGATTATGATACGTGCGTAAAATGACCTATATTTTGATGTGTGCACATGCTTGTTTGTGGCTATTTTACTCCCGTATCATATGTTTTTGTCGTATTTTGGTTGTGTTTTCGTGTTTTGTGTGTTTGATTTGTGTAGGATAGGTTTTGGGCATAAACGAGCAAGTTTGGTGGAGTTTTGGTGGAAAATCGCACGTGTTTGGAGTTTGGAGAGCTCAACCGGCCGAGCGGGTGCAGGACCGACCGAGCAGGGTGTTCTGAGGGCTCGACCGATCGAGCAGGTGCAGGACCGGCCGAGCCAGGCCGACAAAGACTGGGCTCGGTCGAGCAGGTGCAGGATCGGCCGAGCCTGGGCGGTTTTTCCTGGTTTGTGGCGGTTTCCAGCTTCGCTCGGGCGAGCTATACTTCGACCGGGCGATCCGAGCCCCTGATTGCTTGCCTATAAAAGGGGAAAAGGCAGTTATTTGAAGAACTTTTTTTGTCATTTTTCACATACGTTAGTTAGATTTTTCCCTAGATTCCATTTTTCCATTCCAATTCATCATAATC
>JAPKLW010000009.1:338538-361129 GCA_026898455.1 Plectranthus barbatus | reverse complement strand
GCTATACCTGGGTAAAGCTTCTCAGAACCAAGGATGAAGTGAAAATCATTCTTCCAGATTTGATTGTCAAAGCACAGAAACAGAGAGAAGCTATGGTAAAGCGGATACGGTCAGACAATGGGACGGAATTCTGCAACAGTCTGCTGATGGATTTTTGCGCGGAAGCTGGCATTAAGCATGAAAGATCTGCACCAAGGCAACCGCAGCAGAATGGACTGGCAGAACGTAGGAATAGGACGCTGAAAGAAGCAGTCCGGTCCATGCTGGCAGAATCCGGCTTAGGACAGAGTTTTTGGGGAGAAGCGTTGGTGACGGCCTGCTATACTCAGAATAGAAGCGGGATCAACGACAGACTCAAGAAAACTCCCTACGAAGTTTATTTTGGTCGTAAGCCTTCTATAGATCATCTTCGTGCTTTTGGTTCACCATGTTATGTCCATAATAATGGTAAGTCGAAGTTAAATGCTTTTTCGCCTAAGGCTGATGAGGGTGTCTTTGTCGGATATGGACATCCCTCTCACAAGGGCTATAGAGTATTTAACAAGACCACCAAACTTGTGGAAATAACATGCAATGTTGTTTTTGATGAAGCTACTTTAGTGCGCAGGACATTACGACAACTGGATGAAGATGTTCCTGAGGTCAATGATGTCGTTGATCAGTTGGGCAGGAATTCTACCAATGCTCAACCAACTGGTTTGACTAGACCTATGACTGGATCATCTTCAAAACCAGTATCCTCGGTTGCCCATCAGCAATCCGGGAGGGTCGGTGATGCAATTGACCTTGCTGAGACCTTACACTCAATCTCCCTGAGTGGAACTGGCAATAATCCAGGGAATTCCGTCTGGAATTTTTGAGCCAGAAGACGATGAACCAGCTGGAGTGGATGCACCAGCTGACGATGTAGATATCGCAGAAGGATCAGGAGATCAGTCAGAGAGTGAAGCTGACGAAGAGATTGTTCCAACTGGTGAAGGTCAACCACCAGTTGCAATTGCAGCTCCGACTGGTGAAGTTCAGGAAGCACCAGTCATCAGGATAGAAGAACCAACGCCAGCAGATTCTCATCTTCCCAAATGGCTGAGAGATCACCCATCCGATGCTATTCTCGGTGATCCGGAAGGTTCTGTCCAGACTCGACACGGCAGTGCGCTCCTGACTTGTTTTATTTCTCAAGTGGAACCTACTTCCATAGGAGTTGCGCTAGAATCTGCCGATTGGATTAATGCCATGCAAGAAGAGCTTGCGGAATTCACTCGCAACAATGTTTGGGACTTGGTGGAGAGACCATCACATCAGTCAGTGATTGGCACCAAGTGGGTTTTCAAGAACAAGCGAGATGAGAATGGCACTGTAATCAGAAACAAAGCTCGTTTAGTCACCAAAGGTTACAAGCAATGTGAAGGCATCGACTTCGACGAGACCTTCGCACCAGTTGCAAGAATGGAGGCGATACGGCTGTTCCTTGCGTATGCAGCGTATCATGGATTCACGGTATTCTAGATGGACGTGAAGAGCGCCTTCTTGAATGGCGAGCTAAAGGAGGAAGTATATGTCGAACAACCTCCAGGCTTTGAAGTAGGCACCAAAGTGTACAAGCTGAGAAAGGCCCTGTATGGATTGAAACAGGCGCCCAGGGCTTGGTACGAGACGCTATCACAGTTCCTAATCAGTAATGGATTTCGGAAAGGGAAGATCGACACGACACTCTTCATCATCAAGGATGCTGATGATATGCTAATGGTGCAGATATATGTCGATGACATTATATTCGGGTCAAAGAATATGTCTCTCTGCGAGAAGTTTTCTCAATTGATGCAGAACTCATTTCAGATGAGTATGATGGGCAAATTAACATACTTCCTAGGACTCCAAGTCCAGCAGTCAGCTGATGGAATTTTTATTAATCAGAGGAAGTATGCCAAGGACCTAATTCAGAAATATTGCCCAGAGAAGACTAAGGCTCTCAGAATACCGATGAGCACCAGTTGCCAGATCTTTCTTGATGAAGAAGGAGAATCGGTTGATCCTTCCAGCTACAGAGGTATTATTGGATCACTTCTCTATCTGACAGCCAGCAGACCCGACATTTCTTACTCAGTCGGAGTGTGTGCCAGATTTCAAGCCAATCCAAAGAAGTCACACATGGAAGCTGCTAGGAGAATAGTGAAATACCTCAAAGGAACTGAATCACTTGGCTTATGGTACCCCAGGAATGATGAGCTTACACTCATTGGGTATTCAGATTCAGATTTTGCTGGATGCCGTATAGATAGAAAAAGTACCAGTGGTACGTGTCAGTTTCTAGGACACAAGCTAATCAGCTGGTTTAGCAAGAAGCAACACTCAGTTGCTACATCTACTACTGAGGCTGAATATGTTGCCGCTGCCAGTTGCTGTGCTCAAATTCTCTGGATCAAGCAACAACTGGAAGACTATGAAGTGGACACTGGTTGTGTACCCATCTATTGCGACAACAGCAGCGCTATGTGCATAACGAAGAATCCGGTTCATCACTCTAGGACCAAGCACATAGATATCCGACATCACTTCATACGTGATCATGTCGAGAAGAAGGATATCAGCGTAGAGTACATCAGAACCGACGATCAACTAGCTGACATCTTCACCAAACCCTTGCCAGAAGCAAGATTCAAGGAGTTGTGCATCAAACTCGGTCTTATGGAGATTGATGCGAGCCCTAGTGTTGAGGAAGAATGAGTCCCAGCTCTCATTCCGTTCTTGATTTTCTGAAGGATGCTGATTAAGACTAAGTCCAAGCTCTTAGTCTTCATGTTTTCTTTAGTGGTGGCTCAAAACCACAGGTGGTATCTACTGGCAGAACTTATTCCATAAACAACGAAGGAAATGAGTCCCAGCTCTCATTTCGAATTTGCCAGCAGTCATGCACCATCAGTCGAAGTAAAATTGGGTCCCAGCTCCCAATTCCACGCAATGATGAAGAAGTGAAGAGAAGATTATGCGGAATGAATTGAGTCCAAGCTCTCAATTCTTTCAATCTTTCAAGTTGTCAGCAGACAACTGGTGATATATAAGTTGTCAGCAGACAACTGGTGATATATCAGTTGTCAGCAGGTAAGAAGGCCATACTGACAGGGGGAAGTATGCGACTGGCGTGTACTACTGATGACCAGTTGAGTCCCAGCTCTCAACTGACGTTCTCTTGAAGTCCAAGAGTCGTGCCAGCTGTCGCAGAAATGGCGGGAAAGGTTTAAAATTGGTCTTGCGTATGCATATCTTCGAATTTAATGCGGCATTTAATGCCACATTTAATGCGCACAGTGACTGCGCAGTCAAAAGCAATCTCGCGACCAATCAGCGTGTGCCAAGTCAGCTACACGCGCCATCCCACTTCAGCACGACCACGCACGTCGCTACAGGGAATCGTGCCTGCTGATGACCGTCGATCCTCACTTTTGACGAATTCATCTCGTCCATCCATCCCAGCATGGCACCAGTATAAATAGCTGTTATTCGTGATCGGAAAAACTCTTATCATTCCTTCAAATTTTTTCGAACATTTTTTCCGATCATCTTCCTTAAAATTTCCAAACACTTATTCCCTGAAAACATGGCATCTTCATCCAACCCCGCTGCTGATAAATCATCTTCTTCCACTGAGTCTTTGGATCTAGACTTACCATTAGCCGAATCACACATGCCTACCTTCACTGGTATTGTGAAAGAAGAAGACATAGATTATACCTACCCTTTCAACAAGCTTGTTCAGTTGAACAAAAAGGCCACCCAACATCTCCTCTCTAACTCCCAGATCAGAGCCGCCCAAGTCCAGAAGGAGAAGATTTTGAACGACAAACTGGCCGAGAAGCATCACGGCGAGGAGCTCATGGAAATGATCGACCATGAGCAGCTCCGACCATACTTGACGGCAACCCCCAGGAACTTCCACCCACATATGGTCGCCGAGTTCTATGCTCGCGCGGTGATAGCTGACGACAGGAAATCCTTCACTACGTCGGTGTTCGGACACCTGATCACCATCGATGTAGAGTACCTAGCCAACCTCTTTGGGTTGAGGAGTACTGGTGAGGAGGTGGCGACGTATTGCAAGGATGATACGGTGGAGTTCAGGCGGAGGTGGACTGAATGGAAGAAGGAGGGGGTGACTATCTTCAAGACTGGCATGAAGAAGTCAGAGATGGACGAATACTGGCAGATGGTATGCGACATTGTGGTACGCATGCTCCAGTGCGAGGTCGGCTCCTATGCCGAACTAAGCTTAAAGAAGTTCTCCGTTATGTGCGCGCTGGTGGATGGCATATATGGAAACTGGGCCGAGTTCATTTTCGGCCGGCTGCTGGAGAATGTGGAGAAGAACTGCACAGTCAAGACTGACGGCAGGTTCCTCCATGCAGTGTCTTTTGGCCTGCGAATCAGCTACATTCTGGAGGTAGAGATGGGGGACCGAATCGACCAAGGGGAGCAACTGGTCGGGTCCGACTTTATCCCAGTCACCAGGGTCAAACTTCCTGGCCCAGACTACAAGAAGCCTCAACGGCTGAGAGGCAAGACGACTGTGGACCCTGCTGACCAAGTTTCTGAGGAGGAGTCAGAACCAGTAGATGAGGCCGTGCCAGCTGAAGCTCTTCCGCTGACAGCTGAGGCGAAGGCAGAAATGAAGAGGAAGTATGAGGTGGAATCCTCATTTCTCGAGATGGAGCAAGCAGTGACTAGGTCATCAGCTCAGGTGCCAGTCACCAGGACACTTCCTAAGAAGAAGCCCAAGTTGCACCAGTCCCAGCAGCCCCAGCCAGCTGTCATCTATGCTCCAGAATCAAAGAAGATATCTATACCAGTCAAGAAGTCCGTCCTTGGACTGACTGAGGAGGAGACGATAGATAGAATGACCAGGAAAAGGAAGAGAATCAAGACGAAGGCTGAGAAGCTGGCTGAGCAAGCTGCGAAGGAACGAACAACTTCTATTGTGAGAAAGAAGCAGGCTCAGGCAAGGCTGAAGGCCTTGGCCGACCAGCGAAAGAGGGAGGCTGAGCTGGCAGCCCGTGATGAAGCCTTTGCAAGGATAAAGGCTGAGCACGAATCCCGTCGTCAGGCGCAGCTGGCGGAGCAAATGCAACAAGTTGCCAAGGGCAAATGGACTGTTGCCCAGACTTCAAGTGCTGTGCCACCAGCACTAGCTCCGGGCCAGATCCTACCAGATGAATCTTTTACGCGCTTGTTGGACATGGGATCGGAGGACGTGTTTTCCCTGGTTGAAAGTTATCAACCAGAAGAGGATGTGGTTCAAGTCCCACTGGCCGCGCAAGGGGGTGCCAGTGGAGGAGTTGTTGAGCGGGCGACCACCCCGGAAAAACTGGCGAGTTTCTCTGATGATGTAGAGATGCTAAGGGACGAGGAACCAGCTGCCCTAGCTGAGGAGGAAGAAGTTGCAATGGAGACTACTGGTGAGGAGCCAGCTGCCCCAGCTGCGCCAGTCATAATCATCCCCGACGACGAATCACCACCAGTGGTACATCACTCCAGGGTGCAGCGGATGGAGCCAAGAGATCTTTTCCCAAATTTTGAGGATGAGGCTCGTCCGGCTGACAGTCGTCCACACCCTTCAGAAGCATCATCATCTTCTGGACGACCAGCTGCACCCACACCAGCATCAGCGCCTCGTGTGCGTCAAGAGAGGAGTTCTTACATGCTGAGTATCCACCTTCATGACCTGATCGATGAAGATACCTTTCAGGCGAGGGTCACGGGGATTCACAGGTGGGAGCACCGCGGGGACCTGGAGTTTCAAAATTCAAGAGTGCCGGAACCTTCAGCATTCTACATTATCCCCACCAGCGGTCTCCCCCACCAGTCAATATACGCTTCAAGAATCTACGACTGGTGCCTGCCCCTGCATCCAGTGGAGTACTTCAACCTCTCTCTATATGAATATGCTGAAAATATCACAGCTGAAGTGGAGCGAGCTGTCGATGAAGACTTAGTCACCAGGTTTGGGGACCTGGCTGACATTTTTGATGCCGAACTCTTCCTGGAGTTCCGGAGATGGAGGATCTTCGACTGGTGCGAGCGCAAGCTAAATGTTGAGGAGCACGCAGTGCTGTATGCCAGGCTCGGGCTTGGGTACTGGCGAGCAGAGGAGGAATGGGCAAATGAGTTTATGGGTACTGAAGCCCAAGGCCACCACCAGCTGTCTATCAGGCGAATCAAGCGCCGATTGAAGAAGATTGCTCTCTACAGACAGCTGACTGGATCCCCAGGCCTTCCACGATCAAAACCAAAGTTACCTTTCCTCCAGTTCCAGAGCACCAGCCGAGGGTATCAGCTGATATACGCTCTCCGCCGCATCAGGGTACTTGTCACTCTCCCCAGGATCCCTCCATACTTTGCTATCTTCTTTGACATGGCTGCCAGCTCTCTGCTGGTAGACCACATAGTGGAGGAGGATCCATCGAGAGGTTGGTGGCTGACCACTGCCGTCCCCCCTGTTCCAATGGTCATGGGCGATCTTGTCCCATATCATATGGACTGGCAGCTGGTGGTTTTCACAGCCCCACCTGTTTTTGTACAAGGCCCGCCAGCACCAGCCGAGGTGCTCGCGGAGGAACCAGCATCAGCCGAGGTGCCCGCGGAGGAGCCCGCCCCAGTGGAGGTACCAGCTGAGTCTGCACCAGAGATGGCTGATACCGCACCTGATGCACCTTCCACTTCCATGGAAGTTTCAGCGGAGCCACTCTCTGAGATTCATCCTCCTGCGCATCTTCTTGCCTACATTGACGCCAGGATGGATCAACGTCTCGACACCTTCCGAACTGAAGTAGCGCAACAATTGGAATCTGTCACCACAGGTGTTTCCACCTTTTTGGCGCGGATCCAAGAGGGGGAAAGGGCGCGAGCACTGGCTGAAGAGGAGAGAGCCAGAATTGCTGAGGAGGAGAGACGCCTTGCAGCTGAAGAGAGGAGAATTGCTGCTGAATGGAGGCTGAAGAGAGAGCAAGACATGGCCGATCTTACTGAGATCCTGAGGTCTATCACAAGTGCTCGGACTCAGTCACCAGGATCATCTTCCAAGCCATAGTCTAGTCTCTTTATGTTTTTGTAAGTAAATCAATTAGACTAGTCAGTTATCATTCACTGTACATGTAATTGCTAAATCTCTAATGGAATGTTAACTGACAAGTTGATGACAATCTCTTATTGTCCAACAATTGTCTAAGTTTTTATTTACCAGCTGAATTTACACATCCAGTGTAATCAGCACCAGCACTCATCTTGCATGTTAAATTTATTTACATGCTTATTTGCTCTGATCTTAATTTCCATATTTTTAAACGAGCAATATCTTTCCTTAGTTGAGGGGGAAGATTTCTTTTAGTTAGAGCTGATGTCGAGGAAGTAATTTCATGGGTTTAGATCTGATAGGTTTCACTTGTAAAACCCTAAAATCCTTTGTAACTTTCCTCATCAGCTGAGTGCTCGCTGGTTAGGCTTTGATCGCACCAAAAAGGGGGAAATTGTTGGGAAATCTGTCTAAGGTTTCCTCCCCCAGTAGCTTACTTGTTTAGATTATAGTTTTGGTGGATCAAATCCTAAGTCCTACCAGCGTCAGTTGTCTCTACATAGCTCTAGTCTTATATGTAAAGTCCTGTTTAGGTCTTTGTGTTGTAAGTCGCAGCTGATCAAGACTCATGCTGACATTGTTCACCAGCATGAGAAACGCTTACCACTGGCTACTGTTCACCAGTTGGGAAAAGTTTCATCAGCAGGCGGCTGATCAAGACTCGTGCTGACACTGTTCACCAGCATGAGAAGCGCTTATGACTGGATACTGTTCACCAGTTGGGAAGGGTTCCATCAGCAGGCGGCTGACAAACCTTACCAGGAGAATGCGTGTTCCTACTTACACTATTCACCAGCGGTGATTTCACCAGTCATGGGAGATTCCGAAAAGAGTTAACATCCAGAGATTTGGTAGACTTAGATGATGCCAGGGCAAGTCACCAGCAGAGACTGCCAGCACAAGATCACCAGTATGATCTACCAGTCAGATGTTACCAGCAGAATTCCAGATTCTCTCTCCCCGCGTAGTAGAGACAAAAAGAAGATTCTCTGAGGAATCGACTGACAAAGTATGACTTTAAGGAAGGATAACTTAAAGTCTATCAGTCACAAGACGCCAGTCTTATTCCTCGGACTGACAGAGAGAGCCGTTCTGACACAAAGAGATCTGTGTCAGATAAAGCGGTCGAAGGTATGGGTCCTTTCCGGAAAAACATACCTGCCGCCGTCAGAAGGACATCCAAGGTCTGACACCTTTCCGGATGAGTCCAAACGGCTAGAAAGTTTGAATCGGATCCCGCGTCTATAAATACGTCGGAACCGTCAACATTCAAACAACCGAAAATTCTTACAAACGAACTAGCAAAAACGCTGTCAAAATACTTACAGAACTTTCGAGGCTTTCCATAAGCTTTCTGTGTGTTGATTTATCAAACACGAGACTTCAAGCTTTAAGCTTGTAAGTTAAAGATCTCACTTGGTGTTCTTTCTCCTTCGAGAGAGTTCACTGCAGCTCCTGTGCTTACCAGCACTTGAGTTATTACAGGCATTCTGCCGTAGAGACTGTTACGTTCTTGGGAGAACTAAAACACCTAGCTAGCTGTGGAGGTTGAAGTGACGTGCTCGCACTCCATTAGCTGAGAAGAGTTGAAGAAGGATCCAGGACCGGGAGCGGTTGATCTAGTGAACTGGTGGACGAGGCATTCACCAGCTAGAAATAGATCGTAGGAGACCTGTACCTGATTACTCTTAGTGGAATTTCCAGTGCTTCGACTGGAGAGTGGACGTAGATCGATTGATCGAACCACTATAAAAATCCTTTGTTATTTATCAGCTTTCTGTCTTTCATTCATATTTTAAACCCAGCACTCAAGTGCTGGAGTATATCCTGAAACTGATATATAACTGTGCAAACAAGGCTAATATTCAAAGTTTTGAATCACCAGCTGACCAGTTGTCAGCTGTGTACTGAGTAACCAGCACCAGCTGACCAGTTGCCAGTTGTCAGCTGTGTGTAAGTAGCGTGCAAGAAAACTCAACATTATTTCCGCTGCGTAACGTTTTATACTCTGAAAAACCGGGACCAACATCGCCCCTCGATACGATTTCTCGTATGATATGGTATTTTCTCTCTATGTGTTTGCTTGCCTTGTGAGTCTGTGGTTCCTTCGAGTTTGCCACTGCACCAGAATTATCACAATAGATTGTGATGCTCTTCGGCAAGCTTGGAATCACATCCAACTCTAAAAGGTAGTTCCGGAGCCATACCCCTTCTTTCGAAGCTTCGGAGGCGACGACATATTCCGCCTCCATGGTGGAGTCAGCAATGCATTTATGATTTGAGCTCCTCCAAGATACAGCCCCACCTCCCAAGGTAAACACATATCCTGAAGTCGATTTTTTCTCGTCCTGGTCTCCTTAGAAATCCGAATCTGTATAACCCTTAGGACACAAATCCTCACCTTGATAAACTAGGCAATAATTCATAGTTCTCTTCAAGTACTTGAGGATGTGCTTTACCGCAGTCCAGTGCGCCTGTCCAGGGTTAGACTGATATCTCACTAACATGCCAACGGCATAATTGATATCTGGCCTGGTACACAACATTGCGTACATGAGACTACCCACCGTAGAGGCGTATGGTACAAGACTCATCTCATCTTTCTCTCGCTATGTCTCAGGACACTGCCCATTAGAAAGATAAACGCCAGGTCTGAAAGGTAGCAAGCCTTTCTTGGCGAGTTGCATGTTGAACCGGGCTATCATAGTATCCACATAAGATGCCTGGGATAAGCTTAACATCCTCCTCTTACAATCCCGTAAGACCTTAATTCCAAGGATGTACCCAACTTCTCCCAGATTCTTCATTTGGAACTGTTCGGATAACCAACTCTTGATTTCCGACATCACTCCCTCATTGTTTCCAAATAGGAGTATGTCGTCCACATATAGTGCAAGGAAAACCACGCTCTCACTGAAACAAAGTCGGTATACAAAACTTTTGTTCTCCAACTGTGAAAATCCATCGAATTTAATCACATCGTTGAAATGCAAGTTCAACGACCTCGAAGCTTGCTTAAGTCTGTACAAGGACTTCTTAAGCTTCAAGACAAGATGTTCTTTGCCCTTGCGTATGTAACCCTCGAGTTGCCACATATAGATGTCCCAACCTTCTTCAAGGTAACCGTTTAAAAAAGCGGTTTTGACATCCATCTGCCAAATCTCGAGGTCCATATGCGCAGCTATGGCAAGGAGTATCTTGATGGACTTGAGCATGGCTACGGGTGAAAAGGTTTTGTCATAGTCTATGCCCCCTTTCTGACTATAACCCTTTGCCACCAGCCTGGCTTTAAAAGCCGTAATTTCTCCATTCGCTCCTTTCTTTCTCTTGTATACCCACTTGCACCCTATGGCTCTAAAGCCATCCGACAGCTCAGCTTTCTGGTATACATCCATAGCAGTTAGGGATTCAATCTCAGAATCCATGGCCACATGCCATTTTTCAACATCCTTGTCCTGCACTACCTCATCGTAAGTCAGTGGGTCAGAGTCCTCATGTCCGTCTTCTGGGCTCAAGTTCGAAGACTCACCCACGAACATATATCTTTATGGCTGGAAAATAACTCTCCCACTGCGACGAGGCATCGGTGTTGTGTTAGCAGTAGGTGCAGTAACTTGTGGTTTTGCACCTTGCACTGAAGAACGCGCCTGTGGTGCTGAACCTCTCATAGGTTCACCCACATTCGCACGTTCCCCTTCCCTTGGATTCACATTTTTGTTTTCAATTTCTTGAAGAATGATGTCACTCATTGACTTGTGGTTTCTCACATACTCGCCCTCCAAGAATCTAGCGTTGGTGCTAACAACGATTCTCCGACTCTCAGGACAGTAAAAGTAGCCACCTTTTGTTTGCTTGGGATACCCTATAAACAACATTACTTTGGACCTGCTTTCTAACTTATTTTGTTCCTTTGTCAGCACGTGTGCCGGACAACCCCATACTATGAACTTGCACAAACTCGGTTTGTGACCAAGGAATAGCTCAGTAGGAGTCTTAGGAACCGATTTAGAAGGCACCACATTCAATATGTAAGTTGTTGTTTCCAATGCGTATCGCCAAAACGAAATGGGTAAGCTTGCATAGCTCATCATTGATCTTACCATCTCTAAAAGAGTTCTATTTCTTCTTTCAGCTACACCATTTTGCTGGGGAGTACCCGGTGCAGTCCATTGGGATGTAATCCCGTGATTTGACAAATACTGGAGGAACTCGTTACTGAGGTATTCGTCACCGCGGTCAGATCGCAGTGACTTGATAGATTTCCCGATCTTCTTTTCTACCTCAGCCTTGAACTCTTTGAATTTCTCAAAGCATTCACACTTGTAGCGAAGCAGGTAAACGTATCCGTATCTTGAGTAGTCGTCAATGAAAGTGACGAAGTACTCATAACCTCCACGAGCCTGTGTGGACCTGGGCCCACATAAGTCAGAATGGATCAGTTCCAACACTTCCTCTGCTCGAGACTGACTAGCCTTGAAAGGCCTAGAAGACATCTTGCCCTCGATGCAGGATTCACAGACTTGATAAGGTACAGGCCGGACTAAGTCCAATGTACCGTCATCTGCAAGTCGCTGAATCCGCTTCAAGCTGATGTGACCGAGTCTCAAGTGCCAGAGATATGTAAGATCCTCATCGAAGAAGTAGGTTTTCTCTTTCTAGGATTATCAATTTCGGATGAGTTACATGCAATACTTGCGGAAGACTTATGATTACAGTTAATAACATTCCATCTCCTTCACGAGTTTTTTGTTCTCCTCATATTCCTTAGCGAGACGTGTTAGCACGGCGTTCAGCATATCCGGGGGAACAGTCTGGGTACTGCCAGTTTGTAGAGTTCGTCGGACCAATTCATCTATGGGGATGAGTTCATGAGTTCTGTCGGGCCCTACCGGAAGAGTCTCAATCAGGTTTCCGGTTTGGTTGCCAGATTGGTTGTTAGTCCTCTCGTTGTTACTTGCCATTAATTCAGAAAAATAGCCCCAAGAGTCCCACGGTGGGCGCCAAATGTTGAGGTTCGAATATCTAGAAATGAGAGCTCTTGGAACTTTGTCAGATAATAACAAGCAACAAAAATGAATATAGGATTAAATCAAAAGAAAGACAATAAATAAACGTGAAAATAAAGTGACGATCGTGAATATATTATCGAATCTGTAGGAAAATCGGCAGCGTTACAGCGTAGTTTTTATGGGAGATAAATCGATACAAAAAATGGGTTCCCCACCCCTATTTATAGATAGGATAGGGGAGGGGTCGTGTGGCCTAACCCTAGGCGTCGACACCCGCGGCTCGCCGCAATTCTCTGAACAGCTCCGGATTTTTTGGGGTCGGTTAGGGTTCATAATGGTCGCGTGCCGCCAGGCTACTAGGGTTTCTCTCTTTGGAGCGCCTCGACACCTACCCTTTCTCGCACTCAGTACCGAGGAATGGAGCGCCTCAGTGTAAACCTCTTGACTTGGGTGCTTTCCGCTTTTTCGTCGCTCCTGGTGGGCTTGCTGCTTGGGTCAAGTCATCACTTGGGCTGATGTGCTTATCGGGCCTGGGCCTCGTGGACCTGGCCCCACCAAAACCCATGATATTATAGACAAAGACAAAATGCACTGTGCTCCAAAATGGGAGAAATAAACTAACAATTTTTTTTTAGTTGATTACAAGAAAATTAAGAAAGTGTACTTCAGTAGGTTTCATAAGTTACTCCAAGCTTTTCACATTTAAAAGAAATTTAAAATTAGTAAACAATTTAATATCTAGCCAATAAAGCTAATCTAATCTTCAGCATTTCAGTTCATACGCAAGTATCCAATTTGTGTATTTTTTTTCTCTTAGAAAATAAAGATATCAAATTGGTAAATGTTGAAAAGCTCGTGCAATTAATAGTCAAAATTAGAGGATTCATTTCGTTATTGGTATGCAAGATTGCTGTTTTCTTTTTTATTTTTTTTAGGAAATTTCCTACATATGAATATGACCTTTTTTTTCTTTTAAAAATAAAATATAATAATTTAAATTCCACTCCCACTCAAATATCGCTATTAAAACTTGAATTTAAAAGCTTAGACGGATCATTTGTGGCCGGGAGCTAAGGAGTGAATATGGCCTTTTAATTATAGATAACTTCACTCTATCAATTAGTCAGTCACCCCAAGGGTCATCTACAATATGAATACAATTAAATAAAATATGAAACTTGCTCAATTCCATTTATTTCCCCATAAATATTCAAATTTCTCAAACACGTGAAAGTAAAATCTACTTGTAAGATTAAAAAAAAATAATAATAATATTCTAATTCTGGGTCTAAGTAAATGAATACAACTACCAAAGGGAAATAAATGTTAGGCAGCGAACCTTTGAAAGCATCTGCCACCGTGCTACCAGTTGTAGCTTACTCATTAAGCAGGAAAAACAACTTGAACGTGGTGTTAGTTGATTATTTCATCTCATCCGGGCTGGCGAGAACACCCTCCGGGCAGAAGAAATCTAAACTTGTCCGCCTTTTGAATCAAGTACGTAGGAACATGAACGGCGGAAGCCGACTGAGGTATTGATCCCATCTTCTTTATCAAGTTCTTGAAAGAATACTCCTCAGGCAACATATCAAACAGATCATCGCCCCTACATATGAGTTTCTGAATCCTTGAATGCTTCAAGAAGTCTTTATGCCTCACCCGGTCTGCATGGCTATATGCTGTCATTTTGAACACGAATTCCTTTATATACCGGAAGCAGAAGCTGCAATGCCAACCAGCATCGGAGAGGATGTCATCAGATTGGCGCGAGTGTCTGTACTGAGTCCACTGGCTGAAAATATGAGCGGTAGCACGCCAGCTGCTGTAATCTACGGGGAACTCGAACGAGTATAGATAATGTCTCATCTCCAGATGAAGAACAGAAGGTACCCCATCGCACCATTGCAGCAGTTTCACAGTGTGAGGACTTGGTATTTCATCTGTATCTGACATGATTAGCAGGTCACCAGCAGATATACCCACCTGACGGAGTAAGTGATTCATAGCTATACGTTGCTCTGCTTCGAGTTTAAATGGGTCTTCATGGGAACCGTATGAAGCAATGCGGCCAGGAAATACACCGTGAGTGATCTTGCTCTCAGCAAAGGCAAATCTTTTACGGTTACCTGCGAAGTATAGAGGCTTTGGGATACCTGTGAACGTTGTGTTGGCTTCCAAGATAACAAACTTAGTAACATAAGGGTAGAGTTCGTTCCACCTTATTTCCAGCAAGTCCAATTCATTGCTGAATATGATTGCATCAAAGACACGGCGTGGTTCAGATCGTAAGGACCAACCGTGAAGGCGACAGAGATAGTCCACAGAAACATTTTCTGCATAATAATGAGGCAAATGCTCAAATGGCGGCGGAGGAAGATCCCAAAGTGGACGGAAGAAGTAGGAGATCTTTTGAGCATGTATAATGATTCCAAGGACACTAAGGGAGCCAAGTATTAACAGTAAAATACAGTTGAACTTCCGAGAAGCCCGCCTAACGGTGAAACGTGAACTTGGGGCCATCCGCTACTGTCAGTAAGAACAACCATGGTTCCACCAATCATGATCTGCATGATTAAAGAGGCAGGTCAGGAAAAAATCATATGCAGTTCTCTTCAGTACTGAAAGTGAAGTAGCATAGAAGGTATATCATGAATTCAAAGAACTTCAATTCTGACTGAGAACAATTACATAATTTTCCAAGGAGGATCTGCTGATTTTTACAGTTGAAGCGTATAAAATGTAATGGATCAGCGATACATAAGTATCCTCATAACAGGAAACAGATCCAATTCAAAATCACACAATAATTCATGTTGTTTACATAAATGATCTGTTGCTTGGAAGGATTAGGCATAAACCTCTTCAGTTCAAGTAAAGTTTGGGGATAATTTATGATGGAATTTGGAACTGTTCAGTCGGATCCTGAATGCTTGATATATCCAGGGTCGAGCTTACAGTACACATCAAAATATAAGTTCCATGCCAAAACCACAAATCAAGTTAGAAAAGGCAAGAAATAGAAATCTAAACAAAACTTTATGCATAACTCAACTGAAGAGTCCCCTGTACTCAATTTTGGCTTACGTTGTGGGCCATATCAAATTTGACCTTCTTGAAGATATGCAATGCATAGGTTATCTCACTTGCTGAAATTCTGTCCATGCTATTCCAGTAACTGTAGTCTCTAGGGGGATTAAGTATGGAATTGGCATCATAATTACAGCTTAAGATCACTAAGCTCAATTCAATTGACTTATAAACTAAAGGGTTAGTTACAGGGGTCTCCACTTTTACCCTGCATTCCATGAATAAGCATCATCATGTATAACCTCAACGACCAAAATGTTAACACCAAACTCCCTTCGAATCTCGGTTCACTTCAGTTATACCAACCATCTTCATGTTTTTGTACATGCAACAATTTCTCCAAGAGCTTCTTTTCTCACAGCACTATTAGCATATAGCCGAAATCGAGTTATAAAACCAAAAAATAAAAAAAAAATTTCTTAATGTTGTACACATGTCAGAAACCCTACATATTGTAACCCATTTCACTTCACAAGCCGTAGGATAGGAACAGTATAACCGCAATCTTATAATCTTATGCATGAATTGAAAAGCCAGAACAATAATATCGAAATTGGAAGATCTCAAGTTAGGCACGCCTAAATGGTTTAGGCGGGTTTTATCCATTAACTCAAACCAAACCCATCTAATATACACTAATTGGGGATAAATAAACCCTACCATTTAAGTATGGATAAAACCCGCCTAAAAAGTTTAGAAGTCCCGCAAGTTTTTTCCTATCTGAATAGGTTATTAAATGCATGCTGCAAAAAATGTAACAGCTTTACATAATCAATCTAACAAATGGTTGAATCCCATAATCCATCAATTTCCATAAACTGAGTTTCGCTACGCAAAATAAAAAACTGCTGATTCTCAATTCAGTAGAGTGATTAATTACTTGGTTTCAGGAAACCATTTCCCTTCTTTCTTTTATTTCTACAAATTCGCCAATTCAATTGGAGATATCCACTATTTATAATCATCACATTATAACTAACACATTAACAAGCGTAATGAGAAGAATTGTAGTTCCTTATTACGCTGAACAAATAGAAAGAAAAAAAGACAAAGTCAACGGTATCGTCCAGTTCATGAGAAAATATCAAATCAACCAACCGCACACCCGCTCAAAATTTATAAAAAAAAACAGAAAAAAATTAAAAAGAAAACGACGATAGATTAATGAAGAAGACTATGGAATACCAAAAACCTGTCATTGCAATTCCGTGCAGACGAATAAATGGTGAACGTGAAGGATGTGTGTTGTTGTGGAGAGGAGAGAGAGTGCAGAAGCGTGGAATATTTGGATGAGCGAGAAGGTCGGAAAAACAGATCGGATTTTTCTGCTATTTATTTATTTAATTTTTAAATATAAATCCATGAGATATTAATACAGGCTTTTCCGTTTCAAAAATAGTATTGTTTCTAATATGATGCGAGTGTTTAAATTATTGTAATAATTTTTTTTATATAAATGGATGAATACAGATTTAAAGGATAGTAGAGGTTCGGCTACATCTCGTGGGATGTGTCTTATAATATTTTTAAAAAATATAACTAAAAAAAACTTTTTAGCTCTCAACCTTATGTTGCCTCCGCCTCTATGAATAAATGATATTATATTGACACTCATTTTATTTATTTCTATTAATTTGTCAAATGCTATTATATAAATTTTTTTATAAGTGATAGTATACGGGAGTAATGATATGATGCACACCTTATGGTGAGCTTTCGTGAGCTACAAGAATATAATATACCCTAATTGGGTGTATGAACCCTACGGTTGAATCTATAAAATTAATTAAAACTATAATAAATTAAAATTATAAAAAATAAATGATTAACAAAATAAAATTTTATTAAAAAAATATAAAAATATATGCTGTAGCTCACAGAAGCTCACTATAAGGTGGGCAGCATATCATTTCTTTAGTATACATTATTCATATAGTGTCAATATAATGACAGATATAGAGTTTAATTATTTTGGCCATGATTAGAAATTATTAATCTCATTAATATTTCAAGAGTTATATTTATATATATAATTGAAAATTAGGTAAAACATTAAGAATCAATAATTTAATTAGCTTGTTTAATTATAGTATTCAATATAACTAACATAATTCTTTTTTAGCAATTAAATATAAATAAATGAAAAACTTTTCTATGCTCACTTTTCTTGGGAAAAAATGATGTACCATAATCTGTATATTTAAATACAATGTATATTAATAAAATGAAATATACTTGATTTCATCATATATGAATTTTTGAAATTTAAAGAAATAAGAATAATACTACATATTAGCTTCCTTATTTCCTCGTATTTATTTATAAAATTCCACATCAAAAGGAATAACATGAAATTGGATCCAATTTTCATATTTTGCAAAATAAAATGAAACATCCACTTTCATTTCAAGGAATACAAAACTTTTTATTTACATGCTTAGATTTCTTTTTTAATAGTATTATTTTTTAAATTATAATTGTATCAAATATATTAGATCAGTTAAAATAGAATTTTATTAAATAAATAATTGACATTAATGATTTGTATCACCATTTATTCTAAACTCAATCATAATTCAGTTTTTTTTCCATGAATATCATAATCTGATTTTGAATTGATATACATTCAAGAAATAAACACTGACTTATAATAAAATAAATATTATTTGCATAAACATAATTATAAGTATGTATTAGAATATAATTTATTTTAAATTAATAAAGTAAAATATTTTATTGAAAGAAAAAAGTAAACAATTTGTACATAAAATTAATTGTACATAAATATTATTTTCTAAACTAATAAATATAATCTACTAATTCATTTTTATTGAGATTTGATCTATCATTAATTGAAAATTCATTAATATATAAATTTGCTATATATTAGTTATAAATATCAATTATAGATTCAATCATAAATGTTAATTAAACAAAGAAGTATATATTTGTTATTTATAATTATAGAATGTTCCACTTAATTATTAATTAAGGAATTAATCAGTTATTTAATTAACAATTAATACAACTCAAACTTACCATATTTTGGCCCCGGCCTTACTTTAATATATATATATATATAGATACGAACTTGTTTATCTATGAATATATATATATATATAGGTGTAATCATATCACAAGTTCCCTTTAGATGTGAGATGAGAATGAATCTTGTTCTTTTATTTTTTCAATCGTGTGATCCAGATTTAAGTTTTATATTATTTTAATTATTAATTTCTTAATAAATCAAACACAATAAGGGCTATTTGGTATATTTGTATTTCATATTTAGATTCTTTCCTACTTAACTTTTGCAGATATCGTGGAAAGTATGATCTTCTGTATATTTGTATGCTGCAAAGTGTATCTTCTTCCCTACAATTCACCACAATTGACCACAATTCACGGAACAAAATTTGTGCGTCCTTGTAATCATTTTTTTGAATCGTCGTTGTTCTCCCACCATCCGTCGACATTGTCGTCCTCTCTCTCTTCCGCTAGTGACGACATCGTCACCCCACCCCCACCACATTTTAACCCATCTGCAACAAAGAAAATGACGATGATGCAACGAGATCGGTGGAAAAGAGTACAAATGGTTGCAAAATTGAACCAATTCATTCAAGAATCTCTTACAATGGTCTTCCCAACTAAACAAAATGTTGGGAATTTGATATTGCAGTTGACAACACCAAAATTGAAGAAACAACTCGACAGAGGAGTGAGTGTTGTTACTTTTCGCCTAAATAATTTAATTGTTTATTTAGGGACTTTTTATTTTTTAGATATAAGTTGCATTATTTAAGCCTGTAAATTTGCATTATATACGCCTGCAAAGTTGCAGTATTCTACTTAGAATTGTACTTTCTATTAGGTTTCGTTGATTTCATCTAATGAACGCAGCGGAATTAATTATCAATGAA
The DNA here is from genome assembly GCA_026898455.1 of Plectranthus barbatus. Classification (NCBI taxonomy): domain Eukaryota; kingdom Viridiplantae; phylum Streptophyta; class Magnoliopsida; order Lamiales; family Lamiaceae; genus Plectranthus; species Plectranthus barbatus. Next base: position 341,990 of record JAPKLW010000009.1, on the reverse strand, counting down.
CAGATCTATATTTATAATTAATATCATGCGTAGAGATTCACCGTAAATTAAAAGGGAAAACTTACAGTTTCTTCCGTAGAATACAAGCGATTCTGACTTGTCCTGGAGCGCGAATCCACTACTAGAGGTATCCACGTGTCGAATCAATTAGGGACAGAATCCAATTCAGGTGTATATTCAAACTAGGAACGCTAGGAATTCCCAGAGATAATTATGGAGGCGTAGAACTCAAAACCCTAAGTTTTGTGTATTTGATTTGAACTGCATAGGAAACAAATTCTCTCTCTCCTTTTCTCTTTAAGTCACGTTAATTTCTTTTTTTCTCTGAATAAGAAATTCTCTAATATATAGAGGAGAATCTCAAATCTTATCTAATAAGATTTGGGCCTTATTTATTTCCATACCAGTTCTATTAATTAATAATCCAATTATTAATATATTATCAAATAGATATTAATCCAATTAATATATTATATACTAATCTTATTAGTATATCATCTAGAAAGATATATTAATCTAATTAATATATATTATACTAATTTAATTAGTACAAAATCTTAGTCCATATCTTTCAATCTCCCACTTGGACTACAATTTTGATTTCAAAAATCATGCACCATCTTTACACCCTTAAACTGATCAATCCAACACTTATAGTGTGACCCTATAGGCCTCCATTACCAACGATAATCAAATTAAAGTCTACACAAAACTCCTAGACTGCGTTGTGTAGCGAACTTGATATATGGAGAACGTTTACGTGGACTTAGTAAACTTAACCTTTCGTAAAGTTTATATAACATCCCTTCATTCGCGAACCACTCAATTAAGCCTAGGATTTGCCATGTGTCTATCCCAATAGCTTAATTAATTTATCTCATCTTTACTAGATGACCCATATAGATCATATTCAATTACTATAATTGAATATATCCTTTTGCACTGGCCAGTGACTTAGCGGTCAAATAATATAGAGAATTTGAGTGTTTTTCTCGAAGTCTAATCGAGCAATGAATTACATCTTGGCTCAACTACCATTTTCATCCACATCATGATGTACCCAACACAAGCCGTATCTACTCCTTTATTGAAGTGCAAGCATTGTACTTGGTCAAAGCACAACACTTTGTAAATAAAATGAGTATTGACCTCAGGTCTAAGGACCGTTATATACTCCACTTACCAATAAACCATAGACACACAAAACAAATGGTTTAAAGGTAGGGTATACCAATACTCTCCAAAGTATCCATGCGTCCATCATGAACATCAAATGTTTTGTAGTCGTGAGGTCAACTACATTCTCTAAGAATGTGATGCAGACCACATGCCAACCTATCACATATCATCAATATCCCACTCTTGATGATCATTAGTTGGGGCACTTTAAGAGTTATACTCTATCATTAATGTCTCACATCATTAACAACAGTATTAACTCATCGAAACATCTATTTATGAATAATACAAACAAATATATTATTATTCAAAATAATGTGTAAGCCTTATATGTACACAATGAACATATAGGTGAATGTGATCAAGATAAATGTCTCTTTCAAAAGATGTTTCTAAGACATACTATCTCAAAACTACCACTAGCTTAAGCCAATCTTTAGTGTATCTAATATCCATGTTTAAGAATATTTTGTGGTTCTAAACTCACAAAAGTTTCATAAATAAATTAGCTATTTATCCACAGTGGGTACTCATTCTAATTTTATGTCCATCTTTTCTTTATTATTTCTCTTATCATCATGATTATTACAAGTCGAAATATGTTTGGAAACCTTTATCAGTGCACTCAATCACTGATATCAATAATTGTCCACCATGGATCAATAAATATTCTTAAGTCCTTCTAAAGTACTCGAGAATAGTTTCAGCATTCTATAAATGTACATTTTGGTGATTTCTAAAATCTTCCAAAATGCTAAATCCCCAAGTAGATTTGTGTCTCACACAACTCAAATAAAACTCTTGGTTAGTTATTATCAACCAGGTATTTATCTTCTTGGTTCTAAACCAAAAGATTTTGTCTCTTAGACAATTCATAAGTAACCAAGATCTATTGAGCTAATTATGCGTTTGTTCAAGTTTATCATTTTACATGTGTGAGAGATCTTTATACAATACTATAAGAGTTTTTTTAGTTATGCAACTATTGCAACATTCTCCTTTTGATAGCTCTCATTGTCTTAAGGTCATCTACCAAGAGATTTCCCCCATCCAATAGAGCATAAAAAACTCTCACTGAATTCTTGTCTTAACCATTAAACAAGATTTCATCCTCCTCACCATCTTGTGGTTCTTGAATTTCCTCAAAACCTACTATACTACGAACTTTTCGAATATTTATTTTAATCCCAAATTAAAATATCAATTCTTACATTCTAAATATCGTCATTATTTCCAAAATAATGATATTTAGTTTAATTCTAAATTAATATAATTTTCTGAGAAATGTCGCAATATTAGAAATCACCTTGTGATCCTTAGGTATGTAGAAATGATATATCCTTTAAGGATATCCCACAAGTTTCTTATTTTAGATTTCAATTCACCAGTCTCTTTTCTTCTTGATAATGCTATAACTCAGAGTTTGCAATTCAAGATTAGGATCTAACTATAGCATAATCCCTATGGTACTTTCTCGACTGATTTGAAAAGAATCTTATTCACAACATATACATTGCTCTAAAACATAATTCCAAGTGATGTAGAGAGATTGGTGAAATTAGTCATGGATCGAATCATGTCTAACAAGATTCAATTTCTCCTTTTAAATGCCCCCATCTAATTGAGACATTCTATGAGATGTTCGTCTAATTGAACTCCATGTTATTTCACACGATTGATAACATTTGACTAAGTATATGCTTCATGATCAAATCATAAAGCTTTAATACTCTTGTCAATTTGTTTCTCAACTTTCAACTTAAACTCCTTAGATTTTTAAGAGCTTTAGATTTGTATAAATACACATATCCATCTCTTTACAATCATAAGTAAAAGTTATAATACACAAATTGAAGGGATTCGTGAACTGAATCACGAAGTCCGTTTGCCAAGGATCGTTAATTGGAATATCAAAAATAAATTGCTATGCATATGAACAATCCTAGCATGCTCCTATATTATTATGCATAAGAAGGTTATGCGGAATACCTGGATCGATGAACTCTGAAGAACGCGTGCGCGGAGATGCCCTTTGATCTTTCCCACGCAGCAAGATTTAATTTCCTAACAGATTGAGGAAATTAATCTATAGAAAATAAGTAAATATTTTCGAAAATAAGAGGAGAGAGAAGAAGAAAAATCCTCCTGATCTGATCTTCTGATCTGTATCCCAACTCGATCTGAAAATCTGGTGAAGATTGTCTATCAGATCCTTTGCCCGGTTGAGAAGCAGAATTTCCTCCTCGTTCTCAGATCTTAGTCGATCACTTACA
>JAPKLW010000009.1:306777-320285 GCA_026898455.1 Plectranthus barbatus | reverse complement strand
CACTCGTAGACGTTTACTAGAACGAGAGATGCACTTACAGCCTAGGACCACCTTGTGGAGGTCTATTGATTTTAATTAAAAAATCTGCTTAGTATTTTTCTTTTAAAAGGTTTCTTTATGCGCACACATAATTTCTTTTTGTCATTATATTTTCCAAATTTTTGCATGTAATAATACAAGCCCAAAAATTCCCAAAATATAATCCAAAAAAAGAAATTAATCACATAAGCATGCTTGGAAAGCTGTAAATAATAAAAGCAATAAATCATGCTTTTCCTATTATCTACACATGCTTAATTGCTTACATAAATAAATCACATATCATACGAGGATAATTAAGGCAAACAAAAATTCCTCGTGGCCCCAAAATAAATAGAAAATAAAAATCTATCTATTACAAATTCGAATTTTGAGTTTAATGGATAAATTCAAATCTTCAAGGGCCTTCAAATCTTGATACACCAAATCTTTTGGATTTTTAGGCCTTTGTGATCTGATGATTTGCCCTAACCCTAATGCAAACCTAGGGTTTACACAGGATTGCACAAACCACCAAAGCACGAGCCATCGCGATGGGACAGCAGCAGCCGACGATGATTGGAGCCGCCGCCGACCGCCGACCACCGCCGCCGCCGCGCGCACCGCGCGCCTGCCATGCGTGCCGCTCCCGCGCTGGCTCGCCCGCGCGCAGTGGGTGCTGCCCTCGCGCGCCGTGCGCGGGCCGCACACCCTCGGCCGCGCCTGCCGCGCCGCTGTCGTCCGCCGTGCTCGGCCCTCCGTCGGCTCCGTCTTCGTTCTTCGTCCTCGACCCATTCAATTATAGATTTAAAATTACAGAAACTATTCTATTACATTTTCAAATCTATTCTAATCATGGATTTTCTCATGATTTTACAAAACAATTCAGCCCTACACGGATAAACCACCGCGGGCTGAATCAATGGGTTGCCACGAGGAACAAAAACCAACATCCACAATAATAAATTCATACATGCATATTATCGAATTTAATTATGAACAACAGAGCCATAAATCAGAAACCTGGCTCTGATACCAATTGTAGGGTTTTTCACGTGAACCGAATCACCAAAACCAAACTGAACCGGATCGATCTATGGATATTGCTCACAATTAAATTTCTCAAAACCCTAGCATGCTCCTATGAATTTAATACAAGATTGTGGATTGAGAGATTACCGTAAATCCGTAGAGTCTGAACCGATCTTTTGCGTTTGAATTTCAAATCTCAATTCAACCACGCGATTCGATTTAATCTGCGGAAACAGAAATTAGAATACTAATTTCTAGAATAAATCGAAAAACAGAAAGGGAAAGAAGAAATCTGTTCTCCAGATTAGATCTTCAGGGCTGTGTCCCAATGCTGTTCAGATCTACGACTGGTGAGGACTCCGTAGATCTGTATTCTGAGCAGGACCAGAATCGAAATTCTCCTCCCTGAACTCCAAAGTCGGCGCCCACACTGCTCTCTCTCTAGGGTTTGTGTTTTTCAACTGTGTTACAACTTATGAGAGAGAGCTGTCTATTTATAGACCTAGGGTTTTATCCCTAATGGGCTCTTTGGGCTCAATTCAGCATATTTAATTGGGCCAGACCTGGGACCTAATGCAAATAATAAAGTGGGCCTATAAATTAATTAATTCCCATGTCCACAACCCAGGACACAATTAATTAATTAATATTAATTCTTTTTCACCACAGAATTAATACTTACCTACCCCTTTATTACCACGTTGTGAGAACGAGTTGCATTAATTGAGAATCCCCATATTTAAGGTTACCGGACATCCATTAATTAATCGGAGCCTCTTACAAGCTCTAACTACAATTAATTAATATCTTATTATTCCTGAGTAGTACCACTCAAACCTTATCACTCGTGCCTGAACGTAATCAGCCTGCAGGACTTTGGCACGATGAATGTTATTAAGCTCCTCAGGGAATGTCCCCATCCTATTACTCGGATATGGTTACCTAAGTTCAGTCTCAGGCGGTACTACATGAACTGCTATTACCCAAGATGCGGATATACGAGCGCGCTGTGTTGGCTCTCCACCATGGCAAGTCAAAGCAACAGTCAACCCGTGCAAACCCCTGAACCTTCGTTAGGGTTTGGACTCAATCAATATAACGAGATCTTTTATTCGCTGATGTCAGACAGACGAATATATCTCACTGCGGTCCATCAATACGCCACCTCTGTGTACCAGCATGTCAAGTAACCAAGACAGACTACTTATTCCGACAATGCCGCAACCATCCGGACAGACGTATCCTCATACGCTGTCTCGGCTGTGATCAGGTTTATGTCTCACTAGGTCAAGTGATCATATTGTCTTCTACGATCTACAACACGCCGTATGATCGTCCCTATCGGTGAGACAAGAGGATACCATTGTTCATACATGTACGATTGTTAACAGATAGGAGAAATAAACTGTTGTATACACATTGTAATAAATGCTTTCAGTATACAAAACCCATCACCTCTTCCCAGTTAATCTCAGCCCAAGCTTGTGAGAGGACCGAGTCCATGTCATAGCAAGGGTGACTAGTCAAATCGCGATAGAGTTTTGAGGACACGTCTAGGCCATTCTTGAAAGTGAAGACCGCCGTGAGAGGAGGTCAGTTCGGTATAGAGGCGAGCTCCTGGTTGAAACGTCCCACGTATGACCTCAACGACTCTCCCTTCTTGATGCGTATGCTGTTGAGCGCATTTGGATGCTTGGCTATGCGTCGGCAGTTAGAGTACTGCTTCCTGAAGGCCATGTGGAGCTCCGAAAACATTGAGAAGTAGCTCCTCGGTAGGTTGACGAACCATTGGAGTGCTGGTCCGGTCAGACTCGCCCCGAAGCTTTTGCACATGCAGGCTTGGCGTAGGTCGCCCGGGATCGAGGTGGTCAGCATCTTCTGCTTGTAGAGGGCTACGTGATCTTCTAGGTCGGTCGTCCCATCATACAGCTGGAACGAAGGTGGTGTAAATCTAGCCGGGACATCCGTGTTGGTGATGTCGGGTGTGAACGGCGAGTCAGCGTAGCTATCCCGCGGTATCAGTGAGTCCGGAGGTATGATCCTCGGGATGCGGCAAATGAGTTTCTCCAACCCAGCCATGCGTGCCTCGAGACGTTTCTCATATTCGCCCCCGTAGGTCCATGCCCTGGATCCAACGTCGTCGATGTGTCAAGGTCGACCGCCTCCTCCAAGTCGTGGGCCAAGTTCTTGCGGGGATTCGACGGCTTCTCGCCAGTGAGGGGCTCCTCGATGAAGGGCTGCTTCTGGAGCGCTTTCTCCTTGCGGAGCTGCTCGTTCTCCCTTTGCAAGGCATGATAAGTGGCGTGCAACTCCATGATTCTGGAGTCTGTCTCCTTTGCATGGCGCCGATTTTCCTCAGCCTCCTCGGCCAGTCGAGCCACGATTGTGTTCAGCAGTTCCGGAGGTACGGCTTGGGCGCCACTGGTCTGCAAAGTCTGTCGCACCAGCTCGTCGACGGGGATGAGCTCCCTCGAACCGGAAGGCTTTGATGGGGGAGCCCCAGCCGCCTTCTTCGTTTGATTACCGGCTTTCTCGCTATTACCTGCCATTAGATCAACGAAAAAATAGTCCCAAGGGCCCCACGGTGGGCGCCAAATGTTGAGATTCGATTTCACGAAAAATGGAGCCCTTAGAACTTTACAAGAACATCGCAAATAATAACGAGAAGTAAAGAAAATAAACGAGAATTAAAGACAAAATGCAGATAAACGATGAGCAAAATTATGCAGATACGTTTGCTATTAAAGAGAGAGAGATTTTGTATAAGATTGGACAGAGTTTCGGCTTAGAATCTGCTATGGGAGAGACCATACAAAAAAATGAGCCTCCTGCCCCTATTTATAGACATGATAGGGGTAGGCAGATAGCAGCTAACCCTACGCGTCGAGCTGCAACGGCTCGCCGCGAATATCGGACCGGTTGCGGGTTTTTCGGGGGAGGTTAGGGCTCCAACGTTCGGGTGCCGCCAGCAAGTTAGGGTTTCTCTTCCTGGACCGCCTCTATATCGACTTGCTTGGGTCCTCGACGTCGAGGCGCTTTGATCCTCGGTGAAGAGGCCTTGACTTAGGCAGATTTCGGTGTCTTGTTGACTCTGGTGGGCTAGTCTTCCGGTTTGGATTTGCTTATACGGGCTGACTTGTCTATTGGGCCTGGCCCCAACATTATATATTCAGATGTATAATACTACCTCCGTCCCGGATCATTAGTCTTGTTTCATTCCGGCACAGATACCAATGCGAGTGAGATAGAAGAAATTAATATTTTATTAATGAGTGTGTATTAATTTTCCATTTTAGGAAAGCAAGACTAATGTTTGGGACAGACGAAAAAGGAAAACAGGACTAATGTTTTGGGACGGAGGGAGTATAAAATAATATATATTGTAATGCATAAGGTTGAAAGTTGTTGATTAAAGTAAAACTTGTATAGTGAGAAGAAGAAGCTCTTTTACTTTTCTTTAAAGAAAGTTTAATTACAAAAGAATGCCTATCATTCAAAAAAAAGTTGTACTGTTTATAGATCATAGACTAGTTCTACCAGCTACTTGTTAATCTCAACTAATTTGTGTTAGTAGCTAACATAATTAATCTTTAGCTGAAAAATCAACATAAACAATTAATTCATAATCACAATTCGTGTTCTTATAAAATTTCAATCGTTGTTCTTAAAAATCAATTAGAATATATTATATTATACTTAATTTTTATTTTCTTAAAACTAATTATTAAAATTAATAATCGAGATAGTGAGACACTAAGTGGAATACCAATGTGAAACCGATAATTTGATCCCGAGTGAACATATGATTGATATTATGTTACACGGTTATGTATCACACAATAATGCAACGTTGCATATTTCATGTCATTACATAATGTATTATCATTCATCAAATTTATTTGGATGTATTTTGGTAGAGTTAGTAATAAACATATGGCAGCTGACATTTATGTTGGGCCTGCGTAAATAACGGCCCAATTATAAAGATAAAAGCCCAATTCACAAAATGAACACAAAATCTTAATTTAATTTGTAAATTGAAAATAAGTAGTACTAAGTGGGGGTGATTATTTATTATAAAAATCTGTTTGTAATTTAGCAATGCTAAGAATGAACATTAAAATTATTTAATTCGAAATAAAACATATTATAGACAAAGAAAATAGAAAAATGTATATATGCACTAAATAACTAGTACTCTATAATTAAAAGCATAACATCTGAAAATTAACTACAATATATTCAGTAGCCATTCTTCAACAGCTTCAAACGTTGCACCGACTCCATGAAATATCTGCAAACAATAACAAAAGCAAATCAAAACAAAAAATGAAAAAATGTGAATTAATTCTAACCAAAATTCAACTTGTATGAAATAGAAAATGATTAGACAATGAAATTGAAAGGACTTACTCCCATGGCTCATCGCTTGCATGTCGCCATTCTCCTTCCTTATTTTGATACATGAGTTTATAGTCACCATTTTCTTTGCCTGCAACCAAATTTGCCAATTATAATTATAATCTTAATTAAAGTATAAAAGTAATTCAAATTTTAAAATAAAATATGAATTGGTGGTAAATTGAAATGGTTACATTTTCCAAACAAGGCAATGAGTTTGGGAGCGAGCGTGCGAAGGGAACGATGGATGCTGAGATCAATCTTCCTTGTGATTCCAATGCCTTCCATTTTCACCTTGACGTACATGCTGGAAGAATTCGGAGCCCTCCTCCCGTTCTCGACGTTGACGTAGTTAGTGGCGCAGGCGCGGCGGTTGTGGTGGCACAGCTGCTTCCTCCAAGACTTGACCGGCGGCCAGCCCACCACGAGCTGGTCTTTCGCTTCACCACTGGAACTGCTACGATCTTGAATGGAGAGTGCGAGATCCAATTGGAGCTCCATGTTGGATTTTGGAATACAGGAAAGAAATTAAAGCCAGAGAGGAATAACTCGGTAGAAGAAGAATTACTCACATTAGATATCACGGTCATGTATGTGTGTATATAATATATGTTTGTGTGTGTGTGTGTGGGAAGGAGAGAGAGAGGGAGAGAGAGTGGAGATGTGGGCAACATTTTGACAAGGATGTCAGCATCAATGCCAGAGTTTTGGCCGACCCAAATGCGCTGCTCTTCCCAATTGCCGACTCTCTCTCTCTCTCTATCTCATTTCTTTAATTAATACTCCACTAGTCCTGTTTTTGCAATTCTAATTTCCGTTTTGTTGTGTGCTCAGCCAGCACGCATTCAATGCGTGCCCCTCACGCTCCCTCCCCCATCTCTCTTCTCTTTAATTCAGCAACGTTAATTCTTTTAATCGAAACTACAGCCCTACATTCACGGTAGTGCAGGGACTAAAATGTCTTATTTTTTAAAGATATTATGGATTTAAGATTTTTTTAGGAACATTTAGTTGAGTTTGTAAATTTAATTAATGCATATTAGTATCATTTTTTCCTTGTAAAGAGAAACATATTTTAGCATTAAGTCCACATCATTATTCTAAATCAATATGTGACATTTAATATATTATTCTAACACTCAGTGATATATTATTTAAGGTAAAACTATCCAAAATATGCATAGTATAATCATTTAACTTCAAATTACTATTGGGGTCCTCATTGTTGAAATGAGATTGAGTGTACTGCTATTATTTCTCTCTTTATAAGATCAGCTTATAAGGAGGAAAAAAAACTTGAATATTATATATTAATCCGGACCATTTTTCTAAATTAATGTCAGATATTTAATAATGTATTTTTGTTAAAAAATATATATTAATAGTTTATTACAAAAATGTACTAATAATTTAATTAATTACAATCCATGCATTGCACCATTACTTATCCTACAACAATTACAATCATATTTTCTTTGCATTACAACAACTCAACTACAAATTCGGTTCCTCCATAAATTAAAAAAGAGGAGGTGGGTCCAAACCCTACCCACCCGACTAGTGTATTTCTCGGTTTCTCCCACTTTTTTCTTAATCATGTTTATCTGTAATTCAATTATAGAAAATAAATATATTTTTAATTAAAATTTGGAGAGAGAGAGAATTGTATTTGTTGGTAAGAAAGAAAGAAGGGGGATTAAAAGTAGAAGAGGGGGGGACATGGGGGAGGGCGTTGGATGGTTAAAGCAAAGGGAATATCCTCTTTTTGTCCTTCTACCGCCAGACACTAAATCACTTGTCACCCTAATCTTTCTCTTTTGAATAATTCTGTTTGGCAGTTGGCCAGATGAGGACAGAAATGTTATTATCTGATTATTACTTTATTTTGTTTTACTAAATTACCCTTCAATTTATTTAAAAAGGGATTGTGCAATTTAAATTTAAAATTAAACTTCTCTCACAACAAACAATTATAATGTGTTGTATTTCCAATACACTTTTAAATCTCGTAATTAACAAATAGAGTATTATAATTTGGGAGTTCTATATATTAAAATCAATTAATATATTAATTATGCTAATGGAAATCGAGCCAAGCAGCCTGACCGCCCATATTTCCTGCCTACCTTATTATCATATGCATGCAACTATTTTTTAGTTATTTATTGTAGATAAAGTTGTGCATTTTAATTTCCATCTAAAAAATATAGTCTAGGCAAATTTATAAGTATATATAGTTATATGCCATTTTATATTCTTGATTTATATATTGACAAATCTATTTTGAATCAACAGAAAAGATGGTGATAATCCATTATTTTTAGTGGCATTCTTCCAATATTTTCTACCTGAAATGACATAAACGAAGAAACTTGGTTACATTTAAGCAACTAAATGATATAATAATGCTCAATAACAAAATTTAAGGAACATATCATAATTATACATAAGAGCGAATAGCATAAAACATAAATCAAGAAAAGAATTATAAATAAAAAAATATTTAAAAAGTCCGACATGGCTAGTAATTTAGCAAAACAATTTAAAATGAAAATGTTAACAATACTTCGTGGTCACACATAGTACTGTAAATGAACCAAACTGTTCGTGAACTACTCGGATCTCGACTCGATAAAAGCTTGTTCGAACTCATTTAGGAAAGCTCATTTATTAAATGAACCAAACTTGAGCATCATGGTATTCGACTCGTGAGCTCGTGAGCAAGCTCGTTAGCTAAAATTAGTAAGAAATATTAAATTACTAATTTTATATTATTAATATTTAACAATAATGATATATCTTTCTAATAATGACAAAAACTTTAATTTGGGCATGGATATAATATTAATTTTCAAATAAATAACTTTTTCTTTTAAAATAATACTGAATATTTCAAATATATTCTAAATTTAAAAAGTTCGTTTAGGCTTGATAAAGTTCGTGAACTTCAAAGTATTCGATAAAAAAGCTCGAAGCTCAACTCGATACTAAATGAGTCAAACTTGAGCACGACACTACTCGGCTCGACTCGGTTCGATTACACCACTAATCACAAAGATGTAATTCATAGGATTATATTTTATGAATTTTAATAATAATGTGTAAAAAGATTTCAAATCCATACAATTAATATATAACGAGTTTAATGTATCCACATTTTTCATTAATGTATTTAAAATATATTGTTTTTCAATTGAAAGAATATTTTTATTTATTCATGAGATGAATACAATTTATATTTTATAAGTATATCGTTATTTAATATTCTTCATACAATTATTTTTTAAATATTAATTTTTTTTAAATGCAGATATTATACTAAATTTATTTTGAATAAACATAAATTTTAAATAATTATATTAACTTATATTAAAATTAAAATATAAGTGTTGGGGCCCGGTCCACGAGGCACAGGCACGTCGGCCCAAATGACAATCGGACCAAAGCAGCAAGCCCACCTGAAGTGACAGAAGATCCAGAAAATGTCCAGACTCACCGACCCTCTTAGCTCCTCGATACCGAGCACCTGAAGGTGACGATATCGAGCATCAAGACACGAAGAAACCCTAGAAGCCTGGCGGCGCAAGACCGTTGGAAGCCCTAACCGACCCCGAAAAACCCAGAGCTGATCCTGATCTTTCGGCGAGCACCAACCGACTCAAAGCTAGGGTTAGATCTAGTGTCCTCTCCCCTATCCTGTCTATAAATAGGGCTAAAGGACTCGATTTTTATCATCTTTTTATCACTCAAAAACTATGTTGTCACGCTGCTAAATTCTATGTAGAATTATCGATATTAAAAGAAACATCTTTTCTCTACTGTTCTCTGTCTCATTCTTTGTTCCATCTCATACTTTTAATCATTTTTTCTTGTTGTTTATCTGTTGCTATTTAACGAAATTCCAAGAGCTCTGTGACCGAATAATTCTAGTATCAAATAAAATAATGACTTAGATATAATATGACACAATAATATCACACAAGTATATACTATACTAAATAATTAAACAACACGTAACAATGTTACATAAAATATTCAGTGTCAAAGAAAATAAACTTACAATAAGTACGGTTTGATTTTTTTTTCAAACCAAACCGGCCAAATAATTCATCTAAACCAAATAATTCCGGTCACCAAACTGTGACCGAACTAGTTTTCACTGGTTTTAAAATTTTCAAATCTTCAAATTGAAAATCAGATTTATAACTGGCTAAACTGGTCCGATTCGGTTAGTTTGATAGGTTCGGTCAAACCACAAACACCCCTAGTTGCAGGCTAGATATTAGTAGTATTTTTAAAATTTTAGAGGTTATACATCAGCTTATAAATTAGAGTTCATTCATAGGGAAAAAAAACTCTTTAACCATTCATACTAATGTATTTTCATGCTCTTAATATTGAATCATAGTATCACAAAATATCATAAAATATATAGAAATAGTACTCAATTTTATGAATTAATATACTATAATTATAATAAGATGTGAAGTAAATTATAAAATAAGATTGTAGTAAAATACTATAATAGATTGTGATATCATTAATTAGTTAGTATTTGACGATAAATATACACAAACTTATATTTATCTATTAATTTAGATTGATATTACATTTTTATCATAAGAAATATGATCGATAAATAAGTCTAGGAAATTACTTGTCTATAAGCTTTATCGTAGTTGTTTTAAGAAATTTTAAATTATTTTCAAATTTATTTTAAAAACATATCAATTTTATGTATCTTTTAATTTTTTTTTAAAAAACTATTAGCATACCTTTGAAAAGATTTACAAATTAATTATGGAAGTTATCAAAATATATTATTGTAAAAATTAGATAATTATTAGTATAGTATATATTTGTTAAAATTAGTCTATTTTTTATATGTTTTATTTTAAAATTATGCTTAAAATTTCGTTTTAACAAATAAATGGACTTAAATGTAAATGCAAATATATTGGGAAGATCAATAGGAGATATAAAGTTATTTTTATAATATTATAAAAATAAAGGGTAAAACAGTCAGACCACATCAATACATTATTTACATTAAATTAATACATTTAAGCTGAACCAATAGAATCTCATTATTTAAATTCTGGCTGGCCAGATTCTGGCCAAATAGCAATACTCTTCTCTTTTATCCATAACATAATATTCTCCCCAATATATTTTCTTTTTACCATCCATTATATTCCCTCCATCCTATTAGATTACTCCAGTTTGGTTTCGGTACAGAAACCAATGTTTGTGAGTGTAGTGGAATTAATATTTATTGATGTGAGGAAGTTTTTTTTCATTTTAGGAAAGTGAACTAATTTAGTGAGACATACGAAAATGGAAATATGGACTAATCTAGCGGGATGGAGGGAATAGCTTATTTATTTTTATACAAAAATATTATAACTTCATTAAGCATTTCACCGAATCTTGATTAGTTCTGTCAGGTTGAGAGTTGTTAGATTTTGGACAATTTGGATTGAGGTTTTTACAAGCAAAGATTTTTTTACCATAATTATAACCTTTGAATTTGGATTAGCGGAATATTGACGAATTAATTGATACCTGCATAATTTCTTAAGATTTTTTCTGCTCCTAAGTAATTCACCTCTCCTAAAACAATCAAATAATATGCTCCCTCCGTCCCGCAGAAGTAGTCTCATTTTTGTTTGTCCCATAAAATAGTCTTATTTTTTTTAAAATGACAAGCTTTTTCATACTCATCATTAAATTATTAATTTTACTACACTCAAAACCCTTAATTCTCGTGCCGAAAAAAAATAAGACTACACTAATGGGACGGAGAGAGTATGAAATACTTACTCCTTTAAAAATTTCAAAATGCCACATATCAATTCACAAAACCAAATATATCATTTTCTGCTTCAACAACATTTAATTTATTTTAACTTCAATCGTAACTTAATTTTTAGAATCTCATAATCATATCCAATTTTTTTAACTCGAATATAAAATTATAATTAATTAAAATTTAATTAATCTTGGTAATTGAATTATGATTGTAAAAATTGATAAGGATAATTTAAACGCTTGGATATTAATTATTGCTGAACTAGTTAGACATAAGAATTTGAAAATTTTGGGTTCAACTATACATTGTCCAGCACCTAGATAACTTTACAAGAATGAGTTAAATTGAAATCTTAGTTTGTTTGTTTGTACACATACAAGTAGAAGAGCATTTCCATTAAAGGTGGGACAGTAGGAGAGTGGGAAGTGCAGTGTGCCTGAGGAAAACGACAAAATAAAGGTGAATGGATTTTCATTCATCCCCTCAAACTCAACACAACAAATACAATAATTTAGTTTGGTTTGCCTCACCCATTTTTAGGTTCATCTCCTCTCACCATCACCAACCACATCCAAATCAAATCCCATATTTTAAAATCTTTCCAAAAATTGTGTTCCATGCTTACTATTTAATCAACTCCAATCCCATATTTTCAATTACTAAAGTCGTTTTTGGATTATATTCGGGATTCCGCCTCATCTCTCTCCCGGACTTTCCCCACCCCACGATCTGATTTTATTTTATTTTTATTTTTATTAAATAAATAAACGGACTAGCTATTTTAATAATTTGTTCTTTTATATTAATAATTGACTTTATTTTTTTTTGAATATTTAACTCATGACTCGTGTAGAATCAATAAAACAATTTTCAGCTGATTTATTTTTCAAAGCATGTTCAACTCATGGATGATGTGGGAGTAAATAATTTTCTTTTTTATTTTTAATATTTGATTTGGTCCTTTTTTATGTTCAATTCAAAATGATGTATAATGCTAAATGCTTCCTCTGATTTGTATTTGATTTATTTCTCCATATCCAATTCACAATTGATATTCAACTAAAATGAATTTATATTATCCCAACAAAAATATACATCTTCTATGATAACAAACTTGAATCAAGATACATCAAACTTGTTAAAGCACTCAAACAAAGGTCAATCTAGGTATCTCTTTAGGGGCTCTAGTTAAATAATCTAGTCGATAATTTTTATGAGAACACTTAACTAACATCCAATATACACCGAGTTCTGCAATCTTGATTGAGTCCTTGCAGGGGCGGAGCTAGATTTGAAGTTACGGGAGCTCGACCATATAACGTTGGATCGAGTCTCATAATTTTTTTAAAATATAATTAAAAAAGAATTCCGGCCGCAACCCCCGCTCCCGCCCAAGGCTGGCTTCGCCAGTGAGCTCTTGTTATCATTAAATTATGTGTTCGTCGTTGATAATAAAGTTAATAGCTCGACAAGCAATACCCTGTTCAACTTGATTTAATATGCTTTACCCTAGTAAATATTATTATTGAGAAGAAATTAATTAATATTGTACTAATATTTTAGTGTAGTTGTTATAGAAGGAGAAATGAAAGGAAAGAAGAAAGTAACAAGTCAAAGAAACACATGCTCCCAATGTTGGTATGTTTTGTTTATGTTTGAGGCGTAAATAAGACAATTATGTCTATAATGACTGCACACAAATATAGATAGAGATGGGGGTACAACAGTTGATGCGGAGGGTACAGGGTCATAGTTGGGGGTTGCTACCTTTGAACTTAACAATTTTGTCTGATGCAGTCCCCAATTGTAGAAATCAGGGACAGATTGGGAGGGAACAAAGGTCACGTGCATCTCACGAGACAACACCAACACGGGGGGCAATCAATTCTTTGTCGACACCATTACTCATATTCCACTTCTCTCTCTATTCTCCCCACGTGTACACAACTGCATCATTATTTTTTAATTAATCTTTTAAATATAACTTAAATATTATAGTTTGGAACAGGGTGTCAATGGTTGGACTCAAATTAATTTGATTTGGTTAGTTTTACACAAATAATTTAGTTGTCCAATTCCAAATACTCAAATTAGATGCCATTGATTACCTTATTTAATTAAAATTTAGAAATGCCTAATATATATATATATATATATATATATATATATATATATATATATATATATATATATATATATACTCCCTCCGTCCCGATTATTTAGTCCATGTTTCCTTTTTGGGGTG